>CM057454.1:284117500-284655000 GCA_016271365.2 Neoceratodus forsteri
GTCAGAGCCAAAAGGCTGGCCTTCAGGAAATGTAAGGGAACACAGTGGGATGAAGATAGGGAGGCATACCAAACTGCCCTAAGGGAAGCAGGGAAGGCAGTAAGGCAGGCAAAGTCCCAAACTGAGGAAACACTAGCATGAACAGTGAAAGAAGGTGACAAGACTTTCTATAGATACATTAGTGAAAGGAGAAAGTCCAGAGGGGTATTGCTAAGCTCAAAGAAGAAAAGGGGCAAGTGAGGAGAAGGACCTGTAAAAGCATCTATCCTAAATAGATACTTTTGCTCAGTATTTACTGAGGAGAAGGTAGGGCAGGGCCCACAGCTCAGCACCATGGACACAGGGGAGGGAGGTGAGCACTACTCCCTTCACAAAAAAGGGTCCTACAAGAGCTCGCAAGCACAGGTGGACAAGGCAATGGGACCTGATGGCATAAATCCCAGGGTACTTAAGGAGCTAAGGGTGGAACTAGCAGAGCCATTAGCAGAAGTGTTTAGTGAGTCTCTGAGCACAGGAGAGGTCCCAGAAGACTGGAGAAGGGCTCATGTGATCCCGCTCCACAAGAGTGGTAGCAGGGAGGAGGCAGAGAATTACAGACCAGTCAGTCTTACCTCAGTAGTGGGCAAGATTATGGAGGCACTCCTTAAGGATAGGATAGTGCAACACCTGGAATCCATAGGGGCACAGGATCCAAGACAGCATGGGTTTACAAAAGGAAGGTCCTGTCAAACTAATCTCATAGATTTCTTTGACAGGGTAACCAGAGTGGTGGATTGAGGGGGAGCAGTTGATGTCGCCTACCTTGACTTCAGCAAAGCTTTTGACACTGTTCCACATAGAAGATTGATAAATAAGCTGGGTAGGCTCATGGGGTGGGTCAGAAGTTGGTCAACTGGGTGGCACACTGGTTGACGGGCAGAAAACAGAGAGTGGTGGTAAATGGATTACAGTCAGAAGAGATGCAAGTCACAAGTGGGGTACCTCAGGGATCAGTCCTGGGGCCAGTCCTCTTCAATATCTTCATTAGTGACATTGCAAATGGACTAGAGGGTAAGGCTTATCTGTTTGCAGATGACACCAAGATCTGCAACAGAGTAGATGATCCAAATGGGGTGGGCAGAATGAGAAGAGATCTGGATAAACTAGCAAAATGGTCAAAAGAGTGGCAACTGGGATTTAATGCAAAAAGTGCAAGATCATGCACATAGGGAAGAGAAACCATGAAGCCACTTATAGGCTGGGAGAGGAGTTGCTGGCAGTCACAAAGGAAGAAGGAGACTTGGGCATCATCATCACCGATGACCTGAAATCATCCAAGCAGACCTCTAAAGCAGTAGGTAAGGCTAGGGGGATGTTAGGGTGTATTAGTAGGGGTATCACAAGTCGTAAGAGGGAGGTAATAATCCCTCTTTACAAGACACTGGTTAGGCCCCATCTGGAGTACTGTGTGCAGTACTGGAGGCCACACCTTCACAAGGACATTAACCAAATTGAGGCAGTCCAGAGAAGGGCAACCAAAATGGTGCAGGGACTGCATCAGAAGACATATGAGGACAGATTAATGGAGCTCAATATGTATACTCTTGAGCAAAGGAGGGAGAGAGGTGATATGATCGAAACATTCAAACACCTTAAGGGCATTAACAAGGTGAAAGAGTCTAACATGTTTAAATATAAGAAAAATAGCAGGACAAGAGGACACAGCATGAGATTAGAGGGAGGCCGATTAAAAGGGAATGTGAGGAAATTCTTTTTCACAGAAAGAGTGGTGGATGCATGGGACGGCCTACCTCAGGAAGTGGTGGATATGAATACAGTGCAGGGCTTCAAACAGGCATGGGATAGGCATAAGGGAGCAATACAGATGAGTATGACTAGATAGGCCACTGACAGAGCAAAGGCCGATGGCACATTTATAAGGTAGAAAAAGAAATGGGCAGACTGGATGGGCCTTGCTGTCCTAATCTGCCATCAACCTCTATGTTTCTATGTTTCTATACGAATTTTGGGTATCCAATTAGGAATTGCAAATCCAGATGTTTTCAATTGGGAACACAAATTGGCTATTGCACAATGTAAGGTTTCTGGTTGGAATCATTGGAAGATGGGGAAAAAGAAAAGAATCAATTTAATTAAAACGTTTCTGATTCCAGTATTTTTATTTCTCAGTTATATTTTTCCCCCTCCTAAATCTCTGGAAACTCGTTTATTGGGTATATTTTTTCAGACTGTGTGAGGGAGTCGACGCAATCTGATTAAATGGAATATTTTATATCTCCCGCTCAATCAGGGTGGTTTGAACATGGTCCACCCTTTATTGCTTTTTAATTGTATTTTTTTATGGCCAATATATGTCCTCTTTTGGTTCATTTGAATAAAGGATGGGAACCTTGTGCTTTTGATACTGTTCACTATTGGTTTCGGTTGTGGGACAGTAATGCATTGAAATTTGTCAAGCAGCAGCCTTTTGCCCCTTCTTATTGGCTAGACACTTTTACCAGACTTAGGCAATTGAAGGTCACCACCCATGCTATTATTACCTCACAGAGAAAAGGTTTGTATGCTGCTTTATTGGGTATGGCATGTCCTGTTGATCAGATTTCTACTCATTGTTCGACTGCCAACCAGCAAGCTTTGCTTAGACTGTTACATAATCACAGGATTCTTCCTCATGCCTGGGATCTTCATTGGCTTAGTTGCCATGATAGGATTAATGTTAATGATAATCACAAGCCTAAGCAGATGGAGGAGAGGTTTTGTAGTAGGCCGGAATGTGTGGCACAGCTAGAGTCTATTGATCACTTGTTTTGTCTCTGTTTTTTTATTAAGCATTTTTGGTCCTTTTTAGCTACGGCTTGGGGAGCTCCTATTTTTGCTAGTGTGTCTTGGGAGAATCTTATGTTTCGGGAGACCAGGAGTCCATGGTGGGTGTGGGAGGGAGACACGCTCTGTTTGATTTTCACCATTTGTAAATGGCATATTTGGAATGCTCGCTGTTTATTTTCATTGCAACAAAAAACTTGTACTTACTCTGACTTGATGGGGAGAACTACTAAGGATCTTTGAGTCCTATATTTGCAAGAGCAACAATCTATGCAGAAGGAGCTCTGGCTTTGTCAATGACATAATTTACCCTTGGATCACTGATTCAGATGTTCCAATTACATAAGTGTTATTGCTGTGGCCTTTGGAACCAGATGGGTTGCTATCAGTTCGGTTGTTTTCTATTTCCTGGTATTTTGTTGTTGTTGGATTTTGATTTTGATTTTTTGTATAGTTTTTGTGTTTTATAACATTTCCTCTACTCTTGTAGTGGGGAGGGGGTGGGAGTTTGGTTATCATGTTTTTCTTATGTTTGGGGTTACTGTATGAATTAATACTTATTTCTGTTCTCCATTGTTCCTTTTTATGGTTTTATGTGATGCAGTAATGATTTGTGTATTTTGTTCTGTTGTTAATAAACAATTCCCCTACTCTTTACGATAAGTGCCATGGGATCTTTAACATCCACCTGAACTACCACCAATCCAGGCAGATGGGACCTCAGTTTAACATCTCATCCGAAAGACAGCACCTCAGAAGTGCAGCACCCCTCTCATGCTGCATTACAGTGTCAGTACTGGAATATTAACCCAAGTGCCAGATGTGGGAACTGAACCCACAGCCCTCTGATCTCCTGACCTCAGAGGCGAGTGTGCTACCTACTGAGCCACTGACACTGACATAACATGGGTCACATTAAGCATAGGGTACAACCCCCCCCAAAAAAAACAGCTGCTCCCCCTGTTTTAATGGCAAAAAGGGATTTTATCCTTCCACCTTTCAAAGTACTCCCTTACAGTTTAATCAACAGTTGCAGACAGGGAGAATCCCCTTGCCCCCCCTCCTAATCTGTCACTATGTTTGCCTTGCTCTTTTTTGCCATTCATTGCCACATGGATCAGGGACAATACTGATACACTTCTGACCTACTGTCACACTGTGACTACTGTATGGCTAGTCACTTCACTGCTCTCTCACTTAAGCCTATTTTGTCATGGCTGGTGTTCTGTCTTTAGTTTCTCAAGTGAGAAACATGAGCCAACAGGTAATGAGGTAAGACCATCCTCAGAACCATTCATTAAAAAGGGAATTTCATGTATGGCTATGCAGAGGGACTCCTCCAACCCAACTGCACATTTACAGGTACCCATATTATAACTTTAGTTAATTTAATGGACTTTCATTTTTAGGGCCTAGTTGAAGGTTTCTATATATGAGTAAAGGTTGCAGCCATGTTTGTGATGGAGATTAGGAAGCAAGTGGCTTATGAATTATGTGAGTTGCATCAGTTGGCAGGGACTTGTTTATAGCCATTGGTAGTGCTCTCTTAAGGCAATGACTAGAACCAAGTTTCAGCCAATCAGGACACAGGGATTTCCTTGCCCATTTTATATCCTGTGTTATCCCAACACTTAAAATCAAAACTTTCTCAATGATATCTGTTTTTTTACATCTGTTGTGTTTTTTGTATGTACTTTGCTTATTTTTTATAATAAACAACTGCTCTCTCTTAGTCTATGCTTTAAAATTCAAAATCTACAGAAGCAGCTTCATAACTTCACTTTTTTAGCAAAGAGATGAAACTTTCTAAACTAAAACAAAACAAAAAACAGCACCTTTTGAGGAGGGCGATCGAAACAGAAGAAAAAATTACTAATCGAAGTAATGTTGTTTCTTCTAATGGAGTTTTGCTGTATTCTGACTATAAGCAGTTAGCCTCAGCACTTGAACTGCTCCAGAGAGGAGAGGGTTAACTCCATGCCGGAGCATAGAACGTTGAGCTCGAGCTAGGTTTTCAAACCTCTGTCTTTGGTACATCTCAGTGTAACCATCAGATTCCTACGCGCACTATACTAACTAACTACTAAGTATAGAAATTGTTTTTAAATTTTAAGCCAAAAGACAATAACAGCCTGGGTCCCATAAGACTCAAGTTGAGAACCTCAAAAAAAGAATCTATGTAGATAGTGATAGATAACAAAAAGCATAAAGCAAGAATAAAACCCCCTCCAAGAAAGGAAGGGTGCAAAGGTACACCTCTGGGGTGCACCACTTTTCCTGTCAACACACATCCCAAAACAAGAATAGGTTCTGAGAGGGGAGGAAGGGAGGGAGGTCAGAATACAGCAAGACTCCATTAGAAGAAACAACATTACTTCAGTGAGTAATTTTTTCTTCAAACAACATGAAGTCTTGCTGTATTCTGACTATATGCAGACTACCAAGCAGTCCCCCCTGGAAGATGGGCTACAGAACCTATTTTGGGAACAAGGTCTGCAGTACTGCTGTACCAAACCTAGCATCACTTCTGGACTGGAAGTCGAGAGAGTAATGCCTGGTAAATGTATGAACAGTTTTCTAGGTGGCTGCTTTACAAATTTCCAGTAAAGGAATGTCTCTAGCTGCTGCTAGTGAAGCAGCTGTACCTCTGGTGGAGTCAGCCCTCAGGCCTGAAGATGGCTCTTTCCCCAACTTTGAATAGCAAAATTGGATACAGGAGACAATCCACCTGGCAACGGTTCTTTTGGTGGCAGGTTTATCTTTTCCCACTTCTTCATAAGTGAGAAACAATTGTGAACAGTCATTTCTATGGGCCTTAGTGTGCTCTTTGTAGTAACTGAGGGCCCTTTTTACATCTAGACTGCGTAATCTTCATTCCTCAGAAGAAGAATGGTCTGTGAAAAAGAAAGGCAATGACATGGATTGATTCAAATGAAAGTCTGATACCACCTTAGGAAGGAACTTTCTATTTGTCCAAAGGACCGCCTTATCCCTGTGGAATGAGATAAAATCAGGTTCCACTGACAAGGCCTGCATTTCACTGATTCTCCAGGCAGAAGTAATGGCTACCAGGAACACAATCTTCCAAGTCAAGTACTTAAGCTTAGCTGAAGTTAGTGGTTCAAAGGGGGGCTGCATAAGCTGTGCAATACAGATATTCAGGTCCCAAATAGGAGTAGGCTCCCTAAACAGAGGATTGATATGAGGATTGATAAGAATTTCTTGAATATTGGATGAGAAGCGAAAGAAGAGTCCTTCCAGCCGAGATGAATGCAGACATGGCTGCCAGGTGAAGCTTAAGAGTGGTAGGCCTAAGGCCTAAGCTGTTAAGATGAACCAGATAATCCAAGGCAGTGGCTATATCAGTTGAATCTGGCTGAATGTGCCTCTGAGAACACCAAATGCCAAATCTACTCCATTTGGAATTGTAAGTTTTCTTAGTAGAGGGTTTTCTACTAACCTTAAGGATATCCAGAACTGACTGAGAGAGATGCAGGCCTGCATATTCTAGCTCCTCAAGTGCCAGGCTTTTAGCCTGAGAGACTGGAGGTTGGGGTACTGTACAGTATCCTCCCCTGAGATGATGTCAGTAGATTGTACCTCCTGGGGAGACAAAGAGGAATTGTCACTGATAGTGACAAAAGGAGGGGGTACCATGGTTGCCTGGCCCAGTCTAGAGCCACTAGAATCATTTTGCAGGGCTGAGACCTGATCTTTATTAGCACTCTGAGAATCAGAGGAAAGGGAGGAAATGCATACAGAAACCTGTTTGTCCAATCCAACAGGAGAGCATCCTGAGGAACAGACCCCAAGAGAGGGGGCCTGCAACAGAACAGGGGAAGTTGATGATTGTCTGGGGCTGCAAAGAGATCTATCTCTGGGGTGCCTCATCTCTTGAAAATGGCCTGAAGAATTTGGGGATTCAGGGACCACTCGTGGTGACCCAGAGAAATTCTCTTGAGTGCATCTGCCAACACATTGTCCTTCCCTGGAAGATGCACTGCGATCAGTGAAGCATGAAGAGAGTAAGCCAATGCCCATATTATCATGGCTTCTGTGCACAAGGCCATGGACCGTGTGCCCCCTTGCTTGTTTATGTACCACATGGTTGTGGTGTTGTCTGTCCTGATCTGCACCACTTTCCCTTGAATTGATTGTGAGAATGCCTGAAGAGCTAAAAAGACAGCTCTGATTTCCAGAAGATTTATGTGCAAAAGGGACTCCTGGTGAGACCATGTCCTCTGAGCAGAGAGGTGATCCAGATGAGCTCTCCATCCCAGTAGGGAAACATCTGTTGTTAGGATCACTGTAGGTGTTTGACTGAGGAAAGGGACACCCTGCCTCAGGCTGTCCTCTTCCAGCCACCAGTGGAGAGCTTGGACAAGTGTCTGAGTCACTGGAACTAACTTGGTAAGAGCGTCCTTTCTTTGAGACCAAAAGGACCTTAAATGGAACTGAATGTCTCTCATCTGGAACCTTGCACCTTGCACCACTGCAGTGGAAGCTGCCATGTGGCCCAATAGTTGTAGGAAGTGCCTGGCTGGTCGAGACACCAGTGGTCAAAAAGAAGAAGCCAGAGCTGTGAGGGCCTTTACCCTTGGGAGGGGAAGAAAGGACTTTGCCTGAACAGTGTCCAGCTATGCCCCTATAAAAGTGAGAAGCTGGACTGGTTCGAGAATGGACTTTGGTAGGTTTTGGATGAACCCTAGAGACTGCAGAAGCTTCTGAGTGGTTCCTAGAGCTGACTTGACTTGGTCTGAGGACTGACCTACTATGTGCCAGTCGTCCAGATAAGGGAACACCAAAATGCCTTGTCTCCTGAGGAAGGCCACTACTACTGCTAAGCATTTTGTGAACACCCTTGGGGCAGATGTTAGGCCAAAGTGCATTGCTCTGAACTGATAATGACCTGAGGGAAACTCGAACCTGAGGTACTTTCTGTGGGAATGTATGAATGTAGGTATGTGAAAATAGGCATCCTTGAGATCCCGAGAGGCTAGCCAGTCTCCTGGTCTCAGAGAGGGGCAGAATTATTCCCAGAGTCACCATTTTGAACTTTGGTTTTGTGATATGTCTGTTCAGATATCGTAGATCTAGAATGGGTCACCACACCCCTGTCATTTCTGGGGGTAAGGAAGTACCTGGAATACTGTCCTTTTCCCCTGTGCTGATGAGGTACCCTCTCCGCTGCCTGCAGAAGTAGTAGAGAGGAGAAATCTGCCTCTAAGGCCTCTGTTTCCAAGGGAGTAGGAAGAGTGAAAGACTTTACTCTCATTTTGGGGAACCTTTTGAAACTGAAAGCAAGTCCCTGATGTACCACTTCCAGGATCCATTTGTCTGAAGTGGTAGACTTCCAGGCCTGGAAGTAGTAAGCCAGCCTGCCACCCACTGGGACTGAGGAGGTAACCCTGGCTGACACATCAGGGTGTCTGCTTGGCAGGGGGCTTGGACTGAGAGGAGGATGCAGCTCTGCTTATCCCCCTTCTACCTATTTTATTTATTTATTTATTTATTTGTATTTTGGATGACACCTTTGAGCCAAGGGCTCTTTTACAAAGGTTCCACGTTAAGGCAATAAGGACAATAAGGTACAAAACATAACATGATCATTACAATGGAACTTACAAAAAAAAAAGACAAATAAGGTTACAATAATAGCAGCCAAAGGCATTGTCAAGGACTTGTGTTACAAGTTAATTATACAGTACAAGTCATAGGCGGCTCAGTGAAGCTTTTTCCCACTAAGTGGGTTAGTGGGAAAAGACAAAGAAGAGTGGTGGTGAGGGGGTGGTATGGGAGACAGAGAGAGGGAGGAGGGGAGAAATGGAGAGAGCATTGCGTTGGGTAAGTGGTAGATGGGAAACAGCAAGGAAGGAGGAAAGGGGGGGATGAAAAAGAAAAGGAGACAGACCTATTTCCATAAAGAACCCCCTCTGCTGAAAAGAAGAGGAGGCCTGAGCTCGGTAAAAAGGGCTGTGAAAAGGCCTGCTCCTGCCAGCCCTAGATTGCTGCTTTTGAGGAGTGGTCTGCTTCTCTTTAGCTGCAGCACTCCTGTAGGTGGTCCTATACTCTTCCATCTTTCTCATGTAAGCCTCAGTTTGTTCTCCAAACAGAGAATTACCCATAAAAGGAAAATCCATGGCCTTAGTCTGGGTATCCTGAGACAAACTGGTACATCTGAGCCAAGCAAACTTCCACATGGAGACAGATGTAGCCATAACTCTGGAATGCACATCATTTGAGTCCACAGCAGCATGAAATTGGACCTTGGATGCCTCAGTACCCTCTGCAGCCACCTGCTCCAGCTCCTTGGCTAGCTGGGGAGGGGCATTCTTAGCCAGTTCCAGAACCGTATCCCACCTAGATTTCTGGTACCTGGCTGTATATGCTGAATAGGTAGCCTGCCTGAGTCCCAAAGAAGATGCCAAGCATTGTTTTTTGGCCATAGCATCCACTTTCCTGGAATCCTTATCAGAGGGGGTGAGATGTCAAAGGAATACTAGCTTTGTCACAGGCTACAGCTTGCAGTACCCCAACGTGGCTGCAATGAGTAGTCAAGAATTTCATACCAGGGCCTGACAAAGTATACCTTCGGTCCATTTTCCTGTCTACAGGAGGTATAGATGTGGGAGATTGTAACAGTTTTTGTGTCTGTTTCCCCAGGGATTTGTGCAGAGGGATAAACACTCTTCTGGACTCTGGGACATCCATCATTTCCCTGTAGTCAGGCTCCTCCTGATCCTGCTCAGCTTCTTCCATGGGAGGCTGGAAAGACTCAGCCACCTTCTTGTAAAACAAGAAGTGGTAAGGGGACTCAGAAAGTCTTGGAGGAAAAACATTAGAAGGCCTGTCTGGGGAGATGTCAGGCTCTACTGGCTCATCTAGGCCTTCATAATCGTCATCACCATCATCATTTGGATATTCCTCTTCTCCTTCCCATTCACCCTCATAAAATGCCCCCGGATTGTAATCCAAGGGAGTAGATGCCACCTGAACTGACCGTCTATGTGTCAGAGCCATTTCTGTCAGATCTGGGCAAAGCGATTGGACGATAGTGATCGCCTTAGCAATCTCCTCAGCGGTTGGAACATGGGAACCTGATCTGAACCTGCTGACTTTTCAATTTCTTTTACTAGGAACCAATACTGCAGAATCAGTTCTCCTTTTGCCCGAGGAGGTATTGTCCAGGTCAGTGGGCACCTCCTCAGGTTTGGTCGGAACCGAACCGGTCTGGCCATCCGGATCAGAGGACGTCTCGGCCTGTCTTTCCTTTAGCCTACTTAAATGTTTTTCCAAAGTGGCTTTGGGAAAGTTTTTACATATTTGGCAGTCTTCTTTGAGGTGGTCAAACCCCAAACAATATGAACAGACGAGGTGGGATCAGCCTTGGCAAACGCGTCCCCACACTCAGTACAGTGCTGAAACCCAGTGGGACCGGTTTTCTTTTTGGGTTTCTCAGACATGCCTAAAATTTTAAAATTACCCTTTTAGCATTCAAGCTAGCTAACAACAGCCTATCAGTTCCAACCATGTCGTGGGTCGGTTAAAAAAAAGGAAAAAAAAACTCGTTTTTTTTTAGGAATCGATAGGTACTGGAACACCACACCAAATATAACAATAAAACAGAAACAAGAATTGTTCTGGTTCCCAACTGGAAAGAAACCAAGGCAAAACAATATCTTAACAGAAACACCTCACTATCTCTCTATAACACTACCTGTACCATATACAGAAATCTGCTACTGAAAAATAAATGAAAAGACGGATGAAACCGACCGATTTTACTTTAACCGAATCAAAGAAGAGAAGGAGAATTCTCCGGAGCATGGAGTAAAGAATCTGACAGTTACACTGAAATGTACCAGAGAGAGATGTTTGAAAACTGAGCTTGAGCTCAACGTTCTATGCTCTGGCATACAGTTAACCCTTTCCTCTCCGGAGCAGTTCAAGTGCTAAGGCTAACTGCATATAGTCAGAATACAGCAAGACTTCATGTTGTTTGAAACTTCTATCTCTCCCTCTTATGGACTGGGACCACATCCATAGATCTCCAATCCCACAGCACCACTCCAGAATCCAGTGAGTCATTAAATAGTTCAGTCAAGGGTTCTCTCAGCTCTGAAACCAGTTCTCTAAGTTTGCTCAAGTGAAGGCCATCTGGCCCAGCACATTGTCTATATACCAAGGGCCTCGATCCTTTTCTTATCTGGTCAGCTGTGATCATTGCCCTCCTTATTTTTTGTACCCCCATGTGATTGTCTTGACCCCACTCTATGGAAGAGGCCCATCACCCTCCACCATGAATACTGAGCATAAATAATTGTTTAAGACATTGACTTTCTGCTCTTCATCTTCCACCAAACCCACCTCTCAGTTAACCTAAAAGTTCCCCCAGCCTTCCTTTTCACCCAGTATATATACTGTAATACCTTTTGCATTTTGCAGCTCTGTGTCTGCCTTTGCCTTCTTGGCAAGGACCTTTGCTTCTTTTAGCAACCGGTAGCCCATTGGTCCTCCTCTTTATCTGCATTTAAACATTATGAAAGCCCTTTTTTGCCCCACAGCCTCCCCTACCTCTCTTGAGAACCAGATTAGTCTTTTATGAGGATTACTTTTGGTGACCTTCCTTGCATAAAAGTCCATTATTTCTAGAATCATCTCCTTGATCTTTTCCCACTTTTCTTATACCATTTTGATCTTGTCTACACCCACTAAAGTTTCCTTGAACTTGTTCCTCACCTGGAAAAAATAATCCTGTTTGATGTCCAGAACCACTGCCCTCGAGGTGGTCTGATGTTCCTCATAGCCAGTTCAAACCACAGAGAATCGTGGTCACTGGACCTCAAACGATACCTGCCACCCCACCCACCACTTCCAAGTTGGTAAGTACCAGATTGAGAATGGTGTCCTACCATGTGGGATCCCTAAGCAGCTGCACCAGTAAGCAGTCCTACATCATATACAGCAGTGCCTGGCTTCTAGCCCTCTTGGCTGAAAGGGTATCCCAGTCTATGTCTGGCAGAATCAGATTACCCACCATCTCTAGTTCCCCTTTTGCTAACCTCCTCCTAATTTTCTTCCTCAATTCTTTATCTCCTTTGTCCTTCTGCCCCAGTGGTCTATAGACCACCCCCATTCTAATCTTTTTTCTGCAGCTATAGTCAACTGCACCGAGATCGACTCCACTCCCCCCCTTCCTTCTTGATGGTCCTGTCCTCCACAGTCTCTACTTCTTCACTGATATAGGGGGCTACTCCTCTCCCTTTACCCTTGCACCTGTCTCTGCTATATAAAGTTAACCTGGAACTACCAGATCCCAGTCATTATTCTTTGTAGCCCATTGTTGCTGTGATCACCACCAAGTCTAACATGCCCTCTGCCACCATCGCCAATAGTTCACTGATCTTGTTACTCAGCCTTCTGGCATTTAGACAGACCACCCTGCATCATCCCCTTGTTCACTCTCACATTACCTGTTCCCAGGTCACTGCCTGCTCTACCCTTCCTAGTCCACAAGTTTCTCCTTCTGCTATCTGGTTTGCCATGGCCCTCCCCTCCACCTCCTTACCTGCACTTTTCTATTTCCTGCCCTTGCCCTCACTCTCACCCCTTGTCTACTTCCTGCTTCTGGGGTGAGTCCCTGCTTGGCTCTCCCTGTCCTCCCCTATTATGGAATTACCAGCATCTGTCTCCTGTTAATTCTGTTTTAAATGATGGTTCATGTAGACATCAAGCTTCTGCCCAAGAGTGCTTGTCCCTTTCCCTGTGACATGAAGATCATATTAATTGAATAGCATTCTATCCTAGATGTTCCGCTGATCTCCCATAAATCTGTACCCCTCCTCTTGACAACACCTGCCAACCATAGGATTTCTGAAGGAACTCCGAGGAGACAGGGGGACTAGATACGGATGCTTCTAGCTTGTCTGGCCAGCAACTCTCCTCTAAGTCAAGGCTCATAGGTGGAAATGTTGGATGAAAACATTAGAGGGAAAAACCTGATAGGAAAAGGTATGAATCAAAAAACTTGAGGCAAAAAGCCCAATGTTGGTGAAACCCTTGAGGGGTGTGGGAGAAGGCCTTTGAGGTGCAGGAGAGAATTAGATCAAGAGCCGATTACACTGATATAGAAACATAGACCATGGTGGTAGAAAAAGACCAGAAGTCCATCCAGTCTGCCCATATTCTCAATAATCCCTGGAACCTATTGTTCTTCCAGGGAACTAACCCTCCCCATCCTAGCCTCATTCTCCTCCCTGGTCATGTCACTCACAGTTCCCCTCATTCTATTCCATGCCTGACTGCATCGCCTGGCTGTGTTTGCACCCACCACCTTGGCTGACAGACTGTTCTGCTGTACCAGCATCCAACTGATCAAATCAAGTAGTCCTGCTGTTATTTTCAAAAGATGTTTCTGTCTGTGACAGAAAAGTCACAGTTTTCAGCAACGGATTCAAGCAAATGAGATGTGTATTATTTCTTACCACAACTCCGTCTATTTTGGGATGTGAAAATCAGATGAAGTGTACTCAAAACAGGTTGTTGATCATTATGTTGAAAGAGAAATACAAGAGTCTTTGTTGGAATGCAACACCTTCACAGAGTCTTTGAAGACTACCTTATATGCATGTATAACATATAACCTCAGAAAAGACAATCCTGGTGATCAGAAGCATCAAACAACTTTAAATCAGCCTGCCCATTGGTGCAATGGTAGCACTACTGCCCTCAATGCTGGTGATCCAAATTTGGGAACAAGCTTGATGGGAGAAGGAGAATTGGGCATCCCAGGGGTGCTTTCCTCTTTGAGGATGGGAAAGTCACCACCCTTGCTGCAATACTGCCACCTGGGAGACTATTGGGAACTGTATAGCTGAAGGCTCTGTTGGAAGGAGATACGTAGGTTGGGGATCAGGTGCGGCAGAACTCTCTTATGTGCACACCCACCTTGGGTGTCCTGTGTGTGCCTGCATCCTTGGTGGAGGAGAAAACATGGAAAACTCCCACAGCCAAGGCTGATGACAGCCTCAATGGACGAAAGATGGGCTGACTCAGAAACCCCTCAGCTGTCAGCCTGACATGGATCGTTCAGGTATGGGGAACCATCTCCCTTCCCTGCCCAGGGGCTCAGGGGTTCTGATATCATGGCAGCATGGAGGTTGGTAACTGGAGGGGTTTGGAGCTTGGCTAAGCCAGGCACCTTGGACCTTGGTGACCATAAAAGATAGTCATGTCTGTGGCACAGAAGGGGGCATTATGCAAGAATTAAGAAAAAAAAGCTTTAGTCCAGTATCACTGGTGCAAGAAATACAAACAGAAATGGCATCAAAGAAAGTGATAAAAATATGGATTTGCTGTGACTTGTTGGTGTGTTTCTTTCCTCTTTTTATGTTTTTTTTTTTTTTATTTCTTTGCACTGTTCAATGGTATAATGAATTGGTTCATATTTAGGCATCTGCTTTATTAAAACTTGTAAGGGTTTCATTTTTATTTTATATATTTGCTGTGAAACACCCTGCAAACTAAAGAGGAGTTATTTTTCTGACTAGTGTGTACATAATTCCTAAATTTAAAAGAACCCTCATTTGGACAGAGATGGGGAACTGACGTTGAGACTTTTTTCTTTGTTGGAGCCTGTTTGTACTGATCCGACTATCCTTCTAAAACAAAGTTAAAAATGGTTTCAGGGAAGTACCTACATGCTTAAACACTACGGCTCCTATTCTCAGTTATTATGGGTTGGCAGCATAAAAGAAGATAAAATCAATCAGTAGTGCCTCCCAACTCAAATGTACCTTTATGGCCTCAGTGAGCCAGTGGTTTCACTGATTGATGGCCCAACTCCCTGGTAGTCCAGTGAAGGGATACCTGCTCCCCACTCAGAGGTACATTCCTTGGCATCTAGTACCCAGCCCACACAAGTCCATTATAATCATTCATGGGTCTACTATTTGGTGCTGCCTCCTCCAGTGGATCACTATCTTTTATAAGGCAGCTGACCCAGATGGACTGGAGTCTTACATAGAAAAGTTAGGCACAGAGGTTATTTCTAATCTGGTTAAATAAAATATTTGTTCAGCTTATCTGTTACTAATGAAAAGATTCTTAAAGGTGAAGAGGAAAAGCAGGCATACACTGATTCATAAATTTGGTATGATAACCCCTGGAGCAAGCCTGTGACCAATTTCAGTTTCACAAATTTTACCAAAGTTTGGGGAAAAAAGTATTTTTAGTCAATTGTTAGGTTATTTATCTAACGGGATTTGTTTTCAACTCACCAGTTTTTGAAAGGGTTCAAAATTATGTCAGCCTTGGTGAGGTTCACTAAGTAAGCAATAACCCACCACAGGGTATGGGGCTATTGCAGATTAATCAACACTGCGGGTGTGTTGTGAGGCATGAGGCAGCAGGCTGAGTGTCCTCACAGCATTCAGGGTGTTGATTAATTTCCAATAACCCCATACCCTGGAGTGAGTTATTGCACTTACAACATGGGTTCACCATTTCTGCCACTGAAATGTGTCAAACACAGGTTTAGCATGGGTTTGAAGGTCTAAAATACAGATGTATCCTGCTGCAGACAAAATAGTCCCTCCTCCCACACAAATACTCACTGTATTTGATGAGAACTACAATGAGATTATTTCTAAGATTTACCAGCAACAGAACAGTCCTGCACAGCCATATTCCCACTGCTGCACTGTGCCCCCCCAATCAGGAAATACTACTGGTGCTCCTACCTATCTACCACACAGACCCATGGTGCTCGCTGCTCCAAATGATAGTGGATTGCCACAGAAACTGGATCAAAGGCTGCATGACTGAAGCTGAAAGAGACAGAGGACACTGTCTGGTGCTGCCACTCTATCTCTCTATCAGTGATGTGCTGCATAAGCACGCTATCTCTCCCCCAACTGACACAGGACACTACAGGCAATCAGTAACACAACTCCTGCTCTCCCTCTATCCAATGTATCATTATCATGGGCTGCCTGGCACAGAAGGAGGGTAGAAAGATGGATACACCACAGAAACCCAACAGTGCTGACCAACATGTTCCACTCTCGGTGAGCGGAGGTCGGTGAGCAGACACCGTTGGGGTGGGGGTGCCCATTCTCACTCTCACTCTTAAACACTCATTTGGGACTGTAATTCTCTGTCTCCCATGCCTACAGATGACCAGGAGAAAATGTAATCACCCAGAGACATACATCCGGTCTGTCCCCACTGCAGAGGAGGTTAGCTCACTTTTTGTCTCACTGTCTGCCTGGGGAAGGGGAAATGTCAGCAAAGGATTGTGAGTTCCAGAGCATAGTGTGCTTCATTTGGCTATCTCACAATTGTACTTGTCTTGGAGTCAGGGGTGTGCCCAGGCATGACCATGCATTGGCATTGAAACGGGATGGTTGCCAATGACAGTCCTGGCTGTCTTTTGTTGCCATATGTTTCAATGCCTGCCTTTACCTTTTGCTCTCTCACGAAGGCAAGGAGTGTTGACTGTACTTTACATGGATCACTTTGTGGAACTGTGGATTAAAGACAGGATTTAATCCTCAGCCACACAGAGTGACTGCACCAATAGGGTTGTGTGTTTTTGCTAAACCATGTTATAATAGCATCTATGGCTCTCTTGTTAAATGTTTGCTGATTGGAGTGGTTTATATGGACCTGACAAAGGCCACCGGTTTAACTGATCACCAAATAATGATTCATAAACTTGGTGAAATAGATTTGGACATTAAACCTTACAGTGGTTTCAAAATAATTTTTCTGACTGCCCAGAGACTGTAAAAAATACTGTGTCTTCTCCACTTATAAAGACCCGTGTTTTTCTTAAAAAAGAAATTACAAGAAATGCCAAGAAATTCAAGTTATAAAGAAAGAAAATAAAAAGGAGCACATGAAAAAAGTTAAAAAAATTACTCTATTTTTTGGCAAAAACTTAATAAATGCTTGCAGCTGTTGTTTAGGCTCTGTTGTTACCACAGAGGTGATCCGCAAGGAAGTGACAGCAGAATTGTCTGATTCACAAAATCTCTCAAGACCATAGCATAATGCTGCTTAATACAATGTAGTATGCTAGGAATGAGATTTCTGGTGTGTATAAAATTATTTAGAGGTATTTCATAAATGCAAATGTGATAACAGGAAATAAAACTACATTTTCAATGAATAAAAAGAAATAACAAGAAATTCTAGACAAATAAAAAGAAAAATAATAAAGAATGAAAAGAATTTCACGGGGCTCTGTCCATTTAGTATCACAGTTAAAGTGATACTGTCAACCTCCTTAGGTCTCAAAGTGTCCCTAGTTTAAAAAGCACATTTTACGATTGTCAACATTCTGTAAAGATTGCTGATATAGCTGGTAGTTTGATTCTGACTCTGTTTTTCTTAGAAAAAGTGAAAAACAGACTGCACACCATACTGGTGTTACCACACAAACACAGGTTTGTTTACATTTCTTGATCAGCTCCAACTGCATCTTTGCTGGACTTGGGAACACCCACAACACAGTCTAGTCACTTGTGATGCAGTGGGAGATTAGGAAGATACTGCCTCGTGAGTGACTGCATGATTTGGGTGTGTTTCTAATGCTCAGGAGGTATGCAGTAAGAACAGATCCAGGATTGTAAACAAAAACAAAGTTGTTTATAAATATACATTGCCGTACATTTCAGTTGTACCAAACAAGGAGGCATACAAAACAAACAGCAATTTTAGAGAAGGTAAGCAATCATAAAATGTAGGTTTTTAACTCGAAATAATATGATGAAAAAAGGGTTGACAGTGTCCCTTTAAGCCCAACAGAAAAGGCCACTGGAATAGGTAAGGAGGGGCTGCTGTTAAAACAACTGAATGCTGATTCAAACAAACTGCATACAGCCTAACATAAAAACATAGAAACATTGAAGTTGATGGCAGATAAGGGCCTACAGGCCCACCTAGTCTGCCAAATTTTACTACCTATGGTGACACTGCAGGCCCTAGTTAGCCTAAGGTCTTGTTCCCTTAACTTCCAAGATTCTTTTATGTTTATCCCATATATTCTTAAATCCTTGAACTGTTTCTGCCCCCACCACCTCTGTCAGTAGGCTGTTCCACTTGTCTATCACCCTCTCTATGAAGAAGTTCTTTCTCACATTTTCTCTGAACTTCCTCCTCACTCCAACTTCATTTTGTGCCCCCTTGTCACTGAGCATCTTTTTCTTTGGAAAATAATATCCTCCTGGATCTTGTTCTTCCCTGTGAGGTATTTGAACATTTCAGTCATATCCCCCTTTACCTCCTTTCTCCAGGGAGTACATATCTTACATCCACACTCATACGCTAACTACCTATACACGGGGGTATAGGTAGTTACTATATGAGTGTGGATGTAAGATATATAAGATAGGTAAATGGGTGACAGTGTGTAATTGATTACATAGCGAGTTAGGTGGGTGAAGTGGGGAGCGATTGTTGTTGGGAAATATTTATTTTGGGGGGGGGAGTTAAGTGAGTTTTAAGATTTGAAGGTGTAACAAAGAAGGAGATTGGATGTGCAAGGGCATGAGCTGTGGCAGTATCACTTATTCTGTGTCTTAGCTGCATGACCTCTGCCCCTTCGCTGACCTCCCTATATCAGTAGCAGCAGCAAGATGCTGTAGAGAGGTCGAATTGTAAGGAGATGGAAGGGCAAGTGGCAGTACGCTGATGATGTGGCTGAGGTGAGTAGCATCAGGATAGTTCCAGGAGGCACCCTTGGGCAAAATGGGACCATGAGAGAGGCCAGACATGTTTGGTTCCCATTCCCAGGGTTCCCACTGAACCGAGTGGGCAGGTAGCCAATGGACTGGCAGCTTCCACCGGTCCCCTTCGGGTAGTGCTGTGCAATGTTAGGTTGATGAGAAACAAGACAGCTATTATGGCTGACTTGATTTCTTCAGTTGGCCTGTCATGCATTAGAGAGACCTGGTTGGGGGAACGATGTAGGTCCAGTTTTGAAGATATCTGTCCCACCAGGATACTCTGTAGTGCACTACCCAAGGAGGGAATGCAGGGATGGGGGTGTGGTCATCTGTTTGAGATCTGATTTGAACTTCTCTGTGCACCCAGTGGAATCTACTTTGTTGTTTGAATGTGTGGCTATGCAAGGGGTCCAGGTGCAGGTTGCAGGGTCTTCCTAGTTATAGCCCCCTGGGGCTCAAGAGGGAATTCATGCAGGAAGTTACAGAATTCATCACCAAAAGAGTGTTGGAGTCACCCAGATGATTGATTCCCAGTCCCAGTAGAAGAGTTCTAGCAGCTGCCTCCTTTCTCTTGCTGCTCATCAGAAGCAATCAAAAAGGCTACAAAAATAAGCTGGACAATCAAATGAAATATAACAATTAGGAACACTAAAGTAATGGCACCCTTATATAGGGCCTATGTCCACCCTCATCTGGAATTCGCATCACAACTGTGGGACCCATTTAAAATAAAAGAAATTAATAAGATTGAAAAAGTCCAAAGAAAATTTACTAAATCCATAAATGGGTTAACTAGTAAAAGTTATGAGAAAAGATTAAAATCCCTTAAAATGATGTCACTAGCCACCAGACGTGTTAGAGGAGACACATTACTTATATTTGATATAACGCAGGATCCAACATTAATTAATGAATTGAACCTAGAATTCAAGGAGGGTAAAATGCAGACAAGAGGACATCCAATGCAAATTAAGGGCTCAGAATTTGCAAGTAAATTAAGGTATTACTTTTACACAGTGAGGGTGGTGAATGTGTGGAATGGTTTGCCAACAGAGGTTATCGTAAGTAAGATGAAGGCACAATTTAAGAAGAACTTAGATAGCCACATACTAAAAGCAAGAAAATTAAAATATTTTTAACAAAAGTCTTATAGGAGCAAAAATGGGCTCACGCCTCCTAGCTCCTGACAATTCTTAGTATGAACCTTAGTATGAACCTTCTAGCGGCTGCCTCTTTCCTCTTGCTGCTCTCTGTCAAAAGTTAACTAGGGAAGTTTTAAATACAGACACCTGGTTTTCTGTTGCCTAAGCCACCTCCCCTAATTTACAGCTTTTCTCTTCACCTAGCTAACAGCACAGATAACAGTTACCTTCCCCAACTCAGACAAGCATACCAACTCTTATTTTTTTGTTTGTTTTATACCCTAATTGAAGGTCCCTGTAGTAGCATTCTAGTTCTTTAGTCCCAGTAGAAGAGTTCTAGCAGCTGCCTCCTTCTTCTTGCTGCTCTCTGTCAAAAGCTAACTAGGGAAGTTTTAAATACTGACACCCTTCTCTCTGTTGCCTTAGCCACACCGCTAATTTACAGCTCTTCCCTTCTCTTCACCTAGCTAGCAGCACAAATAACAGTCCCCTTCCCCCAACTCAGACAAGAACACCAATTCTTGTTTTTTTGTTGTTTGTCTTTTACCCTAATTGAAGGTCCCAGTAGTACAGTTCTAGTTCTTAGTCCCAGTAGAAGAGTTCTAGCAGCTGCATCCTTCCTCTTGCTGCTCCCTGTCTCCCTGGGACATCTAACACTGTGGAGGTGCTAAATAATTGCCTATCCGAGATCCAGGACTGGATGTCCTCTAACTGGTTGAGGCTTAACATGGACATGATGGAGATAATAGTGATTGAGCCTGGTCATCGGCGGGATGTTGTCACCACTGGAGCAGGAATAGAGTTGTTCCTGGGGGCCACCGCACTGGTGGCAGCCACTAAGGTACAAACTCTGGGCATCACCCTTGATGATGGCTTGACACTTGAAGCTCAGGTGTCTGCCGTTGTCTGGAGTGGTTTTTAACATTTAAGGAATGTCACCCGGATTACACCCTTAATCTCGCCTGATGACCTGCCCTCACTGGTGCATGCTTTTGTTACATCAAGGCTCAATTACTGAAATGCTCTATACTTCGGGATCAGTCAAGGCAACCTCCGCTGACTGCAGCTGGGGCAGAATGCTGGAGCCTGGGTACTGACGGACCTTTCGAGGTCCACTCACATAACCCTAGTTTTGCATGAACTGCACTGGTTGCCAATCAGGTGGAGGATTGTCTTCAAGGTGGGCTTGCTCTCCTATAAGACCCTATATAGCTCAGGTCCTGGCTATCTGTCTGACCTCCTGACACCTGTCCACCCTGTTTGCTCACTACGTTCTTCTACAGTGAGCCTCCTTATGGTCCCTAGGGCACGGTTAAAGACTTCAGGAGACCGTGCCTTCGAAGTGGCAGAAGCAATATTGTGGAATTCCTTACCATGATCTTTATGGAAGGCTTCCTCCATGGACATTTTTAAGGGGGTCTTAAGGCACAACTTTTTAATCAGGCATTCAATGTCCGCTAAATGTTAACCAAAAGCTGAATGAGTTTTAAGATTATTACTATTTAATGGTTATTGTTTATTATATGTTTTATAAATAACTGACCCTGATTTTAAAGTGCTGTTTTGTGTTTGTAAATTGTTTCACTTACATGTAAAGTGCTCATATTGACTAGACATATTCAACTCCTTCAACCTTTCCTCATATGGTTTTGGTGCAGACACCACACTATTTTGGTTGCCTTCCTCTGAACCGCCTCCACCATGTTTATGTCCTTTCAAAGATGGGGTCTCCAGAACTGGACACAGTACTCGAGCTGTGGCCTCACCAGAGATCTATATAGCAGGATTATTACCTCCCTTCTTCTGCTGATAATTCCCCTGCCTATGCACTCCAGCAGCCTGCTAGCAATCCCTGTTGCCTTGTCACACTGTTTAGTTACCTTCAGATCATCAGAGATGACTACCCCTCCAGTCCCTCTCCTGTTTGGAGCTTGCTATTACCTCCTCTCCCAGGTGGTATGTTGCCCCCAGGTTTCTGTGCTCCATGTGCATTATTTTGCACTTTTTAGCATTGAATCCCAAATGCCAATCCCTTGACCATAACTCCAGCTTTTGTAGGTCTTTCCTCATTCGATCCACCCCCTGGTGTATCCACTATGTTGCACAGCTTTATGTCATCTGCAAACAGGCATACTTTCACTTCCAGACCCTCTGCAATGTCACTGATAAAGTCATTGAAAAGGACTGGGCTCACCACTGAACCCTGTGGTACCCAGCTAGCCACTCTGCCTTCTCCAGAGTGTATATCATTTACCATCACCCTCTGATTCCTATTGTTCAGCGAATACTCCACTCTTTTCACTATTTTAGAATCTACTCCTAGGTTCTCCAGCTTGTTTATTAGCCTTCTATGTAGAATGGTGTTGAAGGCCTTACTAAAATCCAAGTATGCCACATCCACTGCTCACCCCTGATCCACTTCGCTGGTTACCCAGTCGAAGAACTCAGCGAGGCTTTTCAGACACAACCTCCCTCCTGTGAAACCATGCTGCCTCAGGTCTTGTAGACCACTGGCGGCCAGGTGTTCCACTATCCTTTCCTTCAGTAGTGTTTCCATTACTTTGCACACCAGAGGTCACGCTGACTGGCCTGTAGTTTCCTGCCTTAACTTTATGTCCACTTTTGCATATCAGGACTACATCTGCCCTCCTCCAGTCCCCTGTTATCTCCCCTGTTTCTAATGACAGGTTAAACTGATGCATAATGAGTGAAAAAAGGAGACAGATATCACTGCTTGAAATGACTGCTCATTTAATTTATTTAGATCAGTTCAACAACTGGGGGTTAGGCACATCTGGCCCCCTCGACGTTTTGTGGAACTGCGCTTTGTCAAGAGATTTGTGACAAAGTTCAGTTGCCCCAAACTTTGAAAGCATCATTCTAATCAGTGATATCTGTCTGCTTTTTTTAGCTTGTTACATGTCAGAGTGTGTGTGGTTTATTTGACTCAGTATCACAGAGTTCAGTAGGGCTTGTTCTCAGGCCCCTGTTGTTTTCCATCTTTATTGAAAATCTGATTTGCATTTGTGATCATTTTTGTCTGTTGATGTACACAGATGACACAGTGTTGTGGTCTGCAAAGGAATCTCCATCCATGGTCATATCTCAGAATGATTTTAACAAAGTTCAAGACTGGCTACTTGATGCATTCTAAGTTCCAACTAGGACAATTTATGGTGTTTATTTTATCTTCTCAAACCTCAGAAAACAAATACTTCTCACTAAATTATTGTCAAAAATTCCAATATAAAAGAAAGAGTTGATGTATACTATTATTCTAGTTTTTTTAGATAAAAAAGTTTAACTCTGACAAGGACATGGCATAATATTTGTCAAAGGCAATTATCAGTTTCTTGGGTTTCCTTTACAGAAACAAACACTGTTTATCTACAGATTCACATAAACTAATCCCAAGGCAGGTTCTGCTACCATTTCTTGGTATTTTCATGTTTTGCTTTATGGTGCTGGTAATATACAATAGTTATCCATATATATCAGGTTATCTTTAATTCTATATGTAGATTTGCCCTGTTGGTACTGTATAACAATTGTCATTGTTTGTTATGCAGTTCCATGAGTATACTATCCCCATTTGATTGAAGACATTCTAATATGTAGAAATATAGAATTTGATGGCAGATAAGGATTGCTTGGCCCATCCAGTCTGCCCATTTCTACCTACCCACACTATTATTGCAGACCATCCCTGATCTACAACTCTCTCAGCCCTCCACCCTTCCTTTCCCATATGATTCCCTTGTGTTTATCCTATGCATTATTGAACCCCACGTCTGTTTTCACCCTCACCACCTCTGCTGGAAGGCTGTTCCAGGAATCCACCACTCTTTTTATGAAGAAGTTCTTCTTCATATCTCTCCTGAATCTACCGCCTCCCAGCAGCTTCATAGCATGTCCCTTTTTTTTAGCACTTTTCTTCTGAAAAATACTCCCCTCCTGTACCTTATTTACCCCATGAGGTATTTAAAGGTCTCTATCATATCCTACCTCTCCCTCCTCTGTTCCGGAGTGTACATATTGAGTTCCTTTATTCTCTCCTTATAGCGCTTCTGAGGCAGACTGTGCAGCATTTAGTTGCCCACATCTGGGCTGCCTCCACTCTATGTCCTTCTGGAGATGTGGTCTCTAGAACTGGACACAGTACTTTAGGTGGAGTCTTATCAGCAATCTATACAGAGGCAACATCACCTCCTCCCACTTTCTGTTGGTGATACCCTTCCCTATACACCCCAGCATCCCACTTGCCCTCCCTACTGCCTTGTCATGCTGCCTGGCCACCTTTAGGTCATCCAATATGATTACCCCATGTATCTTTCCTACTTTGGGGTAGTCAATACCATTCCACCCTATTGCAGATTTTGGTGTCACCCACAAAGAGGCAGACCTTAATTTCTAGGTCTTCTGCAATGTCACTTAGAAAGACGTGAAAGGCCCGCCGGTGCAGCGGTTGGATTTTCACTTGCGACGCCAGGCAAGTTCGAGGACGGAAACAGCAGCGGGTCGCTGGAGGGCGGCTGGGGGAGAAGGATTGAGTGTCCCATGGACAGCTCTCCTTCTCCGGGGGGAGGGTAGGGGACTGGTCCGGCACCTGCTGGCTCCTAGCGGAGGCTGGGAGTATCACAGATGCATGGCCTAAATGCCAACTGGGGGAGAAGCGGACGTCAGCATATGCTGTGATGTCACTACGCTGCCCCAAACAGAAAAAGGGAAAAATTGCTCACTGGCCACCGGATGATAGCTCTCCATTCCCTAAGTGCCTCCAGGCCTTCCCAGGGCCTTCTGCTCCTCACCAGCATCCCCAGGCCCTAGTAGTTAGTGTGCTGGGGTCATCCCCTCTCCCCCAGTGCCTTCCCCCTCGGAGGAGGGGGACCTGCCCGGCAAAGGGATACGTTGGGATATCCTGGGGATCGGCTGCCATATGGGGACCACAGGAGGGCTGGGTAAGGTCAGTGGGTCTGGAAGGAACCTGTGGAGCCCAAAAGAGTGGGGGACCAGCGAGCATGGAGGGTAGAAAAAAAAAAGACGTGAAAGAGGATCAGTCCCAGCACTGATCCCTGAGGCACCCCGCTGGTCATGCTCCCTTCCTTGGAGTGAACTCCATTTACTAACACCATCTGTCAGATATCCCATGACCAATTTTTTATGCTGCCACCATCTTTGGACCCACTCCTAAGCTACCCAGCTTGCTTACTACTCTCCTATGTGTGCTGGTGTCAAATGCCTTAATGAAATTTAGGTAGTCCACTTTCACTTCTCCACCCTGATCTAGTTAGTTCCTTGGTCACCCAGTCAAAGAAATCTATCAGATTTGTTTGACATGACCTTCCCCCATGAATTCATGCTGCCTTGGGTCTTGTAACCCAGAGGATTTAAGATATTCTGCAGTCCTTTCTTTCGGCAGTGCTTCCATTAACTTTCCCAGCACCAATATCAGGCTGACTGGCCTATAATTGCCAGTCTCCTTCCTGCTACCACTCCTGTTTAGTAGTGGGATTACATCTGCTCTCCTCCAGTCCTCTGGAACCACTCCTGTTTCCAGTAAGCCTTTAAATAGAACTGTCAGAGGTGCAGCAAGAATTTCACTGAGCTCCTTCAGTACCCTTGGATACACCCCATCTGGCCCCATTGCTTTGTCCACTTCAGATTAGCTAGTCTCTTCAGGACTCTCAACTCCAAAAAAGGACTAGTGTCCACCTCCCTCCCTCCAAAGCTTTTGTTACTTTTCTGTGGCCTCTCCTGTTCTCCTTCCTCTGTAAACACTGAGCAAAAGTATTTTTTCAGGATGTCTGCCTTTTTCTGGTTCCCTCTGTGGAGCCCCCCCTTCCCTTTTTAACATTACAATCCCACTCCTGGTCTTTCTCTTTTTGCTAACATACCTAAAAATGTCTTGTCCACTTTTATTACCTCTTGGGCTATTCTCTCTTCAGTTTGCACCTTTGCACTCCTTACTGCTTTCTTTGTTTCCCTCTGTTTTTCCTGATAGACCTCATTATCCTCCACCGTCTGCATCTTTATACCATCTGAATGCTACCCTTTTAGCTTTTACCTTTTCAGCCACTTTTTTTTGAGAACCATAGTGGTCTCTTTTTCCTCTTGCTTTTGCTCACTTGTTTGATGCTGAGGTTTGTTGCCTTTACTATGCTTCCCTTTGTTTTTGCCCACTGGTTCTCCATCACACATAAGTCACCCATTCCTGCTAGGTCATCCCTGAGGCATTCTCCCATTTTTGTAAAATCTTCCCTCCTAAATACCAGGACCCTTGCCCTTGTGTGGCTCAGTTCTACAGCCATCCTTATATTGAGCCACACCATATGGTGCTCGCTGGTCCTCAAGTGGCCTCCTACCTTGACATCTGCATCACTGTCTCTGTTAGTGAGTACCATGTCCAGTATTGCCCCATCATGAGTGGGTTCACTGAGTAGTTGCCTGAAGAATGCTCCCTGCAGAGAATTCAGTATGGCTGTGCTTCTAGCTGAAACCACTGCAGGGAAGTTGTAATCTACATCTGGCAGGTTGAAGTCCCCCACAAGCAAAACCTCCCCTTTTTCTGCCATCTTGCCAGTGGCTTCCACCAGTCCCTTATCTAATTCATCCCCCATGCTGGAGGTCTGTATATCACTCCAGTGTGAATAATGGCTACATTCCATGTCTCCAGGGTGACCCACAGTATCTCTGTCTCCCCCCGTATTATCTGTATCTCCATCACTTTTATGCTTTTCCTCACATAAAGCACCCCCCTTTCATTCTTGCCCAGTCCTTCCTGAACAGAATATAGCCTGGTATGACTATGTCCCAGTCATGGTTTTCAGTGTACTATGACACAGTAATGACCACAATATTCAGGCTGGCTTATGCCATGATGGGATCTAGGTCTAGAATCTTATTTTGTCGACTTCTATCATTCTCACACACATGGCCTTCCAGCTTTCATTTCTACTCTGATTGTTGCCTCTCTTTTTCCTTTTTGCCCTCCCTCATTCCCCCCTCTTTTTAATGTCCCCCTTTCCTTTCCCTCTTTATCTCTTCCACCATGCTTTCTTCATTAATTTGCATCCTGGTGTTTCCTGTCACCTTGGGTTCTCCTTATTCTCTAAATCAGCCTGTGGGGGGGTAGTTTCTGACTCCCTGATTCCTTCTGCTGTCACCCTTAGATTGTTTAAATGTTTATCCAAGTAACATTTAAACTGCCCATTACTGAAGACTGCAGTTCTTCATCCCTGGATGGATGCAGTCCATCACCCCTCTATAGGCCCTTATCCTCCCAGGTGGATCCCCAGTTTCCAATGTAGCTGAACCCTTCCTCTCTACACTATTTCTTCAGCCATGACTTGAAGCTCCCATTATGAAGATCTCCCTCCTGTCCCCAGTTGTAGACAGGCACACCTCAGTGAACGCCACTGAGTGAGCTACCTGTCTAAGAACCATCCCCAGCTCCCTAAACTCCCCCTGCATTGTCTCAGCCCTATCCCTAGCCAGATCTAGTCCCCAGGTGGACAATGACATCCAGCTCTCTCTGCCATCCTGCTGCCATAGTGATCCTCAGGATCTGTTTCCCATCCCTCCTGGCTAGAGAGAGATGAGAAATCTATTTTTTTAAACTTACACATCTGGAGTTCCTTCTGCTTGGTTGCCCTTCTACATTTAATTATGGCTAATTTCTCCTTAGGGTTCTCACCCTTTAA
Organism: Neoceratodus forsteri; assembly: GCA_016271365.2. Taxonomy (NCBI): domain Eukaryota; kingdom Metazoa; phylum Chordata; order Ceratodontiformes; family Ceratodontidae; genus Neoceratodus; species Neoceratodus forsteri. The sequence goes on from CM057454.1 coordinate 284,144,897, forward strand.
GCTCCCATTTGGCCATAGAGTAAGGGGTCCTCTTGATTTGGTGAGGGTGAATGGGATAGTGAGCTTGCTCCACAAGGGGAAACTGTTGTGGAGTATATCTTGAATTTCAGGTCATGGCTCAAGGAGCAGTCAGCAATGGTACTCATTCCCAGCTGACACCAGCCCAAGCTGCTAAAATGCATGTGGTGCTGCATTCATTTGGTGAAATGTTCAGGGGGAAGCTGGGGTATACCACACTGGTAAAGCACCCCATGTATACAGGGTCCCATGCCCACTGAGACAGCCACCCTATAGAGTCCTAGAAGGAGTAAGACAAACATGCCATAGAGGGGATGATAAAGGAGGTGATAGCTCCCCAGATAATCCAAGAGTCCAGTAGTCTCTTGGCCTCCCCAGTGGTACTGATCTCCAAAAAGGATAGGACCACCAGGTTCTGCATTTTCTATCACAAACTCAACAGCTGTCTGATCTCATCAGGAAGAAATGCCAGAAAAAGATCAGTGGATAGAAACCTGTGATACTGTGAAGAAGACATTATGTCAGGCACCTGTGCATACCAGCTGAGACTACTCTCTTAAGTTTTTTGTGCACATAGCGGCATCTGACCAATGGCTAGGTATAGTTCTGAGTCAGGTTACACATTCAGTAAAGTAACACCCAGTTATGTACCTGAGCAGGAAGCTGCTGCCCAGAGAGGAGGCCTACACCACAATAGAGAAGGAGAGTGTAGGTATTGTCTAAGCTTTGCAGAAGCTGTAGCCTTATTTGTATGGGAGGGAGTTCAGCCTGGTCACTGACTTCAATCCCCCTACATAGTTACATAGGACCAGTGGACAGATCTCAAACTTGTTAAGGTGGAACCTGGTGTTACAGTCCTATAATATGGACATTAGGCAGTAGGTTACAGCATTGCGACATGGATCAGCTGTCCAGACAATAGTTTATACCCTTTTTTTTGAATAGAAGAGAGGTACTATGAGAAACTAATGAGGGGTTCACCCAGATAGTGAACTGAGGGCATAGCAGTGGGAGCCAGACAGCTCACATGAAAATACAAACATCATTTAGAGGTGCTAAATGACTTTTTTTTTCATTTATGGGGGAGGGGTGGAGTGTAACAAGTTGCCATATGAGTTTGTATTGTAGTTTTTTTTAATTTCCTTCTAGCTGTATTGATAAGTTTGAATGGATCTATGAGGGGAAATAAGATAAAATTAGTTTCCATAGGCATAACAGATGATTCTGGAGAGTCATAACTATCTCTTTGTCTTGTACTACAGGACCACCTGGCCTGTTATTTGGAGCTGAAAGCCAAAACAGCCCTTTCATGCTTCAAAGCCAAAAACAAATCTTTCATGTTATCTGAGAGGCCCTAACTAACAATTGACACAGTCACCCCAACTGGGAAAGAGAGGGGCTTGGAACAATGAGAAGGTTTCTGAATTCACAAAAATCCAAGAGACCAGTTTGGACCAGTTTCCAGATGGGAGGTTTTCCAGGACATAAAGGAAGTGTAGGATCTATTATGTCAGAGTGACACACTGGATGATGTGTCGTGTGAGGATGGCAGCTGAAGGGATTTGAGGACTTGCCCGACCATAACAATTTTTAGTCAGGTTTGTGACCTCTATAGTTAACATCTAAGGTTTTAGTCTGCCCTGATTCACCAAGGTCTCCTGTGTGGTACACTCTCTCTACTTTGGGAAAGTTAAGAAGTATAATAAGATTTTTCTTTGTGTTTTTCTACAGTTCAAAATATTTTCTTTTTATCTTTGTAGAAATACTGTTCCCTGTAGTCATAGTGTAGTATCTTATATGTGTAAATATTTTGAAGTATTAAACTATTAATTTTTATATACTTCATGTTTCTGTGACTGAGTCTTTGAGGTACAGATAACTGGTTTAAAACTCACAAAAATTGTGTTTATGTCTCTGAGGAGAAGGCTACAGCATCATAATTTGTTTCTATAGCAATATGAGGTGTTTCCAGCTGTGCCAGAGACAGGTGGCTCATTTACCCTTTGGTAGGAGTTTTATACTGTGTGAGCAGTGGCTCTCATAGGATTCAGACCTAGTGATACCCTAAGAGAGTGTCTATGCTGAGTGGTGGCATCTACTGATGAACCCTTATAGGTATCGGAAGGGTTTGAAAAAGCTGGTAACATTGTACAGGCTAAGTCTGGGAGAGATTAGTATACAACAGACTGGAAGCAGTGGTTGGGATCCGAAAAAGTTTTGTTAGTTTAAAGATTACCTGCCCAGTCACAGTCTTTATATACTTCTGTTGCTTAAGCATGACTTTCAAACTTGTAATACGTTTCTTAAATAGGTTTAATGTTTCAGTCTCTTGTTCCAACCCCCCACCCCGACAAAGCCCTGTGGTGAAGTACTGCAGTGAGTGACTGGCCATTGGACTTGGGTAAGGTGCGTTATCTTGATGTATTTTTTTTTTTGCTATTTTGAATTTATTTTACTTTTTATTTATTTATTTTATTTATTTCAAATTCAGATTAATACCTTTGAGCCAAAGGACTCTTTTCAAAGGTTCCAAGTCAACCAAGCATGTAATACAAGACAAGTGGTACAAACATGCTAAACACAAACAGAGTTGTAAGGTATACTGGTTTACATAACATAGATAGTTGCAGAAGTGCAATACCTTAACAATAGCATCATCATGCAAAGATAAACAGTGGTCATAAGCAATGAGAACACTTGGGTTACTAAAGTGCCATTCAATGGAATAGGTAGCAGCCTGAGCAGGCTTTGTCCTAATAAAAGGAGAAGGGTAGGAGGATAGAAGTAGGGAGAGGAAGAAGGTTAGTAAGAGTGAAAGGTGGTCTATCGTGGATAGGTCACAGGGAAACTCGTGATCAGGAAGGGCAATAACAATGATTTGTTTGTGCCAGGAAGAGGCAGAGACCTCCTTTGCAGGGGCCAATCTTTCCACAATCTATCAGGGAGACTAGGAGGTAATTTAACTATTGAGGCCCCCCAAAAGACTCTGAGAACCAAGTCAACTTTTTAAAAATTATTGGAAGCACTTTTCAAGTTCAAGTTCAAGTTTATTGGCAGGAAATATCCCATTGAGCAGACTCATTTACAAGGAGGTCCTGAACATACAACATGTGTACACAAAATGAGCAATACAAGATATACAAGACACGATACACAATTTACAAAGCACATAAGAGCATGAGTTCAGCAATACTTAACTGTACAATAATTAAATTAGTATATAGTTTGGTTAGGGTAGATATGCAGGACTACATAGAAGAAACAGGCTAATACAATATTCATATTGCAGAATGCAGCAAGACTCTGTGACGAAGAAAGCAATTTGGAAAAACAGGGCTTAGCATGAAGCTTGATTATGGTCAGAGGAGGGGCGTTCAATGAGGGGAGGCAAGGAAAAAGGAAAAGGGGAGAGGTAGTAAGAGTGGGGGAAGTGTACATGTGAGGTGAGGGCTAGATGGTGAGGGGATAATTGGGAGATATGGATTGGGTAGTTTAAGCGATTATGGGGTGAGGGTTTGGAAGGTATGGATGGGTCAAAGGGGTGTGCTCGATGAGTGGTGAAGGGGATGTTATTAGTTGCTTGGCAGGGACAGGAGGTGATAGTTACTTAAGGCATGTACAGGAGCTGTTAAACTTGCAGCTGGCCAGTTTTATTTAATCTATTTAGGGGGATTAGGTTTTGAAGCTTGAGACAGGATTGGGCTTTATTCCAGGAATTTGGGAGGGCACAACTTATGGCCATATAGCTGAAATGAGATTGGACACTAGGTACATCTGATGTAATGTAAGCGTTACTATGTAGGGGGTATGAACAGGCCATGCACTGAAAGAGACCTGTAATATAAGGTGGGAGTTTCGATAAAAGGGCTTTGTAAAGCCAGATGAGAGATGGATGAGGCATCTATTTGATAGGGAAGTCCAGCCTAGTGTGGCACAAAGGTTGCAATGGTGGATCCAACGATAGGTGTTGGTAATAAAATGTATCGCCCTGTGGTACAGGATGTCTAGCTGGTATAGCAGGGAGTCTGAGCAATGGCCATATAGTATGTACCGCATAGTCTAGGAGTGGTATGAACATAGTCTGAACTAGATGTAACCTAGCTTCAGTGGTGAAAAGTGATTCGTTTCTATAAAAAAAGCCAATTCGTTGTCTTACTTTCTTTGCCATTGATGTGGTATGGTCAGAGAACTGTAGGTGTTGATCTAACTCACATGCTAGATATTTAAATTTGGCAACTACCTTGAGATCATCGTCAAGGAGATTCTTGAAGGGAGGCAGGAATGTGAAAGCTTTTCTGAAGGGAGTCTAGTAGTTGGAATGGAAGTTTATGATTTTCTTTTTACATTTAATAGAAGTTTTGATTGTATGAGGCTGTGCTGAAGCAGATCAGATTTGGATTGGAGATCAGCACAAGCTTCAGCTGTTGTTGGTCTGGAGAGATATATCATGGTATCATCCGTGAACAAATGTACAGTAATTTCGCTGAGCTGATGTTGTTTCCAATAGAGTTTATATATATCATGAAGAGGAGAAGCCCAAGGATTGAGCCTTGTGGTACTCCTCTCATGATCGGAAGGAGAGGAGAAAGGGAGCCATCCGCTTTCACTTGCTGTAGCCTGATAGGTAGCTATTGAACTAAGACAGTGCAGAGCTAGAGATGCTGTGCCAGTGTAGCATGTCGAGAAACAAAGCATGGTCAACAGTGTTGAACGCTTTGCTTAAGTCCAGGAATACAGCCCCTGTAATTTGTCTCTTATCCATGGCTAGGAGCCAGTCATCAGTAATGGAAGCTAGAGCAGAGGTGGTGCTGTGGGATGATCTGAATCCAGGTTGGAATGGGTTCAGTAATTTGGCTTCATCGAGATAGTCTCTTATCTGGGCATTTACCAGCTTTTTGAGGAGTTTAGAAAGAAGAGGTAGAATGGATATCAGGTGGTAGTTGTTTAGGTCCATAGGGTCTCCTGATTTAAATAAGGGGAATCCCTGGGCTGTTTTCCAAGTATCAGGTATGCTGCTAGAGCTGATGGAAAGACTAAACAGGTGCAGTATGGGGGCTGTTAAGAATCGATAGCTGACTTTAAGGAAGTAGGGGCCTATGCTGTCAGCACCTTCACCTTTCTTGGTGTCTAGGTGGATTAGAAGGTCTTCGACTTTGTTAAAGTGAAATGGGGTGAAGGAGAAGATATTATTCGATGGTGATGGTAGGTACTTTGGTAATCTGGAGGTGATGTGGCAGCTTTAGAACAGCTGAAGAAAAGACCAGAGGTGGAGAAGTAGTCATTAAAACTATGCAGGATGTTGGATTTGTTAGAGAAGGTATTGCCTTTGAAGGAGATCTTGCTAGGTAGTGAAGAGGCAAAGTGTCACCTTCAGTTTGTTTAATGATGTGCCAGAACTTGCTGGGGTTACCTTTAGCAGAGTCAAAAGTGCAAAGGTAGTAGTTTGCTTTCATTACCCTGACCTTTTTGGTGCAGCCATTTCAGCAGGCTCTGAAAGCTTCCCAGTCTGCAGGAAGCTTGGTCTGTCTTGCTGTAGACCAAAGGCGGTCCTTTTCTTTTAGAACAATCCTTAGATCAGCCATGAACCAGGGGCATGAGCACTTCTGGGTTCTGCATTTTAATATAGGGGTATGTTTATTGATGATGTTGCTTAGAATGCTGCTAAAAGGGAGGCTGCATCATTGACGCTCAAGCCAGGTAAAGTTCAGACCAATTAATACTTCTGAGGTTATTCAAATAGTGGGATATATTAAAATTATGGAAACTTCTTTTCCATATGCATCTATTTGTTGGTTTGAAAGGGGTTTGTCCTCTAATACAAGCCATGGCACAGTGGTCACTGGCATCGTTGTGGAATACTGCAGTGTGAGTGATTTTGTGCTGTGTATTTGTAAGGATTAGGTCACTCAGGGACCCACTGTCAGAAGTCTTGGGATTAGGGCAGGTGATCTCAGTTACTAACTGGTCAAAGCCTGCTTCATCACAGAATTCTTTGAGCTGTAAACACTTGTTGCAGTTTTTATGCCAGTCGATATTTAAGTCTCCCAGTATAATGATTTCATTTGACCACCTGTCTGAAGTATTATGCAGGTGATTTAGGATCTCCATGCCTCCGGAGGGTGATCTGTAGCAGCCTGTCACTGTGATGGTTTCAGTGTGGGATAGAGATAGGTTTAGTGTTAGGGTTTTGAATTCCTTTGGTGAGCTGGCAGGAGTGATATCAGATATGGTGTATTTGTCTTTTACGTAGATAGCTATGCCCCCTCCCCTGGGCCTATCACTTCTGGAGAGGTTATTGGAAGGGAGGGATATTTCGGAGTTAAGGATGGATTTTCTCAGCCAAGTTTCAGATATGACTAAGATGTCAGGGTCTTTGTGAGAAATTCAGGCTTGGACCAGGTCTAGTTTTTTCAGTCGGCTGCACACATTAAGGTGAAAGCATTTCAGACCTTTGGTGTTTGCGAAGACAGTAGGTGAAGCTAGGGACTGAGATGGACCAGGGTTTAATTCTATATTGCCAGCACATATTAGTAACAGGAAGATTATGTACATAATCCATCTGCATGCTAATCTGATTTTGGAGATGTTTGCATGCCGGCGTATGGGGTAAGTGTGATGTGTGTGTGTACCAGTATAGTGGAGGAAGGAAGGGATAGGGTGTAGAAGAGCAATGAGACCCAGTGAGATGAGGTGGATGGTAAGGCATAGTGAAAGCAAGGTTGTGGATAGAGTCCAGAGGGGGGTTCATGGTGGTGTACAAGGTCAAAGTTGGGGGTGTAAGGGTGGGACCCAGTCAAGGCTGTTGTGGTGTAGTTCTTAAGGTTAGTGGGGTAGATTACAGAGTTTAGGGGTGGGCTGGCAGTGTAGGGCTGTGGGAGTGGGCAAGAATTGAACAAAAAAGAAGCAGTCCGGGAAGTGGAAGCTTAGATAGAATGTGCTCTATTATGGAGTTACTATTTGGGCTCAGCAGTAGTAATACACCTGGTGGCCCAGGATGTGGCACTCAAGGATTAGGTAGTCGTAAAGTAAGGGAAGCCACTTTAAATCATAGGGTAAGTGTGTTTGTCCTGAAATCAGATGAAAAACTGACAAGGTTAAATGTGGCAATGTTGTGTATTTTACAATGGTAGCCCTAAAAATTTGTAATGCAACACCTTTGCAAGGAAGCCAGAGGCTAAACATAATATGGTAGTGAACCTGGGGTTGTGCTTAGCATTTGGTGGCTGCTTTGAGTTAAGACAATGGATCAGAGTAAAGTCTTGGTATCAGCCAATAAGATGAGGATTCCGAGGAGAGAACGGGGGAAGTGTGTATTTAATAGAGGGCAGAGTCAGGGAGGGTGGGTAGGACAAAATATATGGAGGGAAATTGAGCTAGAGCAGGCGAGTACAGTGTTCCAAGTTCAAAAAGGCAGAAAGCCACAGTCTCTTAGGGAGAAGTTGCATGGTCCTCGGGCTGAAAGCAGTGCAGCCAATCGGAGGTGGAAAAGCAGTCAGACAGCCAATGAAAGGCCGAGCAGGAGGGTTAAGGAACCAATTGCCCAGTTGGCATACCTGAGTTGCTGATCAGAGGAGCCGGCAGTGGGTTGCTGGTGGTGCGGTAGGCCATAGAGCTGCACCGCAAGCCACGGATCAACTAGGTTGCCCGGTTCAGGTGCAATGCCTGGAAGGAGAGAGAGAGAGAGAGAAAAATCCAGATTACTTAAGGAGTCAGATGAGGAGTGCAGGGGTCTGCAAGCAAAGCAATAAATCAGTGTAAGGGTCTGTTTAACAAAAGGAGCTCAAGTAAATTGCTGGCTACTTAGCCAAGGCGGGGATGATGAATGCAGCTACTGGAGGGTGGGAAGGGGGTCATCTGGCTATTGCGTCAGGTTAGTGAATTAGCAAAGCAAAGAAAAAGGCAGGCATGGGGTAGGGAAAAGGTTTAGGTCAGGGAGGCAAAAACAAAAAAAAAAAAAGGAAAAGGAAGTGAGAAAAAGATTGAGAGAGAAGGCTAACAAAGTTCTCAGTAGAGAAGAACAGTTAAGGTATTTCAGATATTCTGGAGAGCAAAACAAATGTATAACTATTAAACAGATTTAAAACAATGAATACACAGGTTTAAACAATGAATTCACTACACTGGGTTCCTGGTGCAGTATCAAAAATACAGGAGTAGATTAGGCTAAATAGTGTAAAAGTTTGGCTATCTAATTAAAGAGGCAGACAAAATATATGGAGTGAAATTAAGCTAGAACATTTTTATGCATAAAGTACTGAATCTGTGAACTGTGTGAACGGCACTGAAATTGTTTTTGGAAAAAAGACTGAAACATTAAAGCTATTTAAGAAGCTTACGACAAGTTTGAGAGTTGTGCTTAAACTATAGAAGCATATACAGAAGCAATGCTGTGAATCATAGCTTTCCATTGTTTAAAATACATTTTTTTTTATCTACCCTGTTGCTCACTTTATTTTGTTTTAGCAACGGAACTGCACTGATAAGTTCATATGCAGCCAACCATCTTCTCATCACAAAAGTAATGGGAAGGGACATCAGGTTGTTCTAAGGGAATCCTGGTGGGGGGGGGGCAACCTAAAGGAAGACAGCCTGTACCTGAACAGAAAGGCAAGCCATGTGGTTTCAAAAGCAAGGAGACAGGGAATGCAGTTACTATTTCTGTGAGAAACTGGGGCATTTGTTGTATGACTGTCTGAAAAATGTAAACAAAGGAATTAGTGCAGTAGGAGGGGGTAGCTCAGGGAACTCACAGCAGATAGTGGCATGTCTACAGACTGTAGTGCCCTCTGCCTTCACTGCACATATTTACCCATTTGTGGTGAATGGATTGATAATCCAAGGATTGAGGGACACTGGGGCCTCACTTTCTATGGTGAAGCGGGATTTTATTCAGGAGTAGCAGATCTTGCCTGACCAGTTTTCTAGGATTAGAGGAGTGACTGGTCCTGCAGACTCAGTGCCAATGGCCCAGATCTTTCTAAGCTGGGAAGGTGGCTGGGGCATACGAAAGATGGGTGTTGTACCAAACCTGCCCATGGATGTAATCATGGGTATTGACTTCGACAGTAGCGCCAATATTGCGTGTGTCACTACCCATAGCAAGGCAAGGGAGATGGCTCCTGAGGATATAGAGGGTGCAGTACACAAGAAAGCAATTCCTACCTCAGTAGCAGAAGAAGTTGTAGCTGAAGAACGAGCTGGGAGCAGCAGTTCTGAGCCCACAGCTACAGACTGAGGACAGCTCGGCCATTAGTGGCTCTCCCACAGCAGAGTGTGCTTTTGGGAAGGCAGAGCATACAGAGCTAGGGAGAGCTCAGCAAGCTGACCCATGCCTGCAAAACCTAAGAGTGTTAGCCACCAGTGTGGAAGGTGATGCTCCAAGTTCTGGGAAAAGGGAAGTGTACTGGAAGAATGGGATACTGTACTGTGAGTGGGATCCTAAGGGAGGACTGAAGGAAGGGTACTCTGGCAGACAGTGGTTCCTAGGGAGAATAGGAAGCAGCTTCTGGCCTTAGCCCATGAGATCAATGATGAGGCCACACCTGGAGTGCTGTGTCCAGTTCTGGAGGCCCCACCTCAGGAAGGACATAGATCGGGTGGAGTTGGTACAGAGAAGGGCAGCCAAAATGGTGCATGGCCTGCATCAATAGCCCTATGGGAAAAGATTCAGGGAATTAAATATGTACTCACTGTTGGAAAGGAGAGAATGGGGAGACCTAATACTAATATTCTGATACCTCAAGGGTATCAATAAGGTACAGAAGGGAGGTATACTGCACAGAAAGAGATGCTCAAGGACAAGGGGCATGATATAAAGGTGGAAGGGGGAGACTTAGAGGGGATGCGAAGAAATATTTCTTTATGGAAAGGGTGGTGGATGCCTGGAACAGCCTCCCAGCAGAGATGGTGGGTACCGAAATGGTAACAGGTTTCAAACATGTATGGGGTAGACACAGGGGGACCGTAGAAACAGGGTGGGGATGTGGGACAGAGATCAATTATGGTCTACGGTAGCACAGTAGCTAGGGACTTTAGGCAGACTAGGTGGGCCTGAAGGTCCTTTTCTGCTGACAGCGTCTGTGTTTTTATGTTACTATGACATGGTTCTATGTGATAATGATGAAAGCCTAAAGGTGATCACCACTATTGCGCAGTCAGAGTGCTGAAAACATTTACGGCACTCTGACACCCCGGCACACAGGACAACGGCGCCTCCCCCCCCATACTAAAGAATTCTCAACTCCAGGGGGGTGCATGTTGGGGGGAAGGGGGGAGTGTGTGAAAACTTGTAAAATTAAAGGTTCAGGCCGAGTGCACTAAAATCACACCAGCGCCTGGACCCGAACCCGCTACCTCACCCACCCCAACCACAGGCCAAACCCGGATGCCACGATGCAGCTCAGCAACCCACCGAGCAGCACCACCTTTTCAGCTCCTCTGCCACCTCCCAGCCCATGTTCTCCATGCTCACTCCCCCCCCCGTGTGCGTACATATAACAACATCCTGTCACCCATTTCGCTCACTCCCCCTTCCGGTTGCCCTACCCTTCCATCACCATGAGGGATATAGCGAAGAACGAGTTGCCATTATGGACGGCACCATTCCCCATGCACCCTCCTCATGGGATACCCTATGACATAACCTTTTCTGGACACCTGGGGTCATCTGTACAAAAAGGCAGCTGACTAACAATTTTCACTGGCCCAGCATTTTTAAAGATGTGGCAAACAACTGCAAGACTTGTGCACAGTGCCAGAGGGTAGGAAAGGATGGGGACAAGGCTAAGGTGGTTTTGATTCCCCCTGCCTATTATTGAAGAGTCATTTCAGCCAGTTGTCATGGACATTGTGGGGCCTCTCAGCACCGCACGTTGCACCAGCAAGTGGTACATTTTGGTGGTTGTAGATTACACCAAAGGTACCCGGAGGCAATGTCCTTGTTCTCCATGGAGGCTAAGAAGGTGGCCAACAAACTGCAGGGGATATTTTGCCTGGCAGGTTCCCCTAGGAGTTTCTGTCAGACCAGGGCATTGACTTTATGTCTAATATGATAGTTAGTCTTTTGAAGAAGTGTGAAGTAATGCAGCTCAGGGCCTCACCATACCACCCTCAGACTAACGGTCTGATAAAGCAATTCATTGGGTCTCTTACTGAGATGTGAAAAGTTGGCTAACTTTGATTTGCAGATTAATTCATGAATTCCTGCAATTCAAGAAGTTAATCCACTCTGCAAAGTTGCAATTTTAAGTGTAGGTCTAACTTTGTGAATGGCAAACCTTCACCAGCAAAGTTAGGTTCACTGTTGAAGTTTGCAATGTATATTTGGATTGGAGGTCACATGGTATGAAATGAGCAGTATGCCACATGTAAGCTGACTTCAATGTGGTCAAATAAAGTGAGAGCTGGAGTTAAGACTGTCCCTAAAGTTCTGTGCCCAAGAACCTTTTAAAAACGCTTTAAGCAAAGACTGTTTTGAACAAAATCACTCCTAACCCTGTCTAGAGTGCCTTGTGCAGCTAGATTTGCAATTTGATTTGTTCATTTTTCAGATTTTTTTTTTTTAGTTTAAAGCAGTGGTTTTGTTTTGTGTAGTAATGCTGTGTTGTGTGGAGAGGGTTGTTGTTTTAGCTAGTAGCAAGCAAGGCAGTCCTCTCTGTGAGCATTAATGTTGTTTTCCTCAGGGATTCGTAGTTATTTTCCTGTTTTCTGTGATGTGTTGTTTTATTTCTGTAGAACAGTATGTGTGTTTACTGAATTATTTTTGTCAGTCTGGTGTTACTTGTATATTGATTGTCGTTATTTGTATAGATGTTGAATTTTACTGCAATACTTACAGTATAAGTACCAATCGTCTTGTGTGTCTTCTTGATCCCTGTCTAGAAGTCTATGCTCTTCGATTTGTTATTTTATTTCTGTAGCAGAGGTTGTGTGTTTAAGTGAAATATTTTTCTCAGTTAAAGAACACTGTTATACAACTAATATTTACTTGGAATATTTTTAACTTGTTTTGGAGTCTCCCTCCTTCCTTCATGGTCACAGTCATGCTAAAAGTCACAGTCACATTAAAATAAACTATAGTTTTCCACAATCATTTAAAACAAAATATATATATTTACTGGCATCAACTCCAACACATCTATTTACTCTCAAAAGAGGTGGCAGAGACTTTCCAACTTCCTTTGCAGTCAGGGTCACACTAAAACTTAAACGTCACAGTCATGTTAGAATAAATATAATTTTACTGAATCATTTAAAGAAATACACATTTAATTGTACCTTCTCACCCACTGTGGCAGGGCATAAATCATCCTCCAAACACCCATTGCAACTCTTCTGCTGTTGCAGTACCACCCATATGCAAAATCAAGGGCTACAAAATCCATAGTTCAGTATCTGTCAGTGTCAGTCCATCCCACTTCTATTAGTGCTGAGACAGATGCTCTTAAATGTACAGCAGATAATGGAGGCTGATGGTGATATGGGAAGCTGAGGCTTAATGAAATACATGCTCTGTTGTCCATGCTGATGTCATACACATGGTCACATTCACAATCATATTAAAAGTCGCAGTCACATTAAGAAGAATTATAATTTTCCATAATCATTTAAATAAATATACATTTACTTGCATCAACTCAAACCCATCTACCTCATCAAGATGAAGTGAAAGAGTCTCCTTCTTCCTTTATGGTCATGGTCATGTTAAAATAAATTGTAATTTTCCTTAATAATTTATAGAAATATATATTGGGGCCTATTCACTAATGTGCACCCCGAAGGTGCTTATCTGGGTGCACAACTCCGTACCATTGGGAGATCTATGTGGGGGCCACATTCACAAACACTGGCCACTGTCCAGCTCCCGAACATGACCTCACCCCCCTGGAAGGCAAGTCCATGGAGGCCGGTGGGTGCAGAGTGGCAGATCTAGGTGGGCAGCCAATCAACTGCCTGGGCAGGGACCTGCAGTGGATCCCTTGTGCCCATATGGTGCCATGATGTCAGCCGGCTTGCAAAATGCCAACCACAATGTAGAGGTTGGTACCCTGGCTGATCACCCCAAACCTCCTGGTGTGCCTCAATGGCAGATACATCTCTATTTTGGGGACTGATGCCCCCCGCTGTGTCTGCTGCAGTCGGGGCTGCTTCCCCGGGGGTGCGTAACCAGCCCAAATGGTTTACAGCTGCCCTTCATAAGCATAGCTGGCAGCCCCCCATGTAATGCACTCTGCACCATAGTGAATGTGTGGAGTGCTGGAGTGCCACCTCGCACCACCCCAGGCCCGCCCCCGTGCAGAGCTCCATGATTGGCTAGGGGATCAAGTGTGTAGGGGGGGTATATCCACTTTGTGAATGTGTGCAGGGGTGGGGCAGTTGTGGAGTGGGCTACATATCGAAGTTGCATGGTGCAAAGCCCACTCCTCACCTTCATGAATATGCCCCATTTATAGTAAAACACTGATGGATCTTAAAAAAATAACGAAGACAGATCAGAAAATACTTCTACTTTACCAATAACAATGTAAAGAATTGACAGACAATGGAAAAGAATAAAAAATGCTGAGAAAATAGTGAAAATAAGGTTTCAGTTTAGAAATATGTATGAAAGCTGTCATGATTCTGCTCCCTGCACTGACTGACTAACCATGCAAAACAGAAAATGAAGTGGTCTTAGTTTGTACCATACGACCTGCAGAAGTTCATCAATGTGACCTCATGAAATACTTGTTTACCAGTATGTGTTAATCCCTGTTTTGGTACCAACCAAAAAAAAGTAAAAAAAGAGGGTGGATTTACCACCTACTATTAGCTGAGTAAACTGTTCTATTTTTTATTTTTCAGATCACACTGCTAATCCCTCAAGGGAGGTGTTGTCTGCTGCTGCTGCAACAGTTGTAGTAGTAAAGGATCGCTAAGGAAGGAGATAAGCAGCAGAAGGCAGTGCCCATTTAAAGCTCCTGTTGTTTACCTATAGTTTAATAGCATCTGATTTGAGAGCAAAAAATTGTCCAGTCTCTTCTTAAAAGAGGTTTTGGAATCACTAACAACCATTGCAGTTGGAAAAGAGTTCCAAGGCTTAAGAGTTCCAATGCTTAACAATCCTTTGGGAAAAGAATAATCCCCACTTATGGGAAATAAAGCAGTGACATGTGAGTTGTAAAGAGTGTCCCCTACTGTTTACTACTATTTGTTTAAAATCCAATCCTATTTCAGACATTAGGTATTGATCCTTTAGCACATCGCAAGTGAGCATAAGGTCGCCTCGCAGCCTTCTAGTCTCTAGTGGCATAAGTCCAAGCTTATTAAACCTATCCTCATACCTGTAACTTAGCGCTCCAGCACCCTTTATGTATTTTGTGATTTTCCTCTGTATTTTCTCTAAGCATGCAATGTCACCCTTCTTATACGGACACCAAAGTTATGATGAAGAATCAAAGAGTGGGCAGATATATATTGCGTCTTATAGCCCACCAGATTTTATTGGTTTTATTGCAATCAGTTACATGTTTATCAAAAGTGAGAACATTAGATATTGTGACCCTTAAATCCTTCTCATGTTGACACATGTTTATTAATTTGCCACATAAGCCATAATCATTTTTTGTGTCGTCTGAGCGAAAATACATCACACTGCACTTACTGATATTAAAGTGCATACCCCTCAGGGTATCATGTCATAATAGCGATCCAGAATGAGTGATTAGAAATATAGTGACTTATTTTGGGAGTTGTTATTGTGGGCTACCCTGCAGAATAGTGAGGGTATGGGATAGCGACCAGAGGATGGGCAAATGGAAAGTGGGGGGAATAGCAAAAGGAAGGGGAGGAACAGGGAAGGGGTTTTCAGGCACTGGTTTGCCTGCTGCCGCTGAGCTAGCCATGTGGCATGGTGGTGTGGGTGGCTAGCTCTGGCACAGCAGGTACTGGGCTTGGGACCGAGATTGTGTACATTTTGCTGCAGCTGCAAGCTGCGGCATTTAAATTTTGCCGAGATTCAGATTTTTGCCCCCTCCTTGATATGCACCCCCCCTGAAGTTGAGAATCCTAAAAAACACTTTTATTAAATCTGGATGTTGGGTTACCCTGAAGTGTATATCGCCGATTTGCTTTTCGACAATATACACTTGCCATAATAGCAATTGCTATTTTGCATTTGGTATTATGACATGGAACCATTCCCCAGTTGTCTGCCCATTGGGAAAGTTTGCCCACATCACTCTGCATCTGATAGATTTTGTCCAAGTTAGTACAGGGGCCACCAATTTTAGAACTATTAGCGTACTTGATAACCCATCTATCCAAGTTCGAGGACAAGTCTGATCTAAAAATCTGAAATACAAAGTGGGCAAGTACAGAGCCTTGTAGAACTCCACTTGATACAGGTTGCCAGTCTGAAATGTGATTGCCAGTAATTACATGCTGCTCATGGCCAGACAGCCAATTAGTGATCCTTGACACATATCTGGGGTGAATATTTAGGGTATCTAATTTTTTAACAAAAGCCCAGTGAGGCACAAAATTGAAGGCCTCTCTGAAATCTAAAACTATAACATCACAAGGGATTTTATTATCAAAGCTGTGACTAACTGGCTCGTAGAAGCACAGTAGGTTCATGACACATGATCTGCTTTTAGAGAATCCCTGCTGATTTATGTCAAAAATTCCAAGGTCTGACATTAACCAATCTTTAATGATGCCCTCCATGACTTTTCCCAGCACTGGTGTAAGACTTATGGTCTATAGTTGTCCATATCCCCTTACCTCCCTTTTTGAATAGCGCTACCACATTAGCCCTTCTCCAGTCATTGAGTATATGCCCAAATTCCATACTACTGTCAAAGACAAGCTTCAGTGGAAAGGTGAGGTATTTTTTCATAATTGCAATCATGTTTCCCAGGCTGCTACACCAGCCCCCAGAGATCAGACACTGCCTGACCCTCCCTGCAGTAGCTGGCGCAGTTACCCTTGTTCCCCAGCAGGCTGCTACACTACGCCCAGAGACCAGGCACAGCCCGACCCTCCCTGCAGCAGGTGGCACAGTTACCATTGTTCCCCAGGCTGCTACACCACCTCTGGGAGGCTAGATACTACCCGACCCCCCCCTTGTAGCAGTTGGCACAGTTACTGTTGTTCCTCAGGCTGCTACACCACCCTCAGAGGCCAGATGCTGCCCAGCTTTCTTTGCAGTAGCCGGGGCAGTTACTATTGTTCCCCAGCAGGCTGCTACACCACCCCAAGATGCCACTTCAGGCACTGTTGTTTACCAGTGGCCTCATTCTGAGAAACTTTGCCCAAATGCACCTAAAGATGAATGCCGGTGTGAAGTTGCCAGGCAAAGTTTATAATGACGAATTTTCCCTTTTGTGGCAAAAATTCGCAAACTAATCTGTGAAGATTAATTTGTTAACTTGTCCTGAAATTTGCTTGTGAATTAAAACTTTATAATTTCTCTAGTCTTTTAAGACCATGTTAAGAGCATTCACTGACCAGCATGCAAGAGAGTGGGACAACTACTTACCCCATCTCTTGTTTACATATAGGGAAACCCCCAGGTGTCCACAGGGTTTTCAACCTTTGAGCTGCTGTTTGGCCATAGAGTAAGGGATCCCCTTGACTTGGCAGGGTATGAATGGGATGGGATGGTGAACTTTCTTCCCAAAGGGAATCTGTTGTGAAGTACAGATGTGACAGCCAAGGTGCAATGCAGATATGCTGTAGAATATCACAGAATGCTACAGTTTACTGCAGGGGCCATTGTAAGTCAATGGCAATTAAGCCCTTTTGTCATAAAGGATTTTGTGACATGTCATTACTGCAAGTTACTGCTCTTCATCGTGGCTGACTCCACTGTATCTCCTGAATTATAGATCATGGCTCATTGAGCTGATAGGGTTTACCCAGGAGCAAATAGCTACTGCACAGCAGAGGCAGAAGATGTGGTATGACCACTGGGCTAGAGCCTGGGAGTACAAAGTTGGGCAATGAGTGATGGTACTCATCCCTGTCCAACAGAATAAATTACAGGCAGCTTGGGGGGGCCTTACTTGGTGGTCAAGAGGGTGAATGATGTTAATTATATGATGGAGCTTCATGACAGATGTCACAAACAGCGAGTCTACCACATAAACATGATTAGTATGAGAGGGGTGAGATGGTCCTGACTGTGTGCAGCTGTCAGGAAGAGGAGGCTGAAACAAACCCACTGGTGGATCTCCTGAGAGAGGTTAAGGGAGAATCCTTAGTGGATGCTGCCAATCTTTTTGAGCAGCTGACACTGGCCTAAGCTGCCAAAATGGATCAGATGCTGCATAGATTTAGTGAAATGTTCAGAGGGAAACTGGGAATTACCACACTGACAGAGCACCATGTGGATACAGGGGCCCAAGCCCCCTTGAGACAACCACCCTACTTTGTCCCAGAAGAAGTAAGACATAACAAAGAGGGAGAGATCAAGGGAATGCTGACTCTCTGGGTGATCCAAAAGTCCACTAGTCTCTGGACCTACCCAGTGGTACTGATCCCCACAAAGGATGGCACCATGAGGTTCTATGTTTACTACTGCAAGCTCAACAGCTGCACAGAGTCAAACTCATACCCTATACCCAGGATGGATGAGGTCCTAGAGTGGTTAGGGGAAGTTCTTTACCTGTCTATCACAGATCTGACAAAAGGGAAATTGGCAGGTACCCCAGACCACGGAAGACTATCTATTGTCACCCTATTTGGATTATCTGAGTTCAAGGTAATGCCTTTTGGGATGAAGAATGTACCAGCCACTTTCCAATGGCTCATGGACTGCATTCTGAATGGGCTGGAGACTTCATTCTGGTGTACATGGATGATATCACCATCAATAGCCAAACTTGGGATGATAACCTCAGGTATTTGACCGAGGTGTTCTGTAGACTGCAGGCCACTGGGCTGACAGTTAAAGTGGAGCAGTGCCAGATAGGAATGGTAGAAGTGTCATACCTTGGGGACAGGGTAGGGAGTGGGTACATCTGACCTGAGTTAGTAAAAATTGAGGTCATACAGGGAAGGGCCATGCCAATGGGCAAGACCAAAGTATGGGCCTTCCTAGGGATGACAGGGTACTACAGTAACTTTGTGCCAAGTTTCAGTAGCATGGCCAAACCCCGTCTGATCTCACCAGGAAGAAAATGCAAGAAAAGTTTCAGTCGACCGAAAGCTATGATGCCGTGTTCCATCAGCTGAAGGAGGCATTGTGTCAGTCACTTGTGCTCACTAGCCCAGACTATTCTCTTAGATTTATTGTGCACTTAGATGCATCTGATCATGGGCTAGGCACAGTTTTGAGTCAGGTTATGCACTCGGGAAAGAAACACCCAATAGTGTACCTGAGCAGGAAGCTGCTGCCCAGACAGGAGGCCTATGCCACAATAGAGAAGGAGTGTCTAGGTGCTGTCTGGGATTTGAAGAAGCTGCAGCCTTATTTGTATGGGAGGGAGTTCACTCTGGTCACAGACCACAACCCCCTTACATGATTGCATAGGACCAGCAGACTGAACTAAAAATTGTTAAGGTGGAGCCTGGTGCTGCAGTCCTATAATATGGACATTTGACACTGTAGCAGGTCACAGCATGGCAACGTGGTTGGGCTGTGCAAACAATAGTTAGTACCCTTTTATTTCATCAGGAGAAGTGCTATGAGAAACCAATGGGGGTTCACCCAAAGAGTGAACCAAAGGCAAAGAGATGGGAGCTAGCAAGCTCACATGAAGAAAACAAACACCATTTAGGGGTTCTAAAAGAAATGTTTTTTTTTCAGTTCCTGAAGGGGGTAACAATCTGCCATAAAAGTTTGCAGTGTTTTTTTTTTTATTTCCTTCTGACTGTATTGATAAGTTTAAATGGATCTATGAAGGGAAATGAGATACAATTAGTTGACAGAGGCAAAACAGATGATTCTGGAGTATGATTTAAATCTTTGTCCTGTACTATATGACAAGGACCCCCAGTCCAGTTAATGGGAGAGTTGAATGCCAAAACAGCCCTTTCATGTTTCAAAGCCAAAAATAACCCTTTCCTGTTATGTGAGATGCCCTAGCTCTTGACTGATGCAGCCTCCCCTGCTGGGGCAGACAGGGCACAGAACAATGAGAAGATTTCTGAACCCACAAAAAGCCAAGAGTCCAGTTTGGACCAGTCTTCTAGATGGGTGGTTTTCCAGGACACAAAGGAAGTGTTGAATCTCTGATGTCAGAGTGACATACTGAATGATGTGTCATGGGGGCTGTCAGCTGAAGTGTTTTAAGTACTTGCCAGACCCTAAAAAAGCCAGTCAGCTTGTGAGACCTCTAGAGTTAACATCTATGGTTTGAGTCTTCACTGATTCACCAAGGTGTTCTGTGTAGTAAGTAGGGTTGTCAGAACTAGTTTGAGAAAGATTTGAACTGTATGCAAACTGGTGTTCGAGTTCTAATTTTGAACTCAAACACTAGAAGATTCACAGTAGGGTTTGAGCTGGAAATACTTTAAAAATCATCAGCGGGACCAGGCGGGAGAGCTTTTTTCCTTGTTTTGCCATGCTGTTGGCTGGGAGTCTCATGAGGGAGGAGCCGCTATGAAATGGGACTCCATGGAGTGGGACTAGGAGGGAGGGATTGTGAGGCAGGAGGGAGGAAGGGAGTGAGGACAGTGGAGTGGGAGGGACTGACAGACACAAAGAGCTGGGAGGGAGGAGCAGAGAACTGATACAGAAGCCATGAGGACTTAATAAGGACAGTAGGGGGTAGGACTGTAATAATGAAGAGAGCAAGAATGGGCCCCTGCCTTCCGTTCCTAAACTCATACAAATTCAGACTAGGACAAAGACAGAGGTCATATGACCAGTCAGTCCATGGCACAGAAAGAAGGAGGACATTCGCAAAGAAAGTGAAAGCCAAAAAGATTGCATTCAGGCAATACAAAAAGACACAGGCAGAAGGGGATAGGGAGAAGTACCAGGAGAAACAAAGGGAGGCAGGGAAGTCAGTAAGGGAAGCCAAAGCTCAGACAGAAGAACACATTGCAAAATCAGTGGTTAAAGGGGACAAAACCTTTTACAGGTACATAAGTGAAAAAAGAAGGACAAAGGGAGGGATAGTGAGACTGAAGGGGGAGGATGGGAGCCGCGTGGAGGATGACAACAGTAAAGCTGACATATTGAACAGGTATTTCTGCTCAGTCTTTACTAAGGAAGAGGGGGGTAATGGGTCTGAAGGGAGTACAAGGGGTGAGAATGGTGCAGAAATGGACACAAGTCCCTTTACACGAGAAAGGTCCTGAAGGAACTGGAAGTAATAAGAGCTGATAAAGCAATGGGGCCAGATGGGGGTGCACCCAGGGTCCTTAAAGAACTAAGAGAGGTGGTGGCTGAACTCTGGCTATCCTGTTCAGCCAATCACTGGAAACAGGGAGGTACCCAAAGACTGGAGGACAGCAGATGTAGTCCCCTTATACAAAAGTGGGAACAAAGAGGAAGCAGGGAACTACAGACCAGTCAGCCTCACCTCGGTAGTGGGAAAGATCATGGAAGCACTACTGAAGGAGAGATTGGTGAACATCTGGTTGTCAATGGACCACAGGACCCAAGGCAGCATGGTTTCACCAGGGGAGGTCATGTCAGACCAACCTCATTGAATTTTTGACTGGGTGACTAGGAGGTGGATCAGGGAGGGCAGTGGACATGGCCTATCTGGACTTCAGCAAGGCCTTTGACACTGTGCCACATAGAAGACTATTACACAAACTGGGGAATATGGGTGTGGGCAGGACAGTAGTGTGGTGGGTAGGTAACTGGCTGGGTGGCAGGACACAGAGGGTGGTGGTAAATGGCTGTCACCCACAGAGGGAAGAGTGACCAGTGGGGTACCACAGGGATCAGTGCTGGGACCGGTCCTATTCAACATCTTCATCAGTGACATTGCACAGGATATAGAAGGTAGAATTTCACTGTTCGCTGATGACACAAAGCTCTGTAACAGAGTAGACACACCAGAGGGTGTAGACAGAATGAGAAGGGACCTGCAGAAACTTGAAGAATGGTCAAGGGTTTGGCAGTTGAAATTCAATGCAAAGAAGTGCAAGATAATGCATATGGGCAAAAACCCTGGCACAATATATCAGTTGGGGGTGAGGATATAGCATGCACCAAGCAGGAAAGGGATCTTGGGGTTGTCATCTCTGATGACCTCAAGGTGAGGAAACAGTGTGACAAGGCATCAGGTAAAGCAAATAGGATGCTGGGATGTATAGACAGGGGGCATCACCAGCAGGAAAAGGAGGTCATAATTCCCTATACAAGACACTAGTGAGGCCCCACCTGGAGTACAGTGTACAGTTCTGGAGACCATACCTACGTAAGGACATAGACGTGGTAAGAAGGTTCAGAGGAGGGCAACAAAGATGGTGCATGGGTTGCATCACAAGTCCTATGAAGACAGGTTGAAGGAACTGAACATGTACTCCCTAGAGGAGAGGAGGAGAGAGGGATATGATAGAGACATACAAGTATCTTACAGGGAGGAACAGGGTGCAGGAAAACACTATTTTTAAGCGAAAAGATGTTTCAGGACTAGAGGGCATGGGATGAAGTTGAGGGAGGACGATCTAGGGAAACATGAGAAAGAATTTCTTCACAGAACGGGTGGTGGACAAGTGGAACACCCTGCCAGAGGAAGTGGTGGGGCTGAAACAATCACGGATTTAAGAATGCATGGATAGACATAAAGGAATTCTAGAGGTCAGGGGTAAGGGGAAATAGACTTCTAGGAAAACAAACTGAACTTACAAGCTCAAATGGGCAGACTAGGTGGGCCATAGGCCCTTATCTGCCGACACTGTCTATGTATCTATGTATTCTTCTTATCCATCAAAAATGTCTCAATTGAAAAAAAAAGGGACATAGTGGAGAAGGCAGGCAATATGCTAGGTGCCAGGTACAGTGACTGTACTGCACTACTGCTTACTTGTAGCTAAAAATATATTTTTTTTCTGTGACATCCCTCCATCAGGGTGTACTGGTGGTCATCATCCCACTGTGTGCCCTCATTGCTGCACCCAGTGTGTGTGAAGGTTTGCAGCCCAACCCAGCAAGCACCCATTTTGCCTGAAATATTTCTTGGGGTGACTTAACATGGAAACATAGAAACATAGAAAATGTTGGCAGATAAGGACTGCTAGGCCCATCCAGTCTGCCCATAGGCCCTATACTTGCATGCTGCCTCTGACACTATCTGGTCAGTGGCTTTACATCACTCCCCCACCTCAAGGTTACCTTGTGCCTGTACCAAGCATGTTTAAAACCCCCTAGTGCAGTTACTTCCACCACCTCCTGTGGCAGACCATTCCATGCATCCACCACCCTCTCCATGAAGAAAAACTTTCTCATATTTCCTTTTAATCTGTCACCTTCCAATTTCATGTCATGCCCCCTCCTTCTTGTACTCCTTCTACATTGGAAGATGTATCCCTCCTGCATATAAAAAAAAGCAAAGAAATCCCACTTGGAGGCCGATTGGTTAGCATTCCGTACCACTAGGAATGCGTGCACCAAGTTAATTAGTTCAGAAAAAGCTAGGTACTTCCAAAAAGAACTAGAAGACAATAAAAACAACTCTGCCAAATTTTGGAATATCCTCAAAGAAGTCGAAGTTCAGTCCACTGCAACATCTCTTCCAAACAAAATTGTGCCTGATGGTGCCACCTATACGGACAAAGCTGATATACTAGAGAAGTTTAATGATCACTTTGCCACTGCAGGGCTTGCCTTTGACACCTCACCTATCAGCAAGCTTAGCCCGGCAAGAAACTACACTGTTGGCTTCACTGATAACCACAACCATAACCAACCGCATCCCACCCACTTCAGCTTCCTTACAATTACGTTCAAGCAAGTGGAGGACCTCCTCCTTTCTCTGGATACAAAAAAGAGTGCAGGTGCAGATAATATTGAACCTTACTTCCTAAAACTTGGCCGTACCTATCTGACCACCCCATTACACACTTATTCAACACCTCTCTGATTCAAGGTGAGCTACCTGTCTCATGGAAAACTACCCACATCCTACCATTATTCAAGACTGGGGATTCGAGTGATCTGAACAATTACTGGCCTATTTCTATACTATCCGTCCTCTCTAAATTACTTGAAAAAATTGTCAACATCCAACTTAGAGAACATTTGGATTCACAAAGGTTGCTAAACCCGGCTCAGTCCGGCTTCAGAGCCAAACACAGTACAGTATCGGCTCTTGCCAAAGTACCTACAGACTGGCAAATGGCCTTGGACTCTAAGAAGCATGTATTTGTCCTCTTCCTTGATCTAAGTAAGGCCTTCAATACTGTGGATCATACCATCATGCTTACTGCACTGGAGTAACATCGGACTTGATAGTTCTGCCATTAAATGGTTCACCAGCTACCTAACCAATAGGTTACAACAAGTCAAAGCCATAGGAGATCTGTCCCACAAAATCCTTGTTATGAGGAGTCCCAGAGGCTCCATCCTGGGCCCTATCCTCTTTGCAATATACATCAATAATCTGGACTCGCAGCTGGGCACAGCAAATGTGCACTTATTCACAGATGATGCTTTACTCTATACCACAAATTCATCCTTGGATTTGGCCCATGAGCACTTACAGAAAGACTTTGTCACCCTCCAATACAACCTTCTCACTCATAAGCTCCTCCTCAATGCCAAAAAGACTAAAGCAATGATTCTCTCACCAAAGCCTACGTCCAGATGTCCACATATCACACAGATCTGAACACTCTTAGATGAACCCCTTGAAGTAGTTGATACCTTTAAATACCTAGGGTTCTGGCTGGATAACAAGCTCAACTTTCTATGCTACTTAAATGAAACCTCAAAGAAACGAAGACAGCGATTAGGTTTATTCTATTGCATTAAACACCTACTTACGTTAGAAGCCAGAATGAGACTAGTACAAACTACATTCCTACCTGTACTAGACTACACTGACTTCCTTGACAGTCATTGCCCATCAACGATGCTAAACAAACTGGACAACCTCTACCACCGGGCTTTAAGACTTATCCTAAATCTACCCCATGGTACACATCACTGTCATCTGTGCCAGGTTTCGGGATGGACCTCACTTTCAACTAGAAGAAAAAGGAATGCTCGCCTCTGTTTTTTTAGAGCATTATCTGATAACCTCCCTGCATACATCTCGAACCTCTTCAAACGGGCTAAAGATTCCTATGGCCTGAGATGCTTCTCCATAATCTGCTTCCAGATTCCTAGAGTAAAAACTACCCTTGGCTCAGCAGCAATCAACTTTTCACTTCCATCACTTTGGAACACAATGCAAGACTCATTAAAATTATCCTCACTTCCAAGCATTTTCACATTCAAAGCTCTATTAATGGATTATTTGAAGGAATCATGCAACTGTTTCAGACGCCAATGACCCTTAAGCCCCGGGTGCCACTCTTAAATCCTACGCCTAAGTATCTCATCCACCCTACATTCCTAACAACAGAAACCTAGGACCTACAAGCCTAGTTCCCTTAATTCAAGATGGCCCTGCCTATTCTCTACCTTTTACCTATTCTGGCTTCCCTCTTGGCTGCCTACTCTTTCACACCAATTTCTACCCTATTCCTTAATACCTCCTTATTTTTTATAATTTAGGTATGAGCTCTTACTTAGCAGAGACTATATGGGATTGTTGTCTTTTCTCATTCCAGTAAAGCCTTTCATTATGTACCTTTGCATGTTAATTATGTTGACCGGTATGTATAGGCCCATATTGACCGGCACCTTCACAATGTTTTTATTTTTTTTTGCACCACTGTCCACTGTAATTGTAATCTTATGAAGTGTACTGTATTGTATTAATGGCCAGGACCACCTTGAAAATGAGCTTGCTCAATGGTGTTTATGCCTGGTTAAATAAAGTGATTGATTGATTGATTGATTGATATTGCTTATGCTCCTGAGGTATTTGAATGTTTTGATCATGTCTCCCCACTCCCTCCTTTCCTTCAGTGAGTACATGTTGAGGTCCTTTAATCTCTCCTCATATGTTTTGTGGTGAGAGCCCTGTACCATCTTATTCACCCCTTTTTGGACTGCCTCCACCCTGTCAATGGCCTTGTGCAGGTGTGGCCTCCAAAACTGCACACAGTACTCTAGGTGAGGCCTCACTAGAGTTTTATACAATGGCATCACCACCTCACGCCTTCCGCTAGTGATACCTCTGTTAATGCACCCCAGCATGCCACTGGCCTTCTCTGCAGCCTTTGTGCTCTGCTTTGTCACCTTGAGGTTGACAGAAATGATAACCCCAGGTCCCTTTCTTCCTTGGTGATAATCAGTACCTTCCCCCATCCTGTAACTTCCTCCAGGGTTCCCTCTCCCCAAGTGCATTATTTTGCACTTCTTTGCATTGAACTTCAATTGCCACATCTCAAGCTTCTCCAGGTCCCTCCTCATTTTCTCCACCACTTCTGGAGTATCTACCCTGTTGCAGATCTTGGTGTAATCTGCAAAAAGGCAGACCTTTCCTTCCAGACCTTCTGCAATGTCACAAATGAAGACAATGAATAGGAATGGACCAAGGACTGATCCCTGAGGAACCCCGCTGGTCACCTTCTCTCCCTGGATTGGATACCATTTACTACCACTCTGCATCTTGTCTGTCAGCCAGTTTCTAACCCAGTTAATCACCTTTTACCCCATGCCCAGACTATCCATCTTGTTTACCAGCCTTCTATGTGGGATGGTGTTGAAGGCCTTGCTAAAGTCAAGGTAGACAATGTCCACCACCCCTCCCTGATTCACTTCCTTTGTCACCCTATCAAATAAATCTATAAGATTTGTTTGACATGACCAGCCTGCTGTGAATCCATGTTGCTTCAGATCCTGGACTGGACTTTGGAAGAAAAATCTTTTCAAATTTCTTGATCTGTGCAAAGCAAAAATTAAACACAGAGGAGGAGGCAGGCAGTAGACTAGGTGCTTGGTACAGTGACTGTATTGCACTGCTGCTTTCTTGTAACTAAAAAATATATTTTCTTTGTTCTCTGACTCCCCTCCTACATCAGGAAGTATCGATGGCCATAATTCTGCTGTGTGTATTCATTGCTGTATCCAGTGTGTGAAGATTCTGTGGTAAATGCCAGAAATATTTCCTGGGGTGACTTTGGGAGGAAGGAAAAATCCTTTCATTACCAAAAAAAAAAAAGCAATGTGTTGTGCGACTATATCTCCTATGTGGTGTACTGACAATCATCCTGCTATGTGCCCTTTTTCCTGTGCTGTACCCAGGTTGTGACTCTGTCTGCGTTTGCATCCCTGCATCCATTTCTGTAGTATATTTAAATACATTCCAGAGATATTTCCTGTGAGGACTTTGGGAGGAGAGAAAATTCCCTTACTCATTCAAAAAAAAAATCTCTTCATGACTCTGTCTCCTACATTGCATACTGGCCAGCCCATCATCCTGCTGTGTGTCCTTTGATTGCATTATACTCTATCTAGTGTGTGACTGTGTGCAGCCCAGCACCAATTTCTGTGGTATCTTTAATTACAAACCAGAAATATGTCTTGAGGGGACTTTCGCAAGAGAGAAACACCCTCACCTATACAAAACCAAAATCTGCATTGTGTGACTCCATCTGCTACATGGTGTACTGGTCTTCATCCTGCTATGTGTCCTTTGATTTCTGCACTGTACCCAGGATATAACCATGTGCAACCCAGCACCCTGCCATTGATTATCCCCTCTCTCTCATTCTAAACCTCTCCATCTCTACTGGTATAGTCCCAACCTCATGGAAGCATGCAGTAGTCCTCCCCTTACCTAAAGGCGATGACACCTATACCCTAGCAATTATTGCCCCATCTCTCTCCTCCCCACTGTCACTAAACTCCAAGAACATCTAGTTCTCTCCCAACTTACCACCTATCTATCGGTTGCTTCCTTTTTCACCTCTTACCAATCTGGTTTCAGGAAAAAACACTCCACTACCACCTCCCTGCTAAGGCTCACTGACTCCATCCTCACAGGGATGGATAATGGTGTTATCACTTCAGCCATTTTTTGTCAACCTTGACAAGGCGTTTGACACTGTCTCCCACTTCCTTCTCCTGGACTCTCTCTCATCAGCTGGGCTGTCTTCCTCAGCCACTAGTTGGTTCCAGGCCTACCTCATTGGTAGAACCCAATCAGTTAGGATCTCAGGAGTTACCTCCCCCCCTCCTCGCAATCACCACAGGAGTTGCACAGGGCTCAGTGCTTGGCCCCTTCTTGTTCTCAATCTTCCTAAATGACCTGCTATCAGTCTGCTTCCCTTCCTTCTCCATCCATATGTATGCCGATGATACAGTCTTGTATACTTCTGGCCCAATTCCAGCTGAGGCTGCATCCACCCTACAGCATGATTTCAACCAAATTCAGCTCTGGTTTGCAAGCTGTCATCTTTTCCTAAATGCCAAGAAGACAGTCTCCATGACCTTTAGCACCAGGCAAAGACTCTCTAGGATCCCTAGTCTGCCTCTTTCCACACCCTGGATGGGACTACTTTAGAGGACACTTCCTCCTTCAGATACCTTGGGGTTTGGCTGATCAACACCTTAACTTTTCTGGACATATTGATGCCATCCTGAAAACACTGTGCCCCAAGCTTGGCACCCTGTTCAGGAACCATATTTGCATCTCTCTTGTGGCCAGGCATGAAGTTGTCCAGAAGATGCTGCTCCCTATTTTCTACTACTACAGTGTAATCTACAGTGCCACTCCCAAACCCTCCCTGGCAAGATTGGGCACTCTATTCTACTCTTTCTGCTGCTTTGCCCTTGATGCTCCTTCTCCCACTCATGACTGTGACCTCTATCATGCCTTGTACTTCCCCTCTCTCACAGTCAGATGTCTCTCACACTGCACAAAGTTTACCTCTAAATACTGGCTGGGTGAACTCCCAATCTACCTCTTCTCCTCTTTTATCACTCCTCCCCCACACACCCTTAGATTTACTGACTCTCACACTTTGGGGATTCCTTGTGGATCGACGCTCATTGGCCAGTCAGGCTACTCTTACTGTTTCCCTAAAATTTGGAACTCCCTGTGTGTTCAAGTTCTCCATTCCTCCTCTTCCTACTCCATCAGCTCTGCTCTCCACAACTATTTCTCATCCAACTGTTCCTGCCATGACCCTTCTTAAACCATGCCCTTGCATCTGAATTGACTCTCCTTAACCTAATTCCCTACTCTAGTCCACCCTTATCTCCCTTGTATCTTTTCCATGCCTCCCCTGTTCCCTTACAGGGTTCTCTGCATCCTGAAGCAGTCCCTAGGGCTTGGCTCTCCTTTCTCCCCTCCCTGCTCCTTGCTTAACCTTTTCTCTTCCCCCTTCTTGCCTCCCTAGCCCCCTTGCAGGGTTCTTCAGCACCTTGAAGGGTACCCTCGGGTATGGTTCTCCTTCCACTCCTCCCACTCTTCTTACCCCTTATCCTTTGTCTTCCCTAGCACTTGTTACCTTCCTGCTCTCCCCCTTTTTTCTTTCCCCTGCTTCTGCTTTTCCCTTAACTCTCCCAGCCTTCACTGCCCCTTGCAGGGTTCTCAGCATCCTGGAGGGGCCACAGGGTTCAGCTACTCCTTTCCTCCTCCATGAATCCTGACAGGGTTCTCTTTTCCCTTATCTCTTCTAGCCTTCCCCACCCCTTGCAGGGTTTGCAGCGTCCTGGAGGGGCACGAAGGTTTGGCTCTTCCCTCCCTCATCCCTGCATCATGACAGGGCCCCCTCTTCTCTTCCAGCCCTCCCTTCCCCTTGCAGGGTTCTCATCATCCTGAAGGGCTCCTAGGGTTCAGCTCCCCCATCCCTCCTCCCTGTATCTTGACTGAGACTCTGAGCTTGTCTTTCCTACTCCCTCTCACCCATTGCACTTGTGTACCTTCCTGCTTATTCCCTTCTCCTTTGGGCTCACTCCAGTTCCTCTGCTTTGTCTAGCAGACTCTATCCTATGCTGAGTTCTAAACAACCTGTTGGGTCTCTGGGTCTGGCTTTCACTCTCATTCACACATCGCACCTCCCCTTGTTCTTCCCTTTGCACTTGATGCCTAAGTGTCCAACTCCCCCCACTCACGGCACTTAATACTCCATGTATATCACTTGCTTTTGTTGTTTACCCAAGCACCTTTATGTTCCACCACCTCTGCTGTATTTTCAACTGTTTGTTCATACCATAGAAATCACTACTATTATAGTCATTTAGTATGTATTCATGTCTGGCATGTCCTTTTGTTCCCCTCCCAATACTCTAAATTGCCTATTGTAAATTGCCAATCTGTATGTTCTTTGAAATGGAACTGATTTTCTTATGTACCATAGTTGTATTTCAGTTTACCAACTGTATGTTCACTGATTGTAACTGAAGTATTATTGCACCTTGTATGTAATTCTGTTCATCCCCTGTACCCTCCCTCCAGGTCGCAGCGAGAGACGAGCAACTTGTTGCTCAGTGTGCTTTCCTGGTGAAACATTTCAATAAATAAATAAATAAAACATTTAGGTGGTATCTTTTAATACATGCCATTAATATTTTCTGGATTTTGGGAGGAGAGAAAAATACCTTAAGCAATACAAAAAAAAACAACAAATCTGTGTATTGTGCTTTGCGTGACTTTGTCTCCAATGTGGCATGTTGGCTATTATCCTGGTGTGTACCCATTGAATGTTGCACTATACACAGATTGTGACCATGTGCAAGCCAACACCCATTTCTGTGGTATCTTTTAATACATGCCAGAA
This sequence comes from Neoceratodus forsteri, assembly GCA_016271365.2. Classification (NCBI taxonomy): domain Eukaryota; kingdom Metazoa; phylum Chordata; order Ceratodontiformes; family Ceratodontidae; genus Neoceratodus; species Neoceratodus forsteri. The sequence goes on from CM057454.1 coordinate 284,174,699, forward strand.
ATATTTTCTTGTGGGGACTTTGGTAAAAGAGAAAAATACATCACTTAAAAAAAAAATCTGTTTGTTGTTTCTTGCATGGCTCCACCTCCTACGTGGCATGCTGGCCATCATCCTGCTGTGTGACCTTTGACTGCTACACTATACCCCGTGTGTGACCATGTGCAGCCCAGAGCCCATTTCTGTGGTATCATTTAAAACATGCCATAAATATTTTCTCTGGGAACTTTAGGAGGAGAGAAAGTACTGTACCTCACTCATTAAAAAAACAAAAACAAAAATCTGTAGATTGTGTCTTGCGTGACTCTGTCTCCTATGTGGTACACTGGCCATCATTCTGCTGTTTGCCCTTTGACTGCTGCACTGTACCCAGTGTGTGTGTGTGACTCCTACATGGCCTACTGTGGCCATTGTTCTGCTGTGATGTGATCTTTCACTGTGCTATACCCAGTGTGTGACCATGTACCACCTAGCACTCAGTGCGTGGTATCATCTTGCATAAAAAGAAGTAAAATATATTAAAGAAAAAGAAATATTGAAATATATTATATAAACAGACAATTTTTTGCAATACTAAAACAATACTATTTTATTCAGAATTACAAATCCTCATATTTCACCATGTCCTGCTTTGCATATGCCTATGTACAATCCATTCTGTATGCCTTGAATCTGGGATTCAACTTTAGTTGCATATTCAATCAGCTTCCAGTCCACTGCATCACAGTCTCGTAAAGCCAAAACCAATTGTTTGAGTTGCAGTGATCCACAGACTACATCGTTTTGTAAAACAGGAGTTATGTACAGCATTAAAACAACTGGTGCTATTATGTCTGACAACACAGATGAAGCATCTGGTGCTAGTAGAGCAGGTCTTGGTAGTAGTAGTAATCCTGGTGTTAGCAAAAATAACTGAAATGTTTCACGTGGTAAAAATACAACAAACAGTAAAAGAGCAACAATGAACCATGGTAAAGGGGGTCTTTTAAGAAAACTTGTGCAGCTACTGGTGTCACATGGTGAGGCACCATAAGGTATGCTGTTCATGCTGTTAAAATCCCTGTGACTAGCAGTAAGAGTAGTGAAAGTGAAAATGACTCAGTATCTGACTCCGACAGTAGCTCTTTGTCAAAGTCTGACACTGTTGTGACTTGTGACGTATCATCAGTCCCTCAACCAAATCAAATGAGCAAGTCTGCTGACAAAGAATTGGGTAGTACACTTAAAAATCAATCAACAAATGGTGGCAATGAGAAGGATATATCCAGACAATCCACCTCTTCCACATCGAATACAAATGAAAAACTCTCAAGTGCCTCTGCACACTCTTCTAGCACCAAGGATGGCCTGGGCTCTGCTCAGACAGGTGAAAAAATACAAACAGTTTTTAGTTATCTTCCTAGCACTCAGATAAAGTCTGTCACTTCTGAAGTGCAAAATTATTTTTCTGTCAGTACAATTGATCAGTGCAGAGCAGTTTGTTCCCTATGTAAACAAAGTATAAGCCATGGTAATGTTGCATCATGTCTCAGCACTACAGCTCTTAAACACCATCTGAAAAAACATTCAATATTGCTTAATCAGCCAAAAACCATGTCCTCAACCTTCCAGACCACAGATGAGAAGGGTCATGGTGCAGAAATGTATAGTGAATTTTGTGACCTTGATCAGACAGAACAAAAGCCAGCCCTAGGACCACCATTACCACCAATGCCAACACCAGTAGCACCACTTGCACATCCAGTGATGGCACTGAATGTATAAGTCCACTACCCCAATGTCCATCTGTTAAATGAAGCACAGTGCCTAATAAACCAGCAGGGTCATGTTGTAAGCAGCTAACACAGTGTCAGGTATTTAAAAGGAAGAATACTTTTAACAAAAGTCATCCAAAGAGTCTTCATCTTAATCACAAAATTGGGGAACTGTTAGCTGGAGTCCTTCTCCTATGGTCTTTAGTTGATCATGAGGATTTTAGGGAGGTCATGAAACTTGCACAGCCTCGTTACAATGTTCCTCATTGAAGGTATTTAAGCGACAGTGATGCTTGCACTTAAAAATGCAGAAGGAGGGGTCATTATGTCAAAACAGATATGTTGACCAGCAGTCTGAATATAGATTATATGTTCCTTACCACTCATTGGGTCAGATTTCTTGTACTTCTTCAAAAACAAACACACCCCAAAAGATGGCTGTGCTGCATGTAAAGAAGTTTGGGCAAAGTCATATAGTCACAAATATCTTGCAAGAACTAAATGAGCTCCTTAACAACTGAATTTATTCTCATGGTCTAAAATGTGGCTTTATAGTAAGTGACAATGGAGCCAACATCTTAAAAGCAGTACAGGATGGAGGGTTCATACATGCTTCTTGCTTTTTGCACATTGCTTACATTTAATTGTCACTGGGTTCCTGAACAATGAAACACAAGTTGATGGCATGATTGCTGTTTGCAAAACAATTTTGTCTCACTTTTCACATTCATCCAAGTCTATACGGATATTATTCAAAGTGCAAAAGAGACACAAGCTGCCCTACCAAAAGCTGATTAGAAATGTTTCTACTCGTTGGAACTCAGATCTTTATATGCTGCAGCATATCTTGGAAGAAAAGCAAGCTGCACATGAATATTGTTCTAGTTACATTATTGGTGATGGCATTATTCTTTCTGTGCTGCAGTGGAAGTTAATGTAGATAGTGTGCTGCATACTAGCTCCTTTTGAGACCAGTACAAGGGACATGTCTTCACAAGGTGCATCTCTGAGTCAGGTTATCCCATTCATAATGCTGATTTCTCATCATCTGAGTGTTCTGACTCTACAGATAGAAAGAAACAGATCTGAAGATGAGGCAACATGTTGCTAGTATCACGGAAATCTTGTAAAGAGAATATGCAAGTGCTTCCAAAATGATGATAGATTATCCAAGAAATTAGGTGCAGCACTCACCCTTGCAGTAAAGGACTCATACACAAATAATGCAGTTCACAAGAACATGGTTTATTCACTCATCCAGGTGTGTACAACAAAGCAAGAACACAGATGTGATAGGTTAAAAATGACAAAAATCTTCAGTCTCTGAAGAGAAGGCCACAGCTTCCATAACTTGTTTCTAAAGTAAAGTGAGGTGTTGTCAGCTGTGACAGAGAAGGGTGGATCAATTGCCCTTTGGTAGGAGTGTTGTTCTATGTGAGCAGTGACTCTAGTGGGATTCAGACCAAGAGATACTGTATACTGAAAGTGTGTCTGTTCTGAGTGGTGGCAGTGATCACCAGTCCGTATGGTTCAACATTGCAGATATACTGACTCCAGGACCAGTCTATTGGATTTTTGGAAAGCAGATTTGGTCAGGATGAAGAAAATATTTAAGGGTAAATTAGAAAGGGAATTACTAGTAGGACATGTGGAAAAGAAGTGAATTGCAATATGAGAGAGGTTGGCAGAGATCCCTGACTTCTGCATAAGGAAGGTAAGGAAGAACAGAATGCAAAACAAGCCTATTTGGTACACATGTGAGGTAGGTGAGGCATTAAGGAAGAAGAGGAGGCCTTCAAAAGATGTCAGCCTGCCAATCAGATGATGCCAGAGAAGTCTACTTGAAAATGCTGAGATAAGTCAACATGAAGGTAAGAAAGACTGAAGGCAAAGGCCAAGCATGAAAATGCAGAGGTGGTAAAAGAATGGAACAAGGCCTTATGCCAACACATTAGGGGGATGAGGAAAAATAAGCTTTGGATGTTCAGGTTAAAAGGGCAGTGGACTGGGAGGACAGTGATAATGGTAAAACAGATATAATGAATGAATATTACTCTTCAGCCCTTATGGTATAGGATAAAGGGCTGCTCTTATGGTGTGGAATTAGAGGGAGTTGGGACATGGATAAAGTAGTAATAGATGTGGAAAGGGTTATGAGAGGGCTTGTGGAACTAAAAGTAAAGAAATCCCTAGGTCCAGATGGTCTGCACCATGGTGTGCTTAAAGAGATTGTGCAAGTGATTGTACCACCACTGGCAAACCTCTTCAGTTGCTTAGCCAAGATGATATGTGCCATGATCAGTGACACCAACACAGAGACCTACATCCCTGTCGACAAAATCGACAGTTCGCCGACAGGCCACTGTGTTGGTGTGCCTAAGACAGGGGCACACTGTCTCCTGGTCCTGCACCAACTCCCCGAAACAACTCCAACTTAGAGTTGATAATCAATAGTATAGGGGGAGTGGGGGCATAGCCCCCCACATGGGGGGGTTTGGGGGGTGATGCCTCCTTATGAAAAAATGGACCAGGAGACAATCAGGATTTATGTCAATTGCAACTTGTGGTCAATATAAATCCTGTCACTGTGATGCCGGTTAACAAAAGTGTTGTTGAACCGGCATTGTAGAGCCATTGAAAACAGGGGAGATACTGAATGACTGAATAGTAGATTATGTGGTACCATTATATAAGAATAGAAGTAAGGACAACCCAGTTAACTACTGGCTGGTCAGCCTGACTTTGAAAGCAGGCAAGCTACTGGAAACAATAATCAGGAAATGGCTAGTGGAGTTCCTGGAGGTAAATTGGTTGCATGTCAATAGACAGTATGGGTTCATAAGGGGTAAGATATTGCCAAATGAAACAGTTTTTTTTTCCAAGTATAGGTGACTTGGGCCTTAGATAGAGGCCAAGATGTATGCCTATTGTACCTGGACATCAGAAAGGCATTTAACTAGTTGGTCAATAAATTGAAAACGTTGGAGTAGGGGAACTGTTTACCACCTGGGTTAGAGACTGGCTGGGGGAAGAACTCAAAGGGCGGAGGAAAAAGTGAATTTTTTTTAGTATTGAGAGATGTCAGAAGTAGAGTACCACAAGGATCAGTCCTAGTAAAAGTACTTTTTTAACATTTTCAATGTGACATTGGCAATTATAAAATGGGTCTATGAAACTCAGCAATCTGATTGGCTAATACATCTTCTGAGCTGAGTCCTTATCAGAAGATATAGTAGTCAACCGGCACTTCCTACCACTCCCAAGTCCCACAACACAAATAAATCAGTGAGCTTTGCCAGCCCTACACAAAAGCACACACTGACACTGATGACACAGCTCACAGCAGAACAGTGCAAAACGGCCACTACGCTGGGACAGCATGCACACACATGCACACACACATACACACACACACACACACACAAGATAAACAAGCCACCATGACAAAAAAAAACAGAATGAAGTAAAATACTGTGCACAAGATCACCCTCCTTCCTACCTCAGTAGTACCTGTTTACTTTCAATCTTGCCCATTCCTCTCGTTTCAAGCCCACAGCTCCCTCTCACACTCTGCAAACTGCTCCGAAGATCAATAATAAGCCACACAAGAATTGCTGCCTGCAATAAAGCACAGTACTATCTTCCACAAAACCACATCTCACAGATGGAGCTGAAACCACACTAAATAACAAACCACACAATCGTGAAGGAGGAAGCAAAAACCATTTACTATGGTGGCTCTAAAAGAGACACGCTTGCTCCAGTGAGAATCGACCGCTTGCTGCACCACACAGACGATGCTCCAGTAAACTGAACAAAAACATATAAATACAATATATATCATTTATTTAAAATAAAACAAAACAAAAAATATGCTGTCTGCCCGTCTCTGTATGTGTGCTCAGCGGCGAGCGGTAGGGGGAGGCCTGGAAGGAAGTTGCAAAACCTAGCATGTCTCCCTCTGTTGATCCTCTGGATTGCTCCCTGTCAACACCTTCCAAATAAATAAATAAAAAAGAAATACTGGGAAGACAAGAAACATAAAAACATACATGGCATCACCTTCCCTAAGATCTTACAATTTATTTTAAAACGTTCAGTACAGGGACAGTAAAAGGTACTATTTTCTTCAAAGTGAGAAAAAAAAACATAACAAATTAATAAATAGCATCTCACTTTTCAAACTGCACTAACTTTATTAAAATCTCTCTTGAAAATGTTGTGCACATTTTACAAGTGCAATAACACATTCCAAGGTGTGGGTTATCACCTGATAAGAGCACACCCAGGTGCATAAGGCACTTGGCACAAGCACCTCGTGCCTCATAACGCACCTGGGCATGCTCTTAGCAGGAGATAACCCACACCTCATCATGTGTTATTGCTTGCATATGTTTAAGGAAAGATATGCCTTTCCATAGGTGGCAAAAAGTCTGCAGAAGGGTGTCTCCGAGGAAACTATTAAGATGAAGAGATTAGTGGGTCTAGGGTATGGCAATTGAAGTTCAATGTATAAAAGTGAAAAATCATGCCTATTGAATCAAAAAACCTTAAAACTGAATATTGGATAGATGGGTCAGGATGGATCAGACTGGGGTAAAAAGGGATCTGGTGTTTATCATATCTGATCATTTTAAACAATGTGTGCTCAGTGCAAAAAGATAGTGTGCAAGGCCAATACAATGTTGGGATGCATTGGAAGGGGAATCAGCAGTAGGCATAAGGAAATGATACTGTCCCAGTAGAAACCCTGGTGAGACTGCACCAAGATTTCTACATGCAGCTCTGGAATCCACTCCTGATGAAGAACAGGGTACAGTCAGTACAGGGAAGGGTTACCATGGTCATTCAAGGGCAGCAAGAGCTATCCTATGAGGGAAAGGCTAAATGAACTAAACATGTACTCACTGGAGATTTAGTAGGGAACAAGGGGAAATGATAGAGACATTTAAGTTCCTGCAGAGGATTAACATTGACAGGCATGTGTTGTTTGCATCCAGTGTAAATACAAGCACTAGGGGTAACAAAATAAAACTAGTAGGGGAGATATTCAAACACAAGGAAGTACTTTTTATGTTTGCTTGCACTCATGTGCAAGAAACATAGTGCCATCATCGGAGATTCGGAGGTGTGTCACCTCCTCCTCCAATTCAGTCAGTGTGCTAGCAGGCACGGCCCCTGTAATCCAATGCATTTTGGAGCTGTCTATGACACACTCCAAAATGCAGTGGCATACAGTTGAAAGGGGGAGCTACGCTGAGTGAGCAGCGATAAGATAAGGCTGCTCACATGCAGCTCCCAACCACACACATAGACCGCAGCAGGCGTTCGCACCCCCACATGCACGGGTATAGCTGACGGGATGCTCAATCCGCCGGCCAAAGGCGCTCCCCCGCTTCCCCAAAGACTTCCAATGCCATGCTGGGCCCACCCCAGCATGGAAAAACTAATCATATAGCCCGTGAGGTGCCCAATCCCCGTCGGCTGCACTGTCTCCCCTCCCAGTAGTGAGTGCCCCGCTGGGAGCCCACCCAGCGTGTGCAAAGCAATTCGTGAATAGCCAGGGTGCCCAATCCCGTCGGCTGAGCAGGCCCCCTCCCCAATGTCCTTGTGCCATGCTGGGAGCCCACCCCGCCGCGGGTAAACGCCCTGACGCCGTCCGCTTTTTCTTTTGTAACCTGTAAAGGAAAAAACGGCCCAACGGGCGAGTCTCCAGCCTCCCTCCCACAACCCGCACCCACCCACTGCGCACCCAGCTCTCCCACCCCCCTCACCCCATACTTCTGCCTCCGACTCCGCGCGACGATCTTCGGTGGAATGGGAACACGCCTGCACTCTTTAAAGGCTACTGCAAACTGAGGAAATGCCGTAAGCTGTATAATGGGCTAAATAGGGGGTTCAACTTTATTGCATATCTCAAGCATTTTTGAATTTTTGCACCAAATTTTCAACATGGGGTTTTTGGGTCCCCTTCTCATGATTGATGTCACTGTCATGGCATTATTCAAGCCTGAAGGGTGATTTTGTGCAGTGACTGTGCAGTGACTGTGAAATCACCCTTTGGGCCCAAATAATGTCATGACAGTGACATCAATCATGAGAAGGGGTCTCAAAAACCCCATGTTGAAAATTTGGTGCCAAAATTCCCAAAAATGACTGTTTTACGAGCATGCATTGCGCAGTTCCTACGCAGGCTCTTAAGTTCGCAAATTTTCAATATTTTCACTCCAGATTTTCAACATTGCCATTTTACCACACCTTCTTATGAGTAGTACAGCTGTCATTTTTCACATCTCACCCAAAATGTGTTTCTGCCTATGTAGCGCACAATGGCGCAGTCGGTGTGCAAAATCAATGTTGGGACAGATTAAGAAAATCACAGTGACACTGTTCATGAGGTGAGGTGTTAAAATGGCTATGTTGAAAATTTGGTGAAAAAATTCCAAAAAATGACTGTTTTAAGAGCGTGCATTGTACAGTTCCTACGCACGCTCGTTAGTTTGCAAATTTTCAATATTTTCACTCCAGATTGTCAACATTACCATTGTACCACACCTTCTTATGAGCAGTACAGCTGTCATTTTTCACATCTCACCCAAAACGTGTTTCCACCCATGTAGTGCACAATGGCGCAGTCGGTGTGCGAAATCAATGTACAGGACAACTTAAGAAAATCACAATGACACTGTTCATGAGCAGAGGTCTTAAAATGGCTATGTTGAAAATTTGGTGAAAAAATTCCTAAAAATGACTTTTACGAGCGTGCGTTGCACAGTTCCTATGCATGCTCGTAAGTTTGCAAATTTAATATTTTCACTCCAGATTTTCAACATGTCCATTTTATTAAACTTCCTTATGAACAGTACAGCTGCAATTTTCATATATCGCCCAAATGTGTTTTCGCACATGTAGCACACAATGGTGCTGTTGGTATGCGTGAAGCAATGTTTAGGACAGATTAAGAAAATCACAGTTACACTGTTCATGAGCAGAGGTCTTAAAATGGCTATGTTGAAAATTTGTGACAAAAGTCTATAAAATGACTGTGTTATGAGTGAGCATTGCACAGTTTCCACGCCCTCATTAGTTCATGACTTTGTAATATTTTCAGTCCAGATTTTCACCAGTGGCATTTTTCCACACTTCCTTATGAACAGTACAGCTGCCATTTTTCACAACATGGCCGAAGTGTGTTTTCACACTTTCAGTGCAGGGATGCGTGGTCGCTGTGGGAAATCATTGTTCGGCACAGATAAAGAAAATCACAGTGACACTGTTCATGATCGGAGGCACCAAAATGCCTGAGTTGACAATCTGCTGTAAGAAATCCCCAACCTAATTATATTACGGTTGTGCGTTGCACAGTTTCTATGTACGCTCGTGACTTCACCATTTTTTTAAATATTTTTACTACACATTTGCAACATAGCCATTTTTTACACCTCCCCATGAAAGAGTACAGCTGTCATTTTTTACATCCTGTTCGGAATATTTTTGCACCTGTGGTGCTAAATGCCGTAGTCACTGTGCATAAGCAGCTTTCGGCTAACAAACTGATATTCCCCCTGTTCATGAGGTGGGGTCACAAAACAAACATGTTGAAAATTTGGAGTGAAAATACCAACGAATGCCTGAGGTATTAGGCTTTTCAACTATAATGCCCAACCCTATAGAGAATGACAGGAATCAGGGTGTGACTTGGGATTCTTGCCTGTGATGTTCATACCATTCCACACCCTGCAGTCACTGAGAGGCATCGAGGTATGCCTTGGACTCTTCCCCAAAGTTCACCCCATTCTCCTATATGCACCCATCTCACCATATTTCCTAATGAAATGGGGTGCATAAGGGCCAAAGACCACAAGGAACACCGTGGCACTTGTCAGTGTCTGCAGGGTGGGGTGTGGTGAAATGGCGTGGCCGTTATGCCTGATGACCCAAATGCACACCCCAATGCCTGTCACTCTCTGCAGGGTGGTGGTGGGGTTGGCTTCAGTTCAATACTTCACTGCCATTCCTATTACGCAGCTCTGTAACTTCTACACTACCACTGCCAATGCCAGCAAGCAAACATTCGGCATTGACAAATGCTTGTTCAGAGAGTAAAAGAAAACAGAAACAGACTGCCCAGTGAAGTGGTCTGTGCAAAAACTGTAGCTAGGTTAAATCAGGGGTGGGATATACACATGAGTTTATTGGGTTTACCATGGGAAAGGGAACAGATTGTATTGGGGAGACAAGTGACCATTAGGGGTTTCAGTCTCAAAAGTCAGATAGGACAAAGAGTAGACTTGATAGGCCAATTGGTCTTGTTCTATAGATAATGTTTATATTTTTCTATGTTTCTATTAATGAATGACAGTACCTGATCACAGCACTGTGATCACCCTTGTCACCTGTCTGTAATAGTTCTTAACAGTGGATAGTTGCAGGAGACTGGGAATGGGCATGCAAGGGCCACCACAATTTTATAAAGCTGCTGCAGGCTGTTTTCATCGTAGACCCTGTCTTTCCTGCACTGCTGTAATGCCCATTGCCACCGAGTGGGGAGGAGTTGTGGTCCCCATTGAGCATAGCTTAATGGAAATGCAGTCACCAATGATGCTACTGCAGATTGTTGCAGCAGACACTTGCAGTAGCATCACCAACTGCAATGTGAATTGGCCACTTGATCTGTATTAGCTGTTATTTCAAAATAGTTTAAATATTACTTGAAACTTAAATAAATGAATACTACAATTGACTAAGATGTATTGCTATGTTAGGAGATCACAAAACATCCATTCACATTGTTAAATAGATTATTTTTAGCAAAATGAAATATACTGCAATGTTGGGCTAGCAATGGGAACCCATTTTAATGAAGAAGGTACCAGCGGACTTGTAATCAAGTGATTGAATCTTTTAAACTACTTCTGGTTCAGTTTCACATGGAAAATAATATTACTGGCCACAATACCTAAACACAAGGAAAGACAAAGTCATGAAGGGCTTAACCTATGGCAGAACTAGTGTGCTTGGAAAAAACAAGCAGATCAATTAGCACGGGAATCCCTGAGTTTTGTTGTACTGATAGGTTTTCCCCTTCTCAACATCGGTGTCAATAGGCTCAGTGGGGGTGTTCTTCCAATTGAAAGGTCAATAACAGCTTCTCATACTGTATCAATGAAAGTTATGTTTAACTGGATAACAGGAGGTGAAACCGATGGACCTCAACATTATATGTTCCTATAGTCCTAAAAAAGAGCTGACTCTGGTGCATGTGCAGCAGCCAATGAAAATGGTAGCCTAGTGGAAGAGCTCTATACCACCCAGATCTTTACTTGACAGTAATTTGGGCATCTCACTGGCAATCTGATGTGGAGCTGGTGTGTTTTTGTGGGTCTGTGGGGTCCCCACAGCAACTTTGTCAGTGCTGCTAGTTTTTTTTTTGCAAATAACTTATTTTTCTTATATATAGATTCCTTACAGAAGTACAGATACATTCCATCAGTTCACGCTTCAAATTTATCTTAAAGTATTTTCCAGATTATATAAATATTTGTAAATATGAATATTTATAAATATTTGAGCATTGGGTATGTATAGAAACTAAACTGCCCATTTATACACATAAATGCCTTATAATATTCCAAGATCCTGCTGGACTGGTCTTCCACCTCCTTGTTGTATGTGTTCCATAATGTTTTAGAGTCTGTTATTAAACCATGTTTATATAAGGTACTCATAATAGTGGTTTCCATTCTGTCTTTAGGAATGGGTCTATGGTATCACATTTCCAATTTTTCAAAATTAGTCTTTTGACTGAAATTATATTGGCCTTCATTATATTTTTGTATTTATTGTTTTTATCCCACTCTCCGTGCATTTCTAATATTATAACTTTGGGGTTTTCCCACTCTGCATAATCTACCCCTATCTGTTTTAAATTGGTGAAAGACTGTCTCCACCAGGAACAGCACAGTTAACAGCCCTGAAAATGATGTAACATATCCACTTTCCTCTCTCCACAATGCCAACATCCATCTGATTCTCTTACTTTCATTTTATACAGATGGTTAGGAGTAAAATATGCTTTATTCAGCATTTTGTACTGAATTGCTCAATCCCTGCTTACTTGATATTCCCGTAATGACCTACAGGCCAAATGCCATTGTTGTTCTGTACATACAGATTCCAGTTCTTTTTCCCATTTATCTATTACTTGTCTATACAGCAAAGTAAATAGTTGCTGTATTAATTTTGTAAGCCAGGCGCAAAGTTTTTTTGGATTGTTTTTTATAATCAGTATCAGTTCTTTTTCCATAATTTTATTCTTATTTGGTGCTCGTTCCCATCTACTATAGTCTTTTTCAAATCTACTTGATAACTGAAGGAAAAATAGTTAAGATGTGCTCCTTAGAGAGTATTTTCTTTTAAATTGTGATCAATCAAGTTTAATATTGTTCTCATATAGGTCAACCCATCTTTGTATTCCCTTTGCTTCTCATTCTTTATTTTTTAAATCGTTCCCATTAATTTTGAAATGAGTTTTTTTCCAGATCCTATTTAGAGGGAAAAACTGTACCATCCATTTAGTCATTTTAGTATATTTATTTATGAGTCTTGCCAAATTTCTAATTATTGGACATTTGGATTTCATCCAATATTTTGCAGTGAAAAGTAATTGTTGAATATCTGCCTCTTCTTTATATGTTTCTTTTATTAAAACATTTATTAACTCAATCTCCTTCTCATTTTCATCCTTAATTGCCCATTTAATAACCATTTTCATTGCTATTGTGAGGTGACATATCTCCCTATCTGGACATGCCAACCCCCCTTTAGCGTTTGTTAATCATAGCCTTTTCCAGGCAATTCCTGCTTGCTTATTGTTCTGTATAATTTAAAAAAAATGTTATTTACCTGCCCAAACCAGTTGTCTGGTATTGGGGGGTTAACATTGTCAGTGTCAGTGGCTCAGTAGGTAGCACACTCGCTTCTGAGGCCGGGAGATCAGAGGGCTGTGGGTTCAGTTCCCACATCTGGCACTTGGGTTAATATCCCAGTACTGACACTGTAGTGCAGCATGAGTGGGGTGCTCCACTTCTGAGGTGCCGTCTTTCAGATGAGATGTTAAACTGAGGTCCCATCTGCCTGGATTGGTGGTAGTTCAGGTAGATGTTAAAGATTCCATGGCCCTTCTCGAAAAGAGTAGGGGAATTTTTTATTAAAGTTGGAAAGTAAAATACAGTCAAATAATACACAAAAGCAAAAGCAAATTACTTGAAACAAAATACATATGCCATCATACATAAAATACAAAACTAACATTGCAATAGACTCAAAACTTACTAGACATACTGAAAAAATAACCCCCACCCTAATAAAAGAGTAGGGGAATTTTTATTATTTCAGTAAACCAAAATTGAAAACATACAGTGTTAAATCACACAAAATAATATATAAATCATATAGAAGATAATCTATTACAAAGATATATCATCCAAACAATGTAAAAGGAAAACTGCAAAACAGTCCCCACCCCACCCCCACTTACAAAATGAGTAGGGAACTTTGTTATCATAGACAGCAAACCAAACAATAAATTCAATCAATGTTAAGTCACATTAAAGAAAATGATATACATATTGTTTTCATAATAGAAAACAAAGATTATACATGAAACGAAAGGGAAAAAAAAAAGAAGAGAAGAAAAGCAAATAGAAAACATTAATTCAATACATCCAAAATAATTATTCTAAATTAACCTAATGAAGTTATAGCCAATCTACAGAATCCCATCTAGAGTGACATATAAAATGAAGAAAATTTCCATAATCCTGCCTTTTCAATCTCAATATTGCATTAGCAACCATACCAAATAATGCTTCTTGTGAAAATATTGTTGTTGAATGGTGAAACGGCATCTCACATGCTATATACAGTAAAACAAAGCAAAATCAAACATAAAGTCACTTTATCATATTGCACAGTGGTTACTGGCAGAATCCTATACACAACATATCTAACGTCATAGGGTATAAAGGAAAGGTAGGCCATTTTCGAAACAAGACTCCAAAATCCTTTTATAAAAGGACATTCCAAAAATAAGTGTTCCATTGTCTCCACTAATTCAAAACACGACTTCTAGGGCAATACCCCATCTGTAATTTGCTTATGTTTTAGATTTGCTCGGACATTTAATTTACCATATAGGATAACCATAACACATCCCACATATGAGGTGGAATCTGGGGGGAGGTTAACATATTGCCAATTGCAAGTTTTATAGGAGATGGAAAATAATCAAATGGAGCCGAATCTTGAAAATACTTTTGTAAAATATATGCGTATAATTCCTTTCTAGTAAAATGCAAAAAGGTATGCCTTGAAATACCCCATAATTTAATTTTCCCAAAACATATTTTAAGAGATTGTGGGAGATGGTTTATGGAACGTTGTCTCGGGAATACCTCATATTCCAGCCAGAAAAGACATAAATCTCCCAGAGTATCCTGAAGCCATGGTTTCCATTGTGTGTCTCTATCTATAAACAGAGGTTTTAAATTTGTATAGAGAAACATAGTAAAGAAAAAACTACAGGATGTAACATTTTTAGGCCCCCATGTTTTTTCTCCCTAAACAACAAGGCTCTCTTTATGGGGTTCAATCTACTGCCCCATATACAAGCAAAAAAACATCCATATAACTGTGTCTCCAAAGCTAAAGGAAGACTAAAAACCACACTTAAATATAAAAATATGGGTAATAAGAATGTTTTAACCTGTTGAATCCGTTTCAGTTTAGGCAGTCTCCATGTATTCCAGACATCTACCTTAGTTTGCTTCCTTTAGTTTAAATTTCCAATTTAGATATGCTAAATCTCCTGCTCGAATAAAAGACCCAAAATTTTACAAGTATCCTTAATTACCGAATGCCTATAACCTGTGTAAGATGAAAATACTCTATCCCCAGTGTTATACAATTACATTTCTCATAGTTAATTTGTGCACCGTATATAACAAAACCCTGTAAAACATTTTTGAAAACCCTTGCAGAGGGAAGATCCTCAATCGAAAACATAAATCATCCGCATAGGCAATACATTTAACTTCAGGATCAGTACTTGAAAAGGAGAGTCCCGTATACTGTCATGACCATACACCCGCCTAATTAAGGATCTATAGTAAATAAATACAAAGGACACTAAGAGGACATCCTTGACGCACACCCCGTAATATGGGATATATAGTCCCTACCCACCCATTACAAAAAGCTTGAGCAGTAGCATTGGCATAACAGGTTTTTATCCATTCTATAAAGGTATCGGGTACACCATACCCAACTAAACAGTCCCATAAATAACCATGTCTTACATTATCAAAGGCTTTTGCCTGGTCTAAACTCAAAATCAAACCTGTAAGTTCCCCTGTAGATCCCTTTTGAAAAAGTTCCCGCAAAAGTATTAGACTATCGGTAATGTTCCTATTTGGAATGGAACATGTTTGTGCTGGATGTAAAAGGGAATGTGCATTAAGTAACAATCTGTTGTTTAATATTTTGGTAAATAGTTTAAAATCTGTATTTAATAGGGTTATAGGTCTCCAGTTTAACAAATCCCTCTATCTCCTTTTTATACATAAAACTACAAGCCCCTCGCTCATACTTTTGGTAATATCCCAGGATAGTATTTCATTCAAAACACCTGTAAATTCTTCCAACAATTGTTGAAAAATTATTTTATAAATTTCATACGAATACCATCATTCCCTGGGGCTGTACCAGCTTTTACTTGTGCCAACACTGCAGCAACCTCTTGTGTTGTAATATGTGCTACTAAGTTAACTGACCCTGAATCTGAAA
Source organism: Neoceratodus forsteri (assembly GCA_016271365.2). Classification (NCBI taxonomy): domain Eukaryota; kingdom Metazoa; phylum Chordata; order Ceratodontiformes; family Ceratodontidae; genus Neoceratodus; species Neoceratodus forsteri. The sequence continues at coordinate 284,190,295 of CM057454.1, forward strand.
TTTGGGGTAAATTACATCCTCCCAACCAGTTCTCATGTGTGTGACTCAATGTTTCAGTAATACCAAAAGTTTCTGTACATGTAAATCAACAATCCTATAACCTCTCTGGTATGTGTGCACCAAATCCCTGCCTGATCATTAAGACCTGTCATATGTTTCTGATGTCTTTGGGAAGCACTAAATTGAAATGAATTCAGAAAGGCCTTTGTGCCTTGGGTACCAAAACGCGCTCATTTTCTAAAGATTTTGCCCGATCATATTGAAAATTATTCATCTTTTCTCTTCTTATTTCATGATAACTGGAGGAGACTGAAACCTCACCATTGGCCACACGAAAGTGTAAATCCAAAAATTCCTTTCTATAATTTAAGTAAGTATCAGTTTTGTATTTACCATATAATCTCCCTATTGATTGAAAAAAACGTTTAATTTCAGTTTTTGTATCCATCCACCATTCCCGATAAGTATCATAGAGACATAACACAGATTTCCTGGCCTTTAAAATAGCTAGAAAGCCATCTTCAATTGTAGGAAGAAGTAATAGAGCCAAGTTCATTCTCCAGTACCCTGGACCCCGATGCATAGGCATATGACTTGCCACCGTAGCTACTATAATTACATGGTCAGAGGAAGTAACAGCCAATGTTCTAGTATCAATCACCTGTAGGGAATCGGAAAGAAACCAAAAATCTATCCTTGTGGCCTTATTGCCTTGAAAAAATGTTTTGCGGATTCCTGAAAGGGCCATAACATCACTAAGGCCTGTTTGAACAAGTAAATTATTAAGACAAGTAGCATCACAAAACATTTTGGTGGTTCGGCATCCCCTATCTGTATTGTATCTACTACAATTGAAGTCACCCCCCAAAAAAACATACTTTGAAGTAAATAAATAAGGTTGAAATAAGCGAAATATTTCAATACGTGCAAATTTTGTTTGAGGTGCATAAACATTGATTAACTGACACTGTAAACCATTAATCACTACATCCAACAACAATACATGACCAGGGACAAGATCAACTAGTTGTATCACCTTTGCAGTGGGACTATTTAGGGCTATACCTACACCACTACAGGGGTCTTCACCCATAGACCAATAGGTAACCCCCCATCTCCAGCCAGCAGTTGCTAATTCAATATCGAGTTTGGTATGTAACCTAGTATCCTGCAAAAAAACCACATCATAATCCTTTTTCTCAAAAAGTGATAAAATCAACACCCGTTTCCTCTCGGATAACATACTATTCACATTTAAAGAAGCTACGAAAGATTATAAACTGCCTACCATCAAGGAGAGGAAACGACCTATCAGCCATAGGCATTTACATTTAGCATATTATTTTTCTTGTTCCTTTCCTCATTCCCAATCTATTTTTTTCTTTTGCCTAAATCAGTTTTGCCAAATTTTGGTCTATATCAGACGTACCATCATGTTGTGAGGAATTTACAGAAACTGAGTCAGACTCCGTCCCTGTGTCATCTTGTAATACAATAAAGGATTATGTGTAGCCGTCTTAGGGGTTCAGGAATCACCATGCTAATATTGCCAGATCGAAGACTACGTCTTCTGGAAGATACCAGAGTAAAGGCCTCTTGGGCGGGAGCGTGGAGGCATTGAAATCAAACTGCCGCTAGAAACCTCCCACTTGAGAGACAGGATTTTGTGTCGCTGACAGAGGCTCAGAAACATCAGGGTGTATCTGCGACTGAGGTTCTTTTTGAATCAATGCACAACCATGATTACCAGAAATATGTGTTGAGGTCTCCCAGAGGGTGTGGTAGGGGTTTTATTCCTAAGGGCAGCTTTTAATCAACAGATTGATGTAAAAATCTTGAATACTATAGTCTCCAGATTTATTTTATGCAGCTAAAGGGCAATCAACAAAAGAATGTGCATCTTCACATAGTGAACACTTACTGGGGTGATGACAGTCAGTAAGGACATGTCCTTGTTCTCCACATTGAGGCATTTTACTACTTCACACATCCTACTCAGGTGCCTAGGAGGCCACACTTATAACAATGTCTTGGTTGGCCTGGATAAAAATAAAACCCTTATCCCGACCCAAATAGAAACAACTAGGTAAATGCTGTAGACCTTCATCGTTTTGAAATAGATTAACCTTATATCTCCACCCTCCATTCCAGAAACCTTCATCATCCAATATAGGTTCAGGATTCCCTGAACAGTACATTTTTTCCATCCAGTACGTTATATCTTCTACATTTACTCCTCATTCCGAAAAGTACATTTATTACTTTAAAGGATTGTTTGAGGAGAGGTATAGCCTGAAAATGTAACCACGCTGGGTTAGTTTTAAAAGAGCATATCTCATCCAAAATTTATTTAGCAAATCTAATTGTACGAAACTAATGTCATAATTGTTATCCTAGAGGTGTGTATAAGGGCATACACCTCCCCTGGAGAAAAACCCAGCATTGTTAATCAAAACCTTCCCTACATAAAAACGATCTAGGCATACCATCCATAGGACCTAGGAACCTTAAACACTGCATTCCTTCGTTTTGCCAAAGTAACTGGTTTTAAATAAACTAGCAAATGTAACAGGGGTTGTGAGATAACAGGCTGATCCTGTACTGGATTTAACTCAGAACCCAAAACATTTGCATAACTTAAAGCTTCAGGAGTGACAGTTTGTCCTAACGTGGGCTCTGATAGCAAAGAACCATTTGATAGTAAATTAGAAATACTGGTTTGAGGAGACACACATAAAGAAGAGTGTACAGTTATTACAGGGAAGTTTCAAAACAGTCTGGCCCATAGCTAGATACAGCATCCCTTGATGCAGATTTGGCCTTTTCCCATCTGCTACGCTTGTTCCGGCAGAGGGATTATTGGGTCGGCTATCCAGCCTCCCTCATCTGATTGTATCCAACCTGCCTCCTGGAGAGCTTGCTGAGGGGACCAGGATTCATTAACCACCAGATTAGCATCCTGAGGTGGGGTTTCATCCGTTGATTGATCTAAAAACTGGGGCCTTTTAGAACCTTAGGCACAGTACCTGGTAGGCCGAGGAGAGTCCAAACAGGCCTTTTTCTTTTTCGATCATCCTCAGCTTGTTGTTTTAATTCATTGAACTCAGCCAAAGCTTCTTTTATCAGCTGCCGTTTTTTTCCAACAATACATTAAGCTCCTCAGACCCTTGCGAAAGAGCTGGGCTCCACACAAAACTGCAGCGTTTTCAGCCATCATTTCTCGAGATCCCAGGCTCCATCAGAAACTCACGGTTTTGCTCCAATTCCACACTCCCAATGACTTCCGCGCACGTGCACTAATACTTCAGGCTGCAGGATTCCGATCGCTATGCTGGCCACCATCAAGGTGCATCAGCCGTTACCACTGTCCCCTCCGGATGATTTAGGAGTTGAGCAACATCCGCCCTACTTCCACTGCTCTCTGCAGCCATCCGGAAAGCTGTACCATGTTCTCGCTGAGCCTTGCTAACTCAGCCACAGCATGTCCTCCTCCACTGTCCTCCTCCTCCGCCATCTTGGTCCCACCAGAAAATGGGTCCCCCTGCTCACAGGAAGCAGGAAGTAGGGGAATTTCCCTGGTGTCCTGGCCAAATTTCCCTCATTCACTAAAAAAAATACCACCAACAGCTTAATCTGGTTCAAGGTCAGTTGGCATTCATCTGTATCCCCCTCCCCAGGGTCATGCCTGAAAATAGGCAGGATTTGTCTAGTGCACTTACCCGGTCAACAAAAGCTAAATAAATAAATTGTTTGTAATCTGTATGTTATCAACGGTATTGCAGCCATTTTAATTATCTGTATTTTCCCCCATATTGAGAGTGGTATTTTGGCCCATCCTTCGAATTCCTCCTTCAGTATCTTAATCATCTCTTTGTAATGTAAGTCATAGAAATTTGACAGACATCCGTCTGTCTTAATTCCTAAATAGTTTAGGCCTTTATATTTAATTTCTGCTTCCCATTTATCTCCAATATTTCCCTTTGTCCTTAATATTAAACAATAATAGTTCTGATTTTTTTTCAGTGATTTTATAGCCAGCAGCTCTAGAGAATCTCCATATTGTTAATTTTAACTCTTCTAAACTTTTCTCAGGTTCTTGTAACATTAAAAGTACATCATCCGTGTAAGCATTTAATCTGGTTTCATACGTCAAATTTTGAATTCCTTTTGTATTTTTATTTTCTCGAATGTCATTCAGCAATAGCTGCAGACCGATAACAAATACGGTTGGAGACAGGGGACAGCACTGCCTTACTCCCCTTCTTAATCAATTTTTTTCTGAGAAGTGATTATTCACTTTAACCTGAGCTACTGAATATCTATATATTGTTTTTATGAATTAATTTGGAAATCCAAATACCCAGACTGTTCCATAGAAATACTTCCACTCTAGCATATTGAATGCATTTCTGACATCCAGTGCCAGAAATATTGCCTGAATCAGTGAATTATCCAAATAATCAATTATAAACTGTATTTTATTTAATCCATTTGATATTTTCCTATTGGGTATAAATCCTGTCTGATTTTCCTGTATTATTTTTGATAGTATTGATAAAATTCTATTGTTGATCACTTTTGTATATATTTTATAGTCAGTGTTTAGTATGGCAACTGGTCTGCAAATTTCCACCCTGTTCTTTACCTTACCATGTTTCAATAGTATTGAAATATAAGCAAAATAAAATAAATCTGGCATCACATTGCTATATTGTAGTCTGTTGAACAGCATCAGTGACAGAGTTGTTAAATTATCCTTGAAAGCTACAAAAATGCCAAAGTGAAATAATCCATTCCTGGAATTTTAGATTTTGCCATTCCCTCTATGGTTTCTCTTCTGCCTCTGTTTCTGAAATATTTTCTAGCCCTTTTTGATCATAATACAAAATCTGTTCCTCAGATGGGTTGCACTCTAATGAATATAAATTTGAATAGAATTTCTTGAATTCTTTTATTAATTTCTTCTTGCATGATCAAAATTGAAGTAATGCCTACCCTTTCTTGTTCTGCATTCTGTATTATTTTTTGCTAAGTCTCCCAACCACTTCACTGTTTGTTTTCCAGTCCTTACTATTCCTAGCCCAATTACATTAAATGTTAATTATATATGTACCAGAAATCAGATTCCTAAGCTTATTAAGTTTTTTCTTTAGTCTTATCTCCTCTTTGTACCGCTCTTTCCAATTCCTACAATTCATTCTTCAAATTCTCTTCCACCTGTATTCTTTCTTTATTTTTCCATGTTTCTTCTGAGATAACCACTCCCGATGATTGCCTTCAGAGCATCCCAAGATGTAATTATATTCTCTTCAAAAATGTTGTTTTCTGTAATGACATTTTGTATACTTTTTTCTCTCTAAAATCCTGATCCTTAAGTAAATTGTCATTAAATTTCCATATTTTAACTTTTCGTTTCTTTTTGGATCATACTGTAGCTTACCGGGCTGTGGTCAGATACCAATAATGGTTCTATCTGTGCAGTTGTATATATGTTATCTATTATCATTTCTCTTGACATAAAAGTAAAATCTATCCTTGAGAACATTTTATGTCTCACTGAATAGTAAATATATTCCCTGTCCAGCCCATTACTTTCCCTCCATAAATCAATCAGGTTATGAGCATCCACAAACCTCTGTAATAATCTAGCTTTATGCTGCAAATATCCCACCCTGACCCAGCAGATGTCTTATCCATGTTTTTATTTAATGTACAGTTTAGGTCCCCTCCCAGAATTATATAGTCGTATTCCCATCTACAGTATAAATAACTTGCTCAATTCTGCTAATAAAAATTATAATCTTTAAATGGTGCATAGATAGAACCAAATATTGCACCCTTCCCCCTTAAATCAATCTTAACCAAGACCATTCTTCCTAGCTTGTCTTCTATATGGTCTATAATTTTCCCTTCAAAATTCTTCCTAAATAGTACAGCTTCCCCTGTGCTTTTTTTATTGATACACTCTGAATGAAAAAACAGACCTGCCCATCTTCTTTTAAATTTTTCAGCTTCCTTCTCATTCAGAAAGCTTTCTTGTAACATTGTTACATCTGATTTCAGTTTTTAATTCTGGACAAGAATCTAGATCTTTTTATGGGAGAGTTTAAGCCATTTATGTTCCAGGTCATTCCTTTAAACATACTGTATCCATCATTTTTCTTATTCATTAAATTTCTTGCCTTTTTGAGTATCCACCACATACTTTTATTCTTAGAATTAAAGTATGTCTGTTCTCAAGTTACATTCCATATCTCTCTCCCCTCTCCCCCAGCAATTTGTATGCCTAGGATCCTGGTCTGGCATGCTTCCCTCCATTCCTTGGAGTCAAGGGCATGTTCAGGCTAGGCTCCCCCCCCATTCTACCACTTTGTTTTAACCCTCTTTTATGATAGCATTCATAGCAATAACAGCAATATCAATGGAAAGAAACATCATTTTTTTTAAACTGCCCTCAGAGACTATTCCAGGCAACTGAATTTTCAAGTCCTGTTTTGCTTCTGCATCTGAATTATAAAATAAATATATATATTTTTTAAATAACCTTCAGACTGGCTGTGAACACCACATATGCTTTAATCCCCCTTTCCACAGTTTTTGCTGAGTATCCCCAAGTTGTTTCCATTGTTCCCAAAATGCTTTTGAAAAGTCATGTTTGAAAGTAATGTTCTGCTCTTTATATTTAAATTGTTTAGACCTATAGTAACCTTGCATTATAGTATGTTTTCCTTCTGAGGTCAGCGTCTTAATCATAACTGTTCTTATCTTTCCTCATTTTCCATTTTTTCCTGCCCCAACCAATGCGCTCTGTCAATCACAAGAATGTTAGTTTCACTGCCCAATAAGCATTGCAGAAGGTCTTTTATAATCTCATTTGGGGACATCCCTCTCATCCATTGTGGTAGTACTCCAAAACTTCTTTTATTTTTCCTTCTTGATCCATTTTCTGGGTCATCTAACTGATTTTTGAGCGTGCCATACTTTTTCTTTAATCCCGTGACTTCCTGTTTCAGAGGTGTTACCATATCTTTCCAATCCAATTGCCTTGCTTCCATTTCATTAATTTTTTTGATGCTTTCCTCCAATTTGTTGTTTACTGATGTTATACAGTAGTTTATGATATTTTTCCAAGGGACTTTGGTACTTGCTATAGCTTATCTATAGCTGTATGTAACAGTCCAAACTTTTCCATTAGCTGTTTGGCCCATGGAGGGGGTAAAGTGCTTTTTCCTTGATCATTAATGTTACTTCCCTCATTTTCTTCTTTTTCCTCATTAGACATCCTGATATTATCTTTTTCAGATTGATACACCAAAGCAGAATCTGAGGCATAAGTAGAGTGAGATTCTGAAGATGAACTGCTAGCTTAAGCTTTACTTGAAGTACCCTCTTTCCCCTTATTTTCTTTCTTTTATCTGTTTCTAGCTGAGTTTTGTGGCCCATCCTGACCTGAACACTCCTGGTCAATGCACAGCAGTTTTTAAAGGGTGGTTTAGTTTGTTTAAATCTCCTATTAGCTTCTTCTGTATTCATTTTTTTTGGTATAGCCTATGTTCCCTGTCTCATGCTTATTGTTTCTTTTGGTCTAGTACCAGGGTTTTGGAATAGTTTGGACAGTTTTTTTATATGGCTTTTCCAAGTGCTTCCCTCCCTCGGACATGTATCACCAACTTTGTTTTCTTTCCTTCCCCTTCTTTTTATGTCAAACTTTTATATTGTCCCCTTTCTGTAGATCTATTTATAGTTTATGCTTTCACACTCTTCTTAGCATTCAGAACTGATACCGGTTTATTTTTTAATATTAATCTGGCCTCTTGTTGGCATTTGGCTGTTTTTTTCTGTGGGCAGATTTTGTTTATTTCTTCTTTTTTCCTGGTGAAGTGATTCTTCCAACATCCAATAGACCAAATCTGGTGTTTTCCCAGACCACTGTTCTGTCTTGTCAGGAAGAAAAATAAAAGTTCTTGGTTTTGCCCTTTCTGTTGCTTCCTCTCTCTGAAGCCAGGCCACTCTTTATTTTTGTTACACTTTGTGCCACTCACCAAATGGGATTGCACTGGAGCAACCACAATGCCAAGCCTTCTGAATGCCCAGAAAAAAAACTTAGAGGAAAAAGGGTAAACTTTCAGAAGCATCTTCTTCTCTGCCCGACAGCTTCACTCCCCCACTACTGTTGATATGCCAGAATAACTTTAACGAAATTAAAAAAAGGGGAAATATAGAAAGAAAAATCCACATTCTCTTCTTAGAGTGGCATTCTAGGGGAGCGAGAAGCAACTTCTTCGTGCTGCTGCTGCCTAGCCTTCCAACAAGCATCTTATATCACTCACTCCACCAACCAGTGCTGCTAGTTTTTGTTTATGTATCGCATTCCGTCTGTGTTCATCTTCTGTTTTGAGTTTGTTTCTGTAGCTTTCTGTTCATCACATTGGCATGCTGCTGCTGTTTTGAGCCAGAGATTGCCGCTGCCACCCTCCATGTCCCCTTGTTACGGTCTCCAGCCCATCCACTACTGTGATGTTGTCTGTGAAAACAGATGAAAAGGGGTGGTAGGGAGAATGTTTTTAACTTGTTTCTTTCTTTTTTTCATGGAGTTTAAAGCAAATGAACAGAGAAAAAAGTGAAATGATAAGAGAGTGAGTGAGCAACAGCCACATGGTGACTATTTGAAGACACAGCTGCTGGTTCTCTCGCTGAGCACACTTGATCCATGAACCCAATGCTAGTGATGGGTTGCACTTATTTTTTTAAATATAATGAAGAAACTTTAGAGAATTTGGGTAATATTTCATGTGGGTGTTTCTTAGTCTGCCTTCTGTATTGTAGGAGGGAGGGACTGACTGCCTGTTAAATGATCACAAATATTGTTACAGTTTGCTTTGAGATGGAGTGATTTATTTTACATTTGATGCAGCTGTCTGTATGCTGGGACTAGATCTATGAAGTTGTGCTGTGATAACTTCGTGGGTCGAGTCCCAGATGGACCAATCAGAGGCCAGCATTCTTTCTTGCCATTGTGTAATCTAAATTCTCCTGTCACCCATAGTAACAGCAACTGCCATGGAGCTCCTCAGAACACTTGAACAGCAACATTCAATCTGCCTTCTCAAAGACTGGAGTGTTCGTAACTCCCTTTGATAGCATGGCTACAGTGTGCTCTGTGCAAATTCTGACTCCCCACTGCACTTAGGCTGGCATGACAGAGAGGTCAGCAGGGTACACTGTTGCAATAAAAGTGGAGGAGGGGGACTTCTGGTGATGTCACCCTGAGATGTAGATGCGGGGAAAAAGAGCTCCAAGAAACTGATCATACCAATAGCTTAATTTCACCATTTCCAAAATGAGGAGGCTAAACAAAAGAAGATTGGAGGAAGTCGTAATGGCTACCAGACAGAAATTGAAAGTGTTTGCTGTGGAAAAGGAGAGATGAACTGATATAACTGCATCACCATGAGAATGAAGTAGAAACCTCTCCTCCCTGAGAAGGCCCGACTCACCCAACCGAACAGCAGATGGTGAGTTGGAGTTGAAAGCGAGAAGGGGCTATTTACAATCACCTAACACAGGCTATACTCTGAAATGTGGCTCCTGAGTGACATGCTTGACAGAATCCAAAATGAAGTGCAAGAAAACAAAAACAAGATAAAGCAACAAGAACAGAAGACTGGGGAACTCAAAGCACACGTGTCTGCTCTGAGACTTCGGATACCCATCATGGCACAATCCTCCAACTTCATGGCTGAGAGCTGCTTTTGTCGCAGAAACTGGAAGACCTAGAAAATAGGTCAAGGAGAATAAACCTCTGCATACACGAAGTACCAGAGAGGTCATAAAGTGTAAATATGATTAATTTTGAAGAAGGCTTCCTCAGAGAAATATTACAGTTGGGATTGGACTTTCCTTTAAATATCATAAGAACACATTGGGCCCTCTCAGTACTCCTCCTGCAGACACTAATGCCTGACTGAGATCAATTATAGTGGCTTTTCTAGACTTTCATACAAAGAAACTGATATTAAAAAAGCATGGCTGTCTTTTTTCTAAACAAGATTAAGTACTGCTCACCATGGACTGAAGAAAGCAGCTGTTTCCCATTTTAAAAGAACTACGGGACAAAGGTCTGAAAGCTCACATGGACTATCCAGCCAAACTTTGGATGACATCGGATGCTGGCTAAAAAGATTTTTGATTCACTACAGGATGCCAGACCCTACCAGAAATACATAGATACTGTCAGCAAATGAGAGCCATGGGCCCATCCAGTTTGCCCGTTTATGCTACCTGATGAAGCGGCCAGTAACCCTATCCGACCACTGGATTTAGCTTTTTCTTCCTGTCTCTAATATTCCTTTATACCCGTCCCATGCATGTTTGAAGCCTACCATCATATGGGTGGCCACCACTTCCTGGGTCAGACAATTCCATGCATCACCACACCCTCTGTAAAAAAGAACTTTCTGTCATTACCCTTTATGCGGTTACCTATCAGTCTCATATCATGACCTCTTGTTCTAGCATTACTTTTAAACTGGAATATGTTGCCCCCTTCCACCTTGTTCATGCCCTTGAGGTATTTGAATGTTTCTATCATGTCACCTCTCTCCCTCATTTGCTTCAGTATATACAAATTGAAGTCTCTGACTCTTTCCTCATAAGGCTTGTGATGCAGACCCTTCACCATTTTGGTCACCCTCCTCTGCACCATCTCTATTTTGTCAATGTCCTTATAAAGGTGTGGCCTCCAGAACTGGACACAGTACTCAATGTGAGGCCTCACCAGGGTCCTGTACAGTGGAACTATCACCTCCCTCCTTCAACTTGTGATTCCCCTTCCAATACACCCCAACATCCCACTGGCCTTCTCCACCACCTTGACCATCTGCCTTGTGGCCTACAGGTTCTCTTTGATTATGATTCCCAATTCCCTCTCTTCCTTAGTAACTGCCAACAGCTCTCCCCCAACCTGTAGCTTGCTCCAGGGTTCCTGCTTCCCACATGCATGATTTTGCATTTCTTTGTGTTAAACCTTAGTTGTCACACATGTGACCATCTCCCCAATCATTCCAGGTCCTTTCTCATCCTTTTCACCCCCTCTGGGGTATCCATCCTGTTACAGATCTTGGTGTCATAAGCAAACAGACAAACCTTTTCCTCCAGCACATCTGCAATGTCACTGGTGAAGACATTGAAGAGGACAGGCCCCAGAACTGAACCTTGAGGTACCCCGCTGGTCACCTCCCTTTCCTCAGATTAGGTTCCGTTTACCACTACCCCATGTTTTCGGTCCTTTAACCAATTTTCAGTCCAGTTTACCACTTGTGTCCCATCTCCAGGCTTCCTAGCTTGTTGACCAGTCTCCTATGTGGGATGGTATCAAAGGCTTTGCTTAAATATAGGTAGGTAATGTCTACAGTCCCCCCTCCTTGGTCTACTGCCTTTGTCACCCAGTCAAAGAAATCAATTAGATTAGTTTGAGAGGACCGTACTGTGCTGAAACCATGTTGCCTTGGATCCAGCATTCCCATCACTTCTAAGTGCTCCACTATTCTTTCCTTGAGGAGTGTCTCCATTATCTTTCCTACTACAGAGGTTAGGCTAACTGGTCTGTAGTTCCCTATAACTTCTTTACTGCCACTTTTGTGAAGAGGGACAACATTTGCCCTTCCCCATGCTCTGGGACCACTCCAGTATCTAGGGACTCACTGAACAGGGCTGCCAGTTCAATTTTCAGTTCCCTTAAGACCCTGGGATGCATACCATCAGGACCCATGGCTTTATCCACCTTCAGCTTTGCAAGCTCTTCTAGGACCCTCTCCTCTGTGAGTGGACTGGTGTTTACCTCCTTTTCCTGTGTTCCATTAAATTCTATCTGCAGGCCCTGCCCAAGTGCTTCCACAGTGAAAACTGAAAAGAAATATTAATTCAGGATCGCTGCTTTCTTCCTGTCTCCCTCCATTATCTGCCCTCTGGCTCCTTGATGCTAAGCTACTACCCCATTTGCCTTCCTTCTCTCGCTAATGAACCTGAAGAATGTCTTGTCTCCCTTTATAACTGATTGACTTACTCTTTCCTTGGTTTGGGCTTAAGTGCTTCTCACTGCTTTTCTTGCCTCTCTCAGACACGTCCAGTACATTTCCCTGTCCTCATCTCTTTGTGACTCCTTATACTGTACTTCCTGAATGCTATCCTCTTGGCCCTTACCTTTTCAGCCCCCCCCCCGAGAACCAAAGCATTTTTATTCTCCTTTTTCCCTTGTCTATCAACCTAACACATTGTTTTGTGACCTCCGCTACAGCCTCCGTAATGTGTTCCCATTTCTCCTTAACCTCCCCCATCCCACTTTTTTCCAGGGTTTCGCTAAGCTGAAGTCTCATCCTGGTTAAGTCTGCCCTTCTGAAGTCTAAGACTCTTGCCTTTGTATGGGTTACATAGAAACACAGAAACATAGAAGTTGACAGCAGATAAGGACTGCAAGGCCCATCCAGGCTGCCCATTTCTTTTTCTGTCTTGTGAATGTGCCATCGGCCTTTGCTCATCAATGGCCTATCTATTCATGCTCATCTGTATTGCTCCCTTATGCCTATCCCATGCCTGTTTGAAACCCTGCACTGTATTCATATACACCACTTCCTGAGGTAGGCTGTTCCATGCATCCACCACCCTTTCTGTGAAAAACAACTTCCTCACATTACCCCTTAATCAGCCTTCTTGTAATCTCATGCTGTGTCCTCTTGTTCTGCTATTTTTCTTATATTGAAACATGTTAGACTCTTTCACCTTATTAATGCCCTTAAGGTGTTTGAAAGTTTCGATCATATCACCTCTCTCCTACTTTTGCTCTAGGGTATTTGTATTGAGCTCTGTTAATATGTCCTCATATGTTTTCTGATATAGTCCCTGCACTATTCTGGTTGCCCTTCTCTGGACTGCCTCAATTTGGTTAATGTCCTTGTGAAGGTGCAGCCTCCAGTACTGCATGCAGTACTCTAATGGGGCCTAACCAGTGTCTTGTAAAGAGAGATTATTATCTCCCTCTTACAACTTGTGATACCCTTACTAATATGCCCCCAACATCCCCCTAGCCTTACCTACTGCTTTAATGGTCTGCTTGGATGATTTCAGATCATCTGTGATATCGATGCTCAAGTCTCTTTCTTCCCTTGTGACTGCCAGCAACTCCCCTCCCAGCCTATAGGTGGCTTCAGGGTTTCTCTTCCCTATGTGCATGATCTTGCACTTCTTTGCGTTAAACCCCAATTGCCACTCTTTTGACCATTTTGCCAGTTTATCCATATCTCTTCTCATTCTGCCCACCCCATCTGGATCATCTACTCTGTTGCAGATCTTGGTGTCATCTGCAAACAGACAAACCTTACCCTCCAGTCCATCTGCAATGTCACTGATGAAGCTATTGAAGAGGACTGGCCCCAGGACAGATCCCAGAGGTACACCACTAGTGACTTGCATCTCTTCTGACTTTATACCATTTACCACCACTCTCTGTTTTCTGCCCATCCAACAGTTTGCCACCCAGTTGGCCTACTTCTGACCCACCCCAAGCCTACCCAGCTTATTAATCAATCTTCTATGTGGAACAGTAGAAAAGCTTTGCTGAAGTCAAGGTAGGCGACATTAACTGCTCCCCCTTGGTACACCACTCTGGTTACCAAGTCAAAGAAACCTATGAGATAAGTTTGACAGGACCTTTCTATTGTAAACCCATGCTGTCTTGGATCCTGTGCTGCTATGGATTCCTGGTGTTGCACTATCCCTTCCTTAAGGAGTGCCGCCATAATCTTGCCTACTACTGAGGTAAGACTGACTGGTTTGTAGTTTTCTGCCTCCTTCCTGCAATCACTCTTGTGAAGCAGGATCCCATGAGCCCTTCTCCAGTGTTCTGGGACCTCTCCTGTGCTTAGAGACTCACTAAACAGTTCTGATAATGGCTCTGCTAGTTCCACCCTTAGCTCCTTTAGTACCCTTGACTGTATGCCATCAGGTCCCATTGCCTTATCCACCCTGAGCTTAGTGAGCTCTTGTAGGACCCTTTCTTTTGAGAAGGGACTAGTGCATACCTCCTTTACCCTTTGTCTGTGGTGCTGAGCTGTGGGCCATGCCCTACCTTCTCTTCAGTAAATACTGAGCAGAAATATCTATTTAGGATAGATGCTTTTACATGGTCCTCTCCTCACATGCCCCCTTATCCACTTTGATCTTAGCATTATCCCTTTTGGACTTTCTCCTTTCACTAATGTATCTATAGAAAGTCTTGTCACCTTCTTTTACTGTTTGTGCTAGTGTTTCTTTGGTTTGGGCCCTTGCCTGCCTTACTGCCTTCCCTGCTTTCCTTATGGAAGTTTGGTGTGCCTCCCTATCTTCATCCTGCTGTGTTCCCTTATATCTTTTGAAGGCCATCCTTTTGGCTCTGACATTTTCAGCTACTGTTTTTGAGAACCAAAGTGGTTTCCTTCTTCTTTTGCACTTCCTTTTCTCTCTAACACAATGGGATGTTTCTTCAAGGATTACACCTTTAATGCTTGCCCACACTTTGTCTGTACCCCCTCACCTGTATTTCTTTTTGCCAGGGCTAGCTTATCTCTGTTGGCCATCACTGTGGAATCCCTGTGTCCACCTTGAACCACATCATATGGTGGTTGCTGGACCCTAGCTGACCTTCCACCTCGAGCCCTGTAATGCTGTCCCTGTTGGCCAGTACCAGATCCAGGACTGCCCAGTCTCTGGTAGGTTCCTGCACCAGTTGCCTAAGGCAAGCCCCCTCAAGAGAGTCAACAAAGTCCTGTGCCCTGGCTGATGCCCCTGCTGGGAAGGACCAGTCTATTTCCGGCATGTTAAAGTCTCCCATCAGTAGTACTTCCCCCATTGATATTGTGTCATGCATGTTTTCCAGCAGTAGTTTGTCAATTTCTTCTGCCTTCACTAGAGGTCGGTAAATTACATCTGTATGAATGGCTGTTCCATTGCCTGGCTCAAGGATCACCCAAATGTCCTCCATTTCCTCATGCCTGTTCTGAATTTTGGTTGCCTTGATGCTTTCTTTGATGTAGAGGGCAACCCCTCCTGCCCTTTTACCTTCCCTGTCTTTTCTGAACAGGACATAACCAGATACACATATGTCCCAGATGTGGTTACTGGTGTACCATGATTTGGTATTGGCCACTATGTCTAGCTCAGCCTCCATCATTACAGCCATCAGGTTTTGAACCTTGTTTCCCAGACTATGGGCATTCATGTGCATGACTTTCCATGGCAAGTGGCATCCTCTCAGCCCATCTTTGTGTTTAGCCCCTTGTTTCATCCTATTTTTCCTGGCATATTGTATGTGGTGCTTCCCTTTTACTACCTTTGTTAACGATAATGTCATCTGGCCCTGTGTGCAGTCTTTTCTGTCCTGTGGTAATGGTGAAGCCACCCCTGGCATAATGTCCTGATCCTGCTCAATGTGTGTCCTAAACTGTGGGGGAGGGCTGTCTGTATCTCCCCAGTCCTGACAGCTCCCCCAGTGGTTAGTTTAAATGCTTGCTCAGGAAGCATGTAAACATCTCACTGAGGACAGTCATTGCCTCCATGGAAGGATGAAGACTGACTCTCTTGTATAGGCATGCATCAAGCCAGGTGGTACCCCAGTCCCCAATTTAGCCAAAGCTGTTTTCACCACAGTGGTCCTTCAACCACTTGTTGAAGCTATTGATACATGGGTTTCTTTCCCTCCTCCTTCTTGTGACTGGTAGCACTTCTGTGAATGTAACAGAGTTAGCTACCCCCCAGACACCTTCCCAAATCCCTGAAATCCTCCTGAACCTTCTCCAAGTTATCCTTGTCTTTGGCTAGGTCGTTTGTCCCCAGATGGACAATGATGTCCAGCCCCCTCCTAGCCACAGCCTTAGTGATCCTGTGGATCTGCTCCTCCTCACTCTGAACTGTGCCTCCTGGGAGACACTTTGTCTCCCTCTCCATCTTGATTTCCGACTCCATCTCCATACCCTGAACTATCAAGTTCACCACAAGGAGAAGCTTCCTCCTCCCCCCCAGGGTTTCTCTGGCCCTATCCCCTGAGCCCCCCTCCTGGTGTGTCTGCACATCCTCCCTGGTATCAACTTTGGATTCCCTTTCAGGGCTGTCCGTCTCCTTGTGGACATCACATTTGTTCTCTAGTTGGACTGGTGGGGGATGTGCTTTAGCTCCACCTTTCTCAACCTCCTCAAGCCCATCATAGTCCATCCAGGCTTCTGTCTTGGCAAACTCTGTAGCAGTGGCTGGTGGTATAGTGGTCCCTGGGTGGGGGTGAAGGTTTCCAGTACACCTGCTGGCTGTGCACAGAGTCTGGCCACCTTCTTCCTCAGCCCAGAGAGGTGCCTACAAATGGGACAGTGCAGTTCCCAGAATGTTCTTCTGAATACCACTGCTCCATACCCAGTGCACTGCACCACTCCTTGTGCCATCCTACATACTCCTAATGTATGCTTGTTTATCTCTCTCTACTTAAGTAATGCATTTTTTTGTTGTTTTGTTGTTAATGTATCTGTTGTGGGACGGATGATCTGTCCACTCTCTAGGGCCAACACCCATAAAGGAAGGCATAGCCCTGGGGTGGGTGGGTCAAGGAGTGGGAGGGCAGGACTAATGCTGCTTCCTAGACTGAAACAATCTGCCCCAAAACCCTCCTTCTTGTACTCTTCCCCTGACTTTAGTCTGCTTCAAAAAAGACAAAGTATTAGGGTAGAATTCCCCTGCTCTGCCCTCGATGGTGCTGTGCCACAGGCTAAGGAGGCTGAATAAACACACAGAATTTAAAAGCAAGTCCTCTGCAGTCTGAATCATTGTACTTACTGCTGTTGAAGGTAGAGACCTGCCTACTGAGAAACAGCCAGAACCATGCAGAAACTGAGCAGCAATCAAAATCCTCTAAGAGGCAGAAACCACTGAAAAGGAAGTGAAGAAACACATAGAAATTAAAAGCAAGTCCCCTGCAATCTGATTCCTTTTACTTATTGCTATTGAAGGCAGAGATCCACCCACTGATAAACAGCCAGAACCTTCCAGAAACTGAGCAGCAAACAAAATCTCCTAAGAGGCAGAAACCACTGAAAAAAAGGAATTCCTGGGAGTTACCACAGGAGGATTGGAAGCAAGATTTCTATGGGACCTAGAAAAAAGAAGATGGTGGATGAAGGGCCCCAAGAAAAACTCATCCTGCTCTACCAAAATGAACAATACCTGATAAAAGATGGCAATGGGGCACAAGAACAGATTTACTGCAGTATGGTTGATGGACCCAGACCTTGACCATGCTCAGGACACAGAACAACGAGCAGCTGAACAGGCTCTGTGCCCCTCGCACAGACCTACACACTGATTTGGATGTCTGTAAGCACTTTTTCTTTGGATATGTGGAGACTGGTTAATCTCTGACACTGTAAATGCCCCAGCCATGGATTTTACTAGTTAAATGACCCATGTGGAGATAACTGAGAGCAGAAGGGGGTTCACAGTAATGCCTGACAGGCTGATAGGGTGGTTTATTCTATGAAAACAGCTTCTAGACTACATTAGGGATATTTGTCATAAAGGTGAAATATGAAATGAAGGTAGACATTTTGCAGGAATTGAATGAATGTGGGGTGGGCCAAACTGGGTGGGGGGATATGAATTCAAGATTATACCATGGAATAAATGTAAGTACATTTAGTCACAAGATCAGTTTCAGGAAATATAATTGTGGGTTCATATCTAACAGGGTTGACGTACACTTACTGATGTTAAAAGGAAAGGAAAATCACCATTACAGTGGGAGAGTGTATCTAATTTAGCTTCACTGCCTGTTACTACACTCGATCACTGAGGTAACAGGAGCCAAAGTGTCATAGATGTAAGGACAAAAGGGGACAAGACAAAGTAACCTTATGCCTAGATATGATAAATGTTTACCATTTATGTCACAGTTGACAGTTATGTTAAGGGTCACATAGATACAAACAGTCCCCCAGAGAGGAAAGCGAGGGGAGAGGGAAGGTTGTTGGGGGATTAAAGTTCAAACTGTTATTAAGTGTGGTGGAGTTTTTATGTTTAGCTGGAGAAATATGTTAAGTGTGGAGATGTATAAGAAATCAGGATGGCATCATTTGTGGAGTAGCGCTGTTGCACCCTATGGTAAATATAAACCTAAACAAAATATTAAAGGGCAAACTTAATTTTGGTTACTTATAATGTCAGAGGCATCAACAGTCAAATTAAATGGGCACAACTTTACAAGAATTGGGAAGAACAGGGGCCACAATGGAATTTCTACAAGAGACCCACTTGAGCTCCTCGGAACATGACAAACTTAAACAAAATGGGTGGGGGAAGTGTACATTGCGATTTGGGAGGCACAACTGTATAGAAGGGGCACAGCTATATTAATATGTGAAGACAGTCCAATACAAATAGATAAAGTAGAATTGTCTGGCTCCAAAGAAGTTATGGCAACACGAGGTGCACCTTCCCGAATGTATATGCCCCCAAAGAGGAGCATGAGTGTGTACTGTTTCTAAAAAAAGTTCTGTTAGACACAATTATGGACCAGAACAGTCTATATGTCATAGATGGGGATTTTAATACTGTAATCTCAGGGACACAGGATAGGAGAGATGGGGCAGTGAGAAGGGACAGCAGACCAGGAAATTGCCAAAAATAGGTTGTCAGCAGAACTGGGGATTGTAGCTATTTGAAGGTACATACAAAGGGTAACAGGGGCTAAACTCACTACTCAGACAGGCATAATGTTTTTTGAAGCTACAGAATGGGTCCCTGTAGAGGAGGATTGTAGTATTCTGCCCCATACCATCTCAGACCATACTCTGGTACTTTTAAAATGATCTATTTCAACCTCAATTCACAACTTCAACTGGAGATTAAATGTAGGGTTCCTTAACTCCCCTGAATTTAAGACACTAATAGAGGAAACCATACAAAATTACCAGCAAGAAAATCTGGAAAAAGTGAGATCACACACAGTATGCTGGGATGTATCAAAGTCAGTTTTAAGAGGGGTTTCTGTCACCTATTCCTTTAGACAAAAGAAATGGAGGGGGGCATCAACAACAAGAACTTGAGAGGTCGACAGTATAGCAGAGTTACAGTTCCAACATAAGATAACCCTTAACCTGTAAGTTAAAGAGCAACTTAATAAGAAACTCAAAGACTTGTCCTCCTTCTTAACATTAGAAATGGAAGGAAACTACAGGAGAATTCAGCAGAAATATTACAAGCAGGGACAGAGAGCTGGACATCTCTTAGCATACACCTTAAGAAATCAGCAGGGTAAGTGAGTGGTATTATGCATAAAGAATCTACAAAAAGGGGGACATGTCACAGGCAACTAGGGTGAGATGATTAGCATCTTTGCCAAATATTACCAGGAACTTTACACCTAAGGGTCTAATAAGACACTGGATCAGGGAAAAGACAACTTCTTCACAGACATGACTATCCAAGGCCTGACAGAACCAGAAACACTTGCATTGGAAAAAGAGGTGAGGTCACAGGAGATCCATGCTAAAGTAAAACAAAAAAACCTGGTCAGTCTCCAGGGCTGGACAGATTTCCTATAGAGTTTTAGAAAATGTTTGCAGAGAGGCTGCCTCCATTATTACATCAGGTTTTTGTGGAGGTCCAGGAAAGTGGGAGTATCCCAGAGTCCTGGCAATATGCACAAATTGCAGTACTACTTAAACAAGTGAAGGAACCCACAGAACTAGACTCATATAGGCCCATTTCCTTACTCAGCACTGACCCTGAAGTGTTCATAGGTATTCTGGCAGACAGACTGCAAACAGTAATCTATAAAATTATCCATCCACACCAGACAGGGTTTATATTGGGAAGATATTTACAAGATAATATTAAAAGATTTCTAAATATCTTGGTAGGTCAAAGGTCAGAAGGACCCTTCTAGATAGCCATATTGATGGATGCTGAAAAAGCATTTGATATGGTCAATTGGCAATTTATGTTGAAAACCATGGAGAACATGCAATTTGGCCCCAAATTCATAGAGACAGCCCAGGTCCTATACACAAACCCCCAGACTCTGGTAAAGGTGAATGGAATTCATTCTCCATGTATTAGTCTCAGTAGAGGTACAAGACAAGGATAACCACTCTTATTTGTTATATGTCTGGAGCCCCTAACTGCTAAAATAAGACAGGATGATAAAATGGTTGGTATCACAGAGGGAGAAGTAGAGCAAAAAATATCTCCTTATGCAGATGACGCCATCATTTTTCTTAGCCATCCCCAGCTAACAGTTCCATGTTTGGTGGAACATCTACAACACTTTGGCCAAATTTCAGTAAAACTTTAACAAGTCAGACATCATTATAGTTAGTGAACAAATGCCAAGGAGTTATGCAGCTAACTTTTCCTTTACCTGAATGCCCAGAAGAGAGATAAGATATCTGGTTATACACATTTCCACCCACCTAAACAAGCTATATTGACTGAACTATGAAAGACTTTGTGAAGATGGTCAAAATAGCAAGATGGTGCCTATTACCAAGGCCCCTAGAATTCTGCGGCTGCAGAATTTTGTGCAGAACATGCAATCTACCGCAGAACTTCTGCGGTGCCACAGAATTCACTCTTCTTGATGATTTTTTATTAATATTTCTGTTTATACATATAATCTGGTTCCCTTCCCCTCTTTATATCCAAACCCCCCCATATGTTCAGACTATGATGTTATCATTGCTATAACATCATACATTAGCTAATGAAATGGCTGCATTCTGCAACAGAAATGAACAGTCTCTTATCTACCACAGCTCCCACTGCCAGAGACTGTGGCACAGCACATCATGCATGGTGATATTTGCTCAGCCTGCACTACAGCCTAATACAATTTTCAGTCTTACATTGTTGGACTAGGGCCATCTTAAACAAAACCTTGTCAATAGCACAGACCTGTTAAGTCCATACCTCACTTTGTACAAACCTATTTGTGCCTTTAAGGTATAGAGATGCTATCTGAAATGAATTACTGGTAAAATGAATTTAACTGTCTAAATTTTTAAGAAAAATAAAGTAATTATGCCCAGAAAAGTGAAATATAATAATGTGTAGGCCTGTTGAAAGAATAGACCTGTTAAATAAATAATTGCACTGTACGCATTTTTGCCAGGGTTATTGATTACATATTGTCATTCGTTGATAAACTCACCTAAACGTTATTGAGAAATGCTGTGTGCAGGGACAGCTGTTGGTCCAGAGGGTAGCATGCTGTGTTTCTGTGCTGGCAACTCAGGTTCAGTGATTAGCTCTGGGAGCTGGCTGGGCAGCACAAGGATTGGTGGACCACGTCACTGCTTGGAGCCTGGGAAGGTATGGTGCAGTGTTCTGTCACATGGTGGACACATTGTGATGGGCCAGAGAGCTGTATCTCACAATTGGTTCACATGCATGTCATGGCCTGATGGTGTTACGCAGTGTGTCAGGGAAAGCAGGTTGACATGAAAAATGAGTTTTGCAATAACTCTTCTATTCAATTTCCAATGGGACCTGTATGATAGAGGATGCAAGTTCATGGAAATTAAAAAAATATATATGTATGTATATACTGTATATATATATATATATACATATATATATATATATATATATATATACACACACACACACCCAAACACATGTACAGTATCTCTGTCTCTCTCACCATACACACACACGCTTATTTGTATGTATGTTACAGATTGCATATAAATATATAAGTGATACACAGTGGGAACCTCATGGGTGGTGTAGAAAGCACATACAAATATATAAGTGATAGACAGTGGAAACCTCATTGGGATAGATAGCATACATATAGAAATACCTTATTTATCACATATGATCCCCTCTGCATATGTCATTTATGCAACAGGCTAGGACCTTAAGGGAGAGACATTTGTTTTGCTTTTTTAGGCATAAAATTATTTTTATAAGTCTGTTATTTTTTTAACTAGTGTTATTGTGCTTTCCACCATCCTGATTGCTATAACCACTGCCATGAAAGTGAAATCAGGATGACAAGCTGACACTGTGATGTGGTAGTTTGTTAGTGCCGCAGAACTTCCTCAGAAATTACAATCCACTGCCGCAGAAGTTCTGTGGCAAATGGTAGTCTTGCCGTAGAACTTGGTCCCACTGTGCTGCAGAAAAGTAGGGGCCCTGCAATTACCCTTGTCCGTGATGGGCAGACTGGATACACTGAAAATCAATGTACTTCCCAGATTCCTCTTCCTTTTTCAAACCCTTCCTATATCAATCCCACAAGTGTTCTGGAACAAGCTAGTTAAACATTTACAAAATTTGTCTGGGAGGGAAAATGCCCAAGAATAGCAAAAAATATATTTCTCCTCCCCAGAGACCAGGGAGGATTGGCTCTCCCTGACCTCCAAAAATATTACTTGGCTGCATAGTTAGTAGCAATATGCACATGGGCGAAACAAAGAACCAACTCCAGATGGTATTGTATGAAATAGAGGATGCAGCAGTGGCAGGACAATACTCTTCACCCTAGTTCTAGTGGGAGACATGTGACCCACTCACGTGTGGGGAAAAAAATCCCATATTCTCCCTTGCTCCTTATACCATCAAACCACTAGGTGATGTTGCACTACTTTTCATCCTACTCTATGATTTAAAAAGAATAAGGGATGACTCTTTCCCTCAGTCTAAACCTGCCACTCGTGTTAATTTAGCTTTTTAATTAGACTCTGAATAATCCCAGCCATCAGTCTTGAGGGATGCCACTCCCTTGGTCAGGACTTGAACCCCCATCTAAGGAATGCTAACTACTCCAAAGTCTGTATCACCAGCCCCTGGGTCACATAGACCCTGTTGTAGGCACCACCAACATTGATCCTAATGTACCCAGACTGCCAGCAGCTACTATTTAAACAGTAGTTACAACCAAGACCCACTGGTTAACACTAATCCTCTGTCTATAACAATCACTGACCTGCTCATTTAATGTAGTATTTTGCCCATCTCCACCACTATTCTTGAGGGATTTTCCTCCCCCAGGGTGGGACTTGAACCATTACCTGAGGCACATTTATTGCTCCAAAGCCAGGAACACCCTTAGCTAGTCCACAAGCCCCATCAATTGTTGCTACTGGTTTTGACCCTCTAGTATATTTGCAACTGTATCCTGCTTCTTAAACAATAGCTGCCACCAAGTGCCCAGCCATAAATAATTCAAGACCCTGTTCATTTGCATCAACTCTCCACCTCCACTGTCAGGATTTGAACCCACACCTATGGGCACTAACTATAGTAAGGTCAATAATGTTAACCACCAGGCCAAGCAGTACTCTCATATTTCCAAATATCTCATGCTACTTAAAACCTCTTCCACTGCCCACCATAAACAAGGCTTAGCTCCCCCCCGGCATCTTTCTGCATTGGTTCCAACTAGCACTGTTGCTCCCATGTTAAGTAGCAGCCGACTCCTGCTACCAAGTGCCCAACCTTAAACAGTATAATTCAAGACCCTGTCCATTAGAATCAATTCTCCACTGTTGGGACTTGAACCCACAACCTGTGGGCATTAGGTTAAACATCCTCTTTGTAATTTCCTGTGTAGACTAATCCTCTTGTATCTCTGTAACCAGCACTTTGATTTAAATAAAAATTGCATCCTAAACCCAGCATTAAACTTCATTTGAATTGATCCTGTTTCTCCAGCATCCCCCTCATAGGACATTCCTCTCGCTGTGGGATTTGAACAATAGCATGTGGTGCATATACCTCTACAAAGTCTGCTGCACCTTCCACTAGGCCACTCATCTTGCTAGTATTTCTATATTAACCCTTAGGCTGCTGAAAGAATTAGAACATATAGGAATTTTGGACTGATATAGCAGTCCACGGCACAGCAAGGGTTAACAGGTTTTTCTAGTACACTTGTTCCACTCTCTCATTTGGTCTACCCCATCACCTGGTACATTCCACTGAGCCTGCTTATTACTGCTGCTCCTTGGTGCATTAATTCCTACCACAGTCATTGTGACTTCAAAAGCTCCTAAGAGCACTAGCCAGTACAATCACTGTTCAGCATCATATTTGATGATTTTTGTCTGTCAGAGTAATATTTTGTACTGTGGTGAAATAATGACTTCATGTTTGAAATCAAATTAAACTGATAGCGTTACTGCACTGGGCACACAGTCTCTACTTGACAATGCTTAAAACCTACCTCAAAGCCCCAGCTTAGTGTATTTACCCTAAGTTATTTATCAGGCCATCCACTATGCTAGTCCCATTAATAGTTGTGCTCATGCTGCATCACAACATGGTGTACTCAGAGCCCCTGTTAAATGCAACACACCACCAGATATGACCCAATACCTACCATATCCCCAACCCCCACCCCATCTGGGATGTGGCATCTAGTTCCCTCACATCCTACTACCTCAAAAAACTACAATCAGGACCATATCAATTAGCTCTGCAATAGTCCAGTTTCAACTATACCCTGTACCCAAGCAACCTTCTCAAGTAATGCCCCTTATCAGTACCCTTGCCAAAAAAGAGCTTATATTTATGCAGTATTGGTTAAAAAAAACTCATAATGTTGTTACTATTATGTTCAGGGAACATAGAGATAAACCCAGGCCTCACCTCTCCTGTCACTTCCCCTTCAAATTTTGCATCAGCACCAGGCCCAAAAATGATGCTGGTCAATGTCTGCAGTCTCATGAACAAAACAAATTTAATATAGGTTTGGGTTACACACACAAACCCTGATGTTTTAGTAGTGACGGAAACCTGACTCAAGGGCAGCATTATGGACCAACAAATAGCGTTGCCATCCTATAGCACCTTTAGACTGGATAAGCAGTCAAGGGGAGGTGAGTAATTTTTTTTTTAGTCTTTTGGTAACTGGGTAAGGCCCACTAGGCACAAGTGCCTGTTTTCAGGGGCGACCTGGGAGTACTGGGCAGTTAAGTGACTTGCTCAGAGTCACACAGTATGCAAGCGGAGGTTGTGAGAAATCAAACTCAGGTCTGGTCTGCTGGATGTATCAAGCTTGTTCACACCTCATTCCTCTAACCTCTAGGCTATACTGCCAGCCCATTTATTTATGTAAATTCCAGATTCATTGCCACTGAAATCCTTGCTATTACCAGAATCAAGGAATCAAATGTCTGGCCATAAGACTCCCTACACTCACCTGAAACAATCAACATCATTGGCTGTTACACTACTGCCAACCCTCAGAAACATCATAGAAACTAACTCTAATTAATCCATCATTCTTGGTGACCTAAATATGGACTGTTTGTCCCCTAGAGCATATACACTAAAGGACATGTGTGATGAGCTGGGTAACATGCAGCTCATCTCAGGCCCTGCAAGATTCGATGTCAAAAATAGTGATAAAAGCTCCATAGTAAATGTAATACTTACAAACAGTCCACATAAAATTGCACATACAGCAGTCTTTCACAATAATATTAGTGATCACAACATTGTCATCTGTACAAGAAGCCTAGAAAAATGACCATTATACAATGGTGTGTGAAAATCCTATAACCTCATTGGTCAAAAAAGGCACATGACTGTGGGTAAATCCTGCATAACCCACAGATGAGGAATGGCATTTATAAAAAAACACAAACACATTTTAAATTTATTTTACACATGGGTCCATTGTATAATCACAATAAGGCACTCCAGGGTGTGAGTTATTGGGTGATTTACCCACTTCTTGTGTGGTTAAGTCACTCGGCTGTGCCTCATGACACACCACACAAGGCGTGGGTAAATCCCAGATAACCCACACCCTATTGTGCCTTATTGCTTAATCCAACCCCATGTTCATCACAAAATGAAGTTTCTGTAAATTCAAACCCGAAAGTTACCTAGCAGACCTCTGAAATACAAATTGGCAAAACTTTTACCTGGCTACTTCACTAGATGAAGCTCCTAATATCCTTAATACTAACCTAACAAACCTAGCAAATGAGAATGCCCTATTTATTAAATGTAGGGTGAAAAAAGGCCATGTATCCTTGGTTTACGTCTGACCTGAAAGCAGCCCTGACCCAAAAGGATAAACTATGGGCAAAGATGAAGCAGTCTAAAGCTTCGGCAGACTGGCTTGCCTTTAGAATCTCGAGAAATGCTTGTACAGGCTGGTAAGAGAAGCCAAATCAACCTATTATGTGGAAACCCTCGAGGGTGCTATTGGTAACTCAGCCAAGATCTGGCAAACCATCAAAGCTGTCAAAAGGGACAGAGAACCACACCTGCAATCCCCATCAAAATTATAACATAAGGTACCATGATCTGCAACCAGGGCATCATTCTAGAAAAATTAAATGAGCACTTCTCAACAGCAGGCTTAGCGTTTGACTCCTCTCTAGCTGCCTGGATTGTTGACTGCTCACCACTCAATGACGCCCTCTTGGACCCTCAGACTCAGGACTTCTTCTGTTTCTCACAAGTGACTTTCAAGCAAGTAGAGGACTTATTAATAAAATTAGACACAAAAAAAAGTGCAGGCACAGACAAAATCGAATCTTTCATCCTAAGGCTTGGGTACCCCTTCTAAATACCCCCATAGCACATATTTTCAACTTATCAATCACATCTGGAACAGCCCCATCCTGCCGGAAAATAGGCTTTATACTACCTTTGTTTAAATAAGGAGACCCCTGTGACATTACTAATTACTGACTGATTTCCATCTTGCCCGTCCTGTTGAAGCTCCTAGAAAACATAGTCAATAATCAACTGAAGAATCACTTCGAATTTGCTGTCCCGGTGGTGTTGAGGTGCTGGACGCCACACCTTGTGCCACACTGATGATATGAGGTTGGGAGCTACCTCGGACATTGGAGGGTCAGACTGGGGGAGAGATGACTGAGCATCCCAGGGACTGCTCTCCTCCTCTGGAGAGGGTGAAGAGGCACAACCGTGGTCATGCTGGCTCCTGGCTGTGACTGGAGGTTGGTGCAAGCCACGGTGAATTGGAGGTGGTTGGCTCAGGCTGACATAGGACATGCAGTGTGCAGAAAGTGCACATTGCAGCGTCATTGACATCCTTGCATGCCTGTGCAGTGGGGGGGGGGGCAGTACACAAAATAGCCCCATTCCTCTGGCACTTGTAATGGATGGCCCTGTGGTGCTGCACCAGACGATCCCAGGGTGCTCCCTTTGATTCTGATTACCCAAAGGTTTTCCACACTGTGGGGTGTGTGACATGACCTGAATGGGTGAGAGGGGTAAGGAGGTGAGCTCAGGCATGGTGCGTGGTACAGGGGCCATTAGTGGCACAACAGAAAAAGGGAACCATAGGATCCCCCCTGCTGAGGTGGTAAGGCAGGGAAAAAACATTTAATGAAAAAAAAAGAAAAAGAATCACCTCAGAAAATCTAATTTATTCAACCCCTCCAATCTGGCTTCTGGGAAAACCATAGTACAGTGTCAGCTCTAGCCAAAGTGTCAAATGATTGGTTCACTGCCCTGGATAATAAAAACTCTGCTGGAGCTGTCTTCCTAGACCTAAGCAAGGCCTTTGACACGGTCAGTCATAACACTGTTAACCACACTAAAGATCTTGGGCTGAATAACTACTCACTAAACTGATTCACTAGCTACCTTACTGATTGACTCCAACGCATCAAAACCTACTGACTCCTTTCCTCTTCCCTACCGATAACTAGAGGTATACTCCAGGGATCTATTCTTGGACACCTGTTATTCACAATTTACATCAAATCCCTTAGTGACAACATCCATAATGCCAGACTCCACTATTTCATGGACGATACCATCCTTCATAAATCCAAACCCACATTGTCAGGTGTCATCACAGAACTACAGTCTGATTTTAGTCAGTTGGAGCGAAACTTGCTGAGATCAAAACTTCAATTGAATGCCAAGAAAAATAAAATTATGCGCTTTTTACCCCTGCATCCCCCCAACTTCTCTGTGTGGACAGACCACAGCGGCATCTATCCTAACCTTACTAGGAGACTCACTTGTGTCAGTTGATCAATTCAAATACCTAGGGGTATGGTTAGATAGCAAACTATCGTTCCCATAACACATGGAATCCCTCACTAGGAAACTGAAAATAAAACTTTTTTTCTACAGAAACAAATCCCTTTTTCCCTTAGATATTAGGAAACTCTGGTTCAAACAACCTTTCTTTCCTTACTCTACTAAGCAGATATGATTTATAATAGTAGCAAAGTAATCACTTTTCAGAAGCTTAATATCCTGTTTCAAAGCACAATCCACTTTATAACTAATGCACCCTATAGAACCCCCCATTGTGCCCTTTATGGGCTGTAGGCTGGTCTTCCCTGGCCACAAGAAGAATACTACAAATTAATAGCTGGGCTCTTAAAAAATTTCAGAACAAAGTCCTTTCCTACATCACCTCCCTTTCTCATTGTTATCATAGCTTCTACGCCCTTAGAAAAAAATGCTTTCATACTACTGAAAGTACCCAAATTCCGCACACTTCATGGTAAAGCTGCATTTAGCCATGTAATCCCGTCCACCTGGAACAAACTACAAACCACACTAAAACTACAAACCACACTAAAACTCCCCAAACCAGTCTCCTTAAACATATTTAAAACCCTGGCCACTAAAGCGCTTATGGAAATTTGCCATTGCCAAAGTACCTACTGTAGTAGCCCTGCTGATGGAGAAACCCTTAAAAGTCTCATAAAGCACTTGAATGTAAACTACTTCCATGTTTCCCCCTTTTGTCCTTTCTTGAGTGTTAGCTTAGCTCGTGAAATGTATATAATTTAGACATAACTCCCCTGCTACTGTACATTGTTTATCTGTCTCAACACTGTTCGTACGATGTATCACAATTATATTATATTGTATTACTGTACATTGTTTACCTATATGAACACTGTTTGAACTTGATGTATCACAGTTGTACTATATTGTATTGTACTGTAACATTGTGTATACTTTGTACCAAGTTGTCCTACGAGGACCTCCTTGTAAATGAGCATGGTCAGTGGAGTTTTCCTGCAAATAAACTTGAACTTGAACTAGCGGCACCATTCCTGGTGGTATTGGGTACCATTAAAAAAGGGTGGGTATCTCATAGCTGGAGAATGATCCAGAAGATCCACCATAAAACTAAAACCCACAGGAAACTTGGTCCAATGTCCCTTATCTGGTATGAAATAGACATCCTCCCACCAAGATTAGATGGAGGGTATGCAAGATGGGAGCAAGCTGGTATAACTAGATTCACACAGTTCATAGAGCAAGATCACTACATCACATTTGGCTGGGCAAAGGAAAGGTTTGGATGGAATAGGTCATAATTCCTGAGATACATGCAATTAAGACACTTTGTCAACACTCCAGGTAACGTAGAAAACTGAGTAGACCTACCACAGTCTGGGAGGAATATATTTACTGGGTGGTAAGATTACATGAACCCCAAAGATATATAGCAGGTATTTACACTTTATTGCAAAAACATCAAGGGAACACTCTATGAAAGACAAAAGAGGCTTGAAAAGGGAGTCAGGCATAGAAATATCAGAGTTAGAATGGGAACAGCAACTGACGAAAGGCTGGAAGGTCACATCATCCCCCCCCAATGGCAGGAATTGTACTGGAGAATACTAACATGATACTTAAGAACACCAACTGTCACCATGCACTATCATCCCACCAACTCAGATAGATGTTGGCAGCAGTGCTGGGAGCGGAGTATCCACTCACACATTTTATGGCATTACCCTGTCATTTATCCCTTTTGGGAGATGATTAAAAACACAACACAATAAATTACTGGGCATGTACCGTATGTACCCCTAGAACTTAAACAGTGGATTCTGGGCCTGCCCAAAAAAGCTCAGCTAAAGTCTCATACCAAGAGAGTGGTACAGACATGCATGGTGACAGTCCTGAAGCATCTCACATCACATTGGCTTACTTTGCATTTTCATCAGGAGAGGAATGGCTGAGTAGAATCACAAAAATACAGGAAAGGGAACACTTAAAAGCAAACTGCACTTACTTCAAGAGAACCATGTTGATCATGGAAAAAATGGAACAGCTGGAATGTCAGCCAGCTGGGACCTCAAGACTCCCCTGAACCCTTCAATCTAACCTAAATGGTAGGTCACCCTCCCTCCCAGAATTCACTGGTACAGTAGCTATTGTATTCCTTTTCTTCTTTCGTAGGACCATGACTAAGACATCAAAATGGGTGCCTTCCTTGAATGTTGCCATGGAACTCAAGAGGTGCAGACCAGGGTTGTTGTTCTTGTTCTTGTTCTTGTTCTTCTTCTTGTTCTTCTTCTTCTTCTTCTTCTCCTTCTTCTTCCCTCTATTTTCCTGGTCACCTGGCTTATTCAGGTAACCTTCTTTTTTTCTTTTAATATATATGTCCTCAACATGAAAACAGCATAAGAAAGTCTTCAGAAAAGTAAACAGAATTCAGAGTACATTGAATTACTCCACTGTCACAGTTTTGTTTGGTGTGTGTTTGTTAGAACATGTATAAAATAAGGGTTCATAAACTTTATTTGTGAAGGTGTACTTCATAGATTAATAGGCCTACGACTAGGCATATGAATTTCATGACAAGCTGAAAAAGGTCACGGAACAGTACTGTTGAAATCCAACGTTGAGATTAACAGTTAGAATCTAGATTTGGCACCTTATCAAAAGGTACTGAGCCCAGGTTTTTTTAACACAGAAGCCAAAAATAAACTGTTGTGCATTTGGGTCAAATGTTGCAATCAAATAATGATATGTAACCAAAGTTCTTATTCCTTTTATTTTGAATAAAGCTGAGATAAAAAAAAAAGTGGAGGAGGGTACAGCCCAACAGCGAATTTCAAGGG
Organism: Neoceratodus forsteri; assembly: GCA_016271365.2. Lineage (NCBI taxonomy): Eukaryota > Metazoa > Chordata > Ceratodontiformes > Ceratodontidae > Neoceratodus > Neoceratodus forsteri. Next base: position 284,221,185 of record CM057454.1, read on the forward strand.
TCACTCCCACAATGGGAGGGCTTTAAGCCCGAGGTTCAATGGGCAGAGCAACAACGTCACTCCCCCATCGACCTTAAAACGTCACTCATCCTGGACTCTCACAGCATTTGTTTTTTGTTGAGTTGCAGCCGGAGGCATAGCTGTCCTCCTCTCTATCTTGCTTCCGATGTCCTTTGCTCTAGCCTAGCTTTGGTGGCTGCAGGTTCGTTTCTGTTTCTCCCTCCTTTCTCGCTTCACTATCCTCCCTCCCTGTGCTTGAAGTGCCTCTGGCCACCTGCTCACTCCTTCTCCCACTCTTCTTGGCGCACGTCTCCTCCTTTCCATTTGCCTACTTGGCTCTGCTGCAGCTCTGTTTTCTGTCTCTTTTCACCCGTTCCCTGCTACCTCCGATGTTTGCATCGCTCCTCACTGCCCTGCTCATTTGTCTGCTCTCTACGCCCCACCTTCTCTGCTCCTCTTTGGAGCACCGCCCGACCCTTCTCGTTCGCTCCTCATTGGTTCTCCATTTGGCCCCTTGCTCCTCACTAGCCTGTGCATGGCATCTGGCGCTGCTGACGTTGGGGACCACTTGCTCTCTCTCCTCATCTGCCACTTGCTGCCATATTCAGTGTCTCTATAGGAGGTCTTTTTGCTGTCTCTGCTCCTGCTCAGTGGCCCTTTCTCTCTCTCCAGTCATGCCTTCTGGGATTTGATCTCCTTCTCCCTTCACCTCCTTTTGAGGAGCCTCCTTCATGGCCTGGCTCTGGCACGTAGGTGTGCATTTCCCACCTGGCTTTGCTCATCTGTGCCTCCGAGCATGGCAGGGTGTTGTGCCCAGCTCTACATCATTATTTTGGGCTCATTTCTGGGGTTGCTCTTGCTCGCCAGCCCTGGTTCACAACATTCATTTTTCTTCTACCACGTCCTGTTTCAGACCACATTTCAGCTCATCCTCATCAGTTTTTCTACCCAACTTTCTCGTGGGCCACGGGCTGTACTGGAGTGGGACCTACCAGCTGGTTCTGTACTGCGAATTTGCCACCTATCGAACAACTTATTTCCAGCTTCATTGGCTTTCTACGATCATGGACTTTGGGTATGACTACAAACATTTGTGCTCTATTCCTGTTGTTGTTCACCCATTGCACACTTTCACATTTCTAGGATGGCTTTTCTACATTTCCCAGATCGTGAGCATGTTCATGCCTGCTGTACCTAAATCATTGCTTAACCTCCTGCCTCCCTTTTATCAGTTTCTATAGTCCTTCAAGGCAGGTAGGGCTTGCTTATTTGCAGGTACTTGGCTCTACATGTGGCTTGTATTGGTCTTCAGGGTGTACTCTTTTCAGCTTTTGTCTTTTCTACTGTAGCATTCCCTCATCTTTGTATCTTACTTCATGTAATTTGCTCCTCAGTCACTCAACTTGGGTTGCTACCTCACTTGGTCTTGCTCTCCTTGAGTCCTATGCTGCCCCTCGACCGTCCCTTCTGGTTCACCTACCCTCTGGTTCTGAGTTTGCCTTCTAGGCTTCATGGTATGTCTCCTTTCGAGGAGCATCCTTGCTTGCATCGCTCTATTACATCCTGTGCTAACTCATCGACCTCGCCATCAGGATCTACTTCCCATCATGGCGTGCATTCGATACTTCTTTTGGGCATCCCTATTATAGCTCCTATGCCGCCTCATCTCCATACTATCTCCACTCACTTCGATATCTAGTCAAGGATGTGCTGGTCCCCGATACCTTATCTGGGCCAGCTGGCTGCTCTCCACCATTGTTCAAGTTCAAGTTCATTTCCAGTCTCCTTTTCCTTGATCTGCTCCTGCTGCACCACTGCACTCCTGCAGCAAGCATCATTATCATTGAATTGTTCCTATCTCCTCCTCTTCCAAATTCTGTACTAGCCATCCAGAGTTCCCTCAACTCGTGGCCTGCTATCGTTATTCCTTTTGGGCATACCGATCATAACTCCTATGCCATCTTATCACTCGAGTTCATAAATCCAGTCAGCATTCACTCAGCATTACCTCAAAGTTTATCTATTTACATTGCTTACTTGAACATTCCTATCATTGAATCCTATGATATCTCATTGACTACAACCTCAAGGTCTACTCGTTCAGAGTCTAATTGCTTAATCAAACATGTCTCTTCGATCTCAGTGTACGCTCACTTGCATCGCTCAGCCAAGCCTGTCTGCATTATCATTTGTCGCCTCATCAGCACATCTGGAATCTCCTTGTGTGCGCATCTGGATTCCCTTGCTCCTCTGTCTCATACTTCGATTTACTCCATCCCAGCCTTTCTGCTCTGATCTAATATCTCTTATCGACTCCTCTAGTGTATCCTCCTTGTGTCCCTGCTACCGTATCATTCCTCATTTTGTCCATGCTTACTTTGAGTTTTCCCTATTCTATCGTAATCCTACTTATTGGTATTTCCCCTATCCCATAATCTTCCCTACTCATATCCTTCTCTTTAACCTACTCATATCCCTGATCTGTGAACTATTCTCTACTAACATATGTCCTCAAATCAAATGTCAGCAGCCTGGAGGGAAGGCGGCCTAGGCCTTGGATCCCCAGAGGTTTCCTCTTCAAAGGGGGTTTTTCCTATCCTCCATGCCAATGGTCATAATATTAGTTAGAGTTAGTGCTTTCTTCTCGTTAGTTAGTTAGATTCTGCTGTTGAATGGAGGTGGATGGTGGCCCGGCTTTCCCCTCTTTCCTTAGGAAGTTAACCCTTCTTCACAGAATTCATTCTTCATCCTCACCTCTCCCTTCCTAACCTACCTTTAGCCGATGCATTCATTTCTGGCACCTGTAAGGGGGGGACCCTCCTCTAGGGTTCCTTGCGTCGTACCTCTACAGGGTGGTATATCCCATGGTTAGAGAGGTGGAAAGCAACAAAAGCAAATCAAGTTACACAAGCATCATCACATATCTTATCCAGTTGTGTAAGCTCATTGAATGGGAGGGCTTTAAGCCCAAGGTTCAATGGGCGGAGCAACAACGTCACTCCTCCATTGACCTTAAAATGTCACTCATCCTGGACTCTCACAGCATTCATTTTTCATTGCCCACCATCCACCCCTCCTCCTCCAGTGGCTTGTCTCTCTTACCCGTGAGCTTCTTTCTAACCTACTTTTAGCTGACACATTCATTTCCGGCACCTGTAGGGGGGAACCTTCCTCTAGAGTTCCCTGCGTCGTACCTCTACAGGGTGGTATATCCCATGGATAGAGAGGCGGAAAGCCACAAAAGCAAATCTAGTTACACAAGCATCATCACATATCTTATCCAGTTGCGTAAGCACATTGAATACATTTTTGACATACAGCACAGGAAGTAACTGGGCAGAGGGGAGGAAGAGACCCACCTTCAGAAGGGATATACCACCAACCTTCATAATGCTGACCCATTATAGCCCCTCTGCGCAGACACCCAATGTCGGGATGATGCTCAGAGAAGGTACAAGGACAAGATACTGTCACCCTAATCATCATACACAGACATGGTGTGCAGCTGCCCCACCACCACCACCACAATCCCTCTATGGAAAGGGCCTTTGGGTAGATAGTGTAAGTCTACCTACTTTGTTCTCTGATCCATCGCCTGTACTAGTCACTCACAGGAATGTCCTCCCACTGCCCTGTGCAAGGTTCCAGCCTCTGCAGCTTGTGGTCATATCATGTGTTTTTTCCTCAGACTGCATGTTTTGCTGACTGACTGGTACACAATTGAGAGTGAGGAGAGAACTATGTGGTCAGCCCTCAGCAGCCTGACACATTTGAAACCATGTACCTTGCCCCCACCCCACCTACCATTCTTTTTGGAAAAAAGAATATGCAAAAATAATGCTCCTGCCTATGAGGCCAAGTAGCTGCTGGGATGGTTTCTCCCCTGGATTATCACAGGATACCAGTTCAGAACTTGTATCACTGAACTGAAACTGAGGCAGGGTTGTCATAGCAGCTGAGATCTCTCACCACCTCAAGGTTGCTATAGCATTGCCCTTAGTAACCACAAATGGCTTCAACTGCAATTTGCTTTTTCTGCTCTTCTGTCACCATACTCTGCATACTCAAACTCCCCCCCCCACAGAATAGTAAATGAGGGGGCACACTATTCTCCCTGTTAAGTAACTAGCCAGATCAAAGCTCCCAACATTGCAACCCCCACCTGCCCCCACACCCTTCTTCAACACTGCCACTTGAAGATTATATCTGCAACAAACGGGGAAGGGGGGTGCAACACACAGTTCTGTGGGACTCACTGGGCTATGAAGACTATCTAACAACAGTCCCTGCAGGATGTACCATATAGGTTCAGACAGCTGGCCCCTCTCCCTGCTGGAGAGCTTGAGTAAAATAGGAATGAGGCAAGGGACCACTCAAGAAAGCCCCCCACCCACACTTGCCAACCACAGCAGTATACAGATGACACTGCCACACCTGCCTGCACAGATGGCGAGTTCCATCAAGGTTGATAAAGTGGATGGCACACAGACACACACACACACACACACACACACACACATACACACACACACACCAATGCATGGTCATATCTGAAGAATGACACCACATAACACATAACCAGGACCAAAGGGACAAGCAGTTCAGGGGACCCAACCCCCACAATATCAAACACCACTGTACAAATTCTGTTTTGCAGAGTAGACTTATGTACAGTATGAAACTTCATTGTCATACTGGCCCCAATATTCAAACTGCGCCCAGAAAGGGAGCAAGTGATTGCGTCACAAAACTGAGTTCTACCTGAGTGCAAAATTGCCATATTCAAACGAGATGGGCAATTGCACATCCTGTTTGAATATTGCAAAAGATGCAGGCAGCACAAAGGGGCCTCCAAAGATGTGGGGCAAGCATGCATTCTCTGACAGAGCTGAATACTTGAATGGACAGCACAGCACATCTTTGGAGATACACCTGGTGCAAATTCCAGATATTCAGACCCAAACATGCAAATGGGGCCATAATGCATTCAAAAGAGTGCAACGGGAGCCCATTTGCATGTCATTATGGCGCCATCTGCATGTCTCAGGTAGGGTGCACTCGACAGAATGCACCGGGTGCACTGCAGTTGCCACAGTAAAGACAGCACACTATATCCATAGTAGTCCTGTGCCACCCCACCCCAGAATCTCAGAATAAATACAGATATCCATCCTGTTCCTTCACCCTGGTAGTCTAGTGGCCCCCCTCCCATCCCCAATTGTCTTATAGAATTAATGAGCCTCCATATCCCTGGCAGTCTAGTGGCCTCCCTCTCGTACCCAACCCCGATGTAAGTAAAATGAAGACATCCTGATTTTCCCTGGTGGTCCAGTGGCCCCCCTCCCATCCCTGAACCCAGATTGTGTCTAGAATAGGCACCCTGAACCCTCCCTGGTATAGCACAGTGGTCTAAGGCTTTGAGCTGCAAATCTGGTGACATCCAGCAGACCAGACCTGGGTTTGAATCCTACAGCTTCCACTTGCATACTGTGTGACCCTGAGCAAGTCACTTAACCTCCTTGTGCTCACAGGTCGCTCCTGTAAAAAAGCTTTCAGCTTAGTGTGCTATACCTGGTTAAACAACTAAATAAAATAAATAAATAAATAGTACCCTCCACCAGCCCCAATAGTAACATTAAAGATAAATCCCATTAGTACCCTGCTAGTCCAGTGGACTCCCCAACCCCCCACCCACTAAGGCACCCCGCCACCCGGCTATCCCCCCCAGCATGGCCAAATAGCCGGTAGGCAGCACAACCCACCTGCACAGCACCACAGCTGCCTGCCAACTGAGCTGTAACAGAATGACAGCTTACATTAAGCATTACAATTTCATTAGTTGACACTGTCGACCAGTGGGCTTGCAATGTGTACTGTAGGCTTTCATTCACAAAGTTGTCAACATGATTGGGGATGGGAGGGGGGCCAATAGACTACCAAGGAGACAGAGAGGAATTTTTTTATTTATTCAGGGATTCAGGGATGGGGGGGCACTAGACTACCAGGGTGATGGTGCAGGACTTTTTTATTTGTTCATGGATTTGGGGACTGGGGGGCCATTAGACTACCAAGGACATAGGGATAGGTGGCATTTATAGTACAATTGGGAATTGGGGGAGCTGGCCACCCAGGGGCTGGCAGCTGCTGTGTTGTGCTGTGCAATTCAGCAGCCCACTTCTTGGTGGCAAGCAGTTAGGCATATTTCTAGCATGACTAACTTTGTGTAGCACATCTTCAAGATGTGCAGGTAGCTGCGCCGCACATCTTGGTTGCATTTCTAGATGTGCCACATTTGCATGGGAATGCCCCCTCCAGATGCGCCACATATATTATCTTTGCATTGCGGTGCATCCAGAATTGTGCAGCTCATCCTTGCCTTTTGAATATGTCCCAGGGGGCATTTCGGGGATGCTCATGGTGCAACTCATTTGAGCCAGGCGCATCTCCTTTGAATATCTGGGCCCCTATGTATTACTTAGACAATTCCATCTTCAGGACAGAAACCCCACTTTGAATAGACATCTCAGCCACCCTTGCATGGGTTGGAGATATTGTGCTCTGACTGACACACTAGAACCACACTGCTATTGGAAGGCCAGTACCCCAGGTCACAATCCTGCCTCCTCTAGAGCTTTGCTTTATGATGGCAGCACCTATTAAATGGATATTATGCAACATTAAGGGGAATTGCTCATCCATTAAGAGACAGCAACTGCTAGACCACCTTTGAAGGAAAGGCACAAGGATTGCTTACTGCAGGAAACCCACCTCAACCACTCTGAGATGACTAAGCTTGGGATGGGATGGGTATCCAAGATCTATGGAAGCTCTTACTCTTCTAAGAGCATAGGGGTGACTATACTCATCCACAAGAACATACCCTTTACCTCTCACAAAGTAATCTCGGATGAGGATGGGAGATATATAACAGTCCAGGATGACATCAGTGGGTAAGATGTTACCCTATGTAATACGTATGGTCCAGATTTAACGGATGCCACTTTCTTCATGACTCTCACTCAGACCTTAACAGGAAACTCATGGGGATGGTCATTCTCAGGGGAGATGCAAATGTAGTCATGGATGAATTTCTAGACAGATATTAGCCCCCCAAAGGCCCTCTTCTGCACCAGAAGGAGCCATTCAGCAAGAGAAAGCTGATGTATGCCTCACTGGTATATGGCATCTTGTGAATCCAACTAGTAGAGACTATCCATTTTTCTCCCCTGTTCATGAGTCCTGTTCAAGGATAGACCTGTGGTTGGTCATGGCACAACTAGTCCCTGACATCTCAGAGGCAAAATAGGGGTGTCCATAATATCAGATCATACACCCATCTCCTTCATTTGGTAGCCGATTGGTGCTCGGGCAGCCCCTCAGGGAAAGCAGCATTTCAACATCTCCCTCCTCAAGGATGCCACATTCATTGTCTCACTCAACAAAGGCATAAAGGTCTTCCTGGAGGCAAATAAGATGGGTGACACTTTAGCAGCCACAAGGTGAGATGCACTTAAGGCCTACATAAGAGGCAGATGTATCAGTTATGCCTCTCATATCAAAAAGGTAAAGAACAGGACCTAGAAGCACAGCTATGGTTGCTCAAGGAACTGGAGAAAAAATTCAGGTAGACCAGTTCCCACACATGAAATATTAGGAGAAACCACAGGGACGAGGTGCAAGGTGGACATCATATATCACCACCAAAAGGTGGAATATGCCTTATTCCACCTCCTACAATCCTTTTGAGAATTGGGTGAGAAACCGGGCAAGCTACTGGTGTACCAGCACAAAAAAACACCTAGAGAGATCCCAGATCCCTGACATTATAGATGCCAAAGGAACATTAACAAATTCTAGTCAGATCTGCCATGTCTGCATTATGAGGTTAGTGAGATTGCGTTGAATTGTGAAGGATACCTGGAGAAACAACACAATGCTTTTTAACCAGTAAGATCTGTTTTATTTTCTATTCTAAGGAAGGCAGACACATTATTAAAAAATATATGGAGGTGTTGATTTTAATGGAAGGAATGGTAACCATAAAGATTTTGTATAATGATCATATACTCATACTGATAGAAACAGACTGATTCAGAACCCTGGAACCCCACCATCAGAATCAATTAGGAATGCACATTTCATTATTCAAATTGAGGTCAATCAAACCAAACATCATGACTCAGTTGACCTATACTTGCATGGCATGGCTAACCACTGTTCTGCAGGTGCAGTCCCTCTTCTCTACATTAAGATGCAACATTTTATCTATGGACTACTGATTGCTACTTTTGTGATTGACATCAGGACTATGACACTTTCCGCTATGCACAATTGGAACAAAAAAAAATATTTAGGATAATACATACATTTTTTACAGATAACACGTGGGTGCTCCTATTTTAAATAGCAACACTTATTCCAGTTTCTGTTATGCACAGACTTACACCTAGGAATGACAACGTTTGGATCAGTCCAATTTCAGATATTAGGCTACTGCTATTTAATATATGACAATGCATATGTCACCTTGGGAATATTTCTATGATATATTTTTTTGGGGGGGGGCAATTTTGCATAGAACAAACAGTGACACCCATGATATCGATCACAAAATTAGTATTCCATACTCATTACAACAAGATGTTCCATCTTACTATAGAGAATAGGGACTGCATCTGTGAAGTGGGGGTTGACCATACCATGCAAAGATACCTCAACTCGTCGTCATGATGGTTACCAAGAGACTGGAAGGAAAAGTATGCCTCTTTACAGACACAAAGATCTGCAACAGGGTTGATATACAGGGGAAGGTGGAAAGGGACTTGGCAAGGTTAGAGGAATGGTCAGAAGTATGGCAGCTTGGATTAAATGCAAAGAAGTGCAACGTGATGCACCTGGGAAACAAAAACCCAGGGGAAGTGTACACAGTGGGGAAGGGGGAGTAGTAACAACAACAAAAATGGAAAGGGACCTGGGGGTAGTGATGGGCAAGTGGCCCCAATTTGCTCCGTGGAGTGATTCGCGATGAAGGCGAATTGCAGAGTGCTCCATAGCAGCAATGATGCCGTGTTAGTAATAAGTAACACAAAGTCCATTGAAAACAATGACTTCGTGTTACTCCATTCCCAAACCACTACTCCACCAATTCTTAAGGCGAAGTACATTGAAAACAAAGTACTTCGCCTTGTTTTTAAGCTCCAAAGGTGAATTTTGCAGTGTTTCATGGGATTTCAGGTCACATGGGCTTTAGATTGTTTTGCACAGCCTCAGTTTGGGGTAGTGTGCATAGGAAGCTGTAGGAGACAATATGCTCTGAGAGCTCTTTGCAATTCAAACCTTCAAAAAGCTGTTAAAAAAGCCTTTTTGAGTCATTTTTTTTGCTGAAACTTTAGTTCATCGATTATAGGTAACCCTCCTGTGCTCATATCATCAAGTGTTTATTGTTTGTGTATGGCTTTTGAATGTTAATGTACAACATTCATTCTGTGTACTGAGAGACAGTGGAAGTGTGCTTCGGGGGAGGGGTGTATCTGTGGTGTACATAGATTAACTTGGAGAAAAAGACAGTGCTTTCTGTTTTGGTGATATTTTTCTTGTATAACTGTGTTAATGTACACACATAAATATTTTCAATATTTCTTGCCTTTTTTTTCTGATTGTTGTGGTGCAGCAGTGCATAATTTTAGTTTGTTTAAAATATGTGGTTATATTACTGAAGTTTTCAATTTGCATGCATTACTTAGAGTGTGTGTGTGAGTATGTGCGTGACGCGTGTCATCAAATCAGACACCTTTTATTGTGCCACATAATAATTTCAGCAATGTGAAGCTGCTATCCACTGCAGCTGTGTGATTTTTGTACTTCTTTGTGGTATCTTTACTTGTACTAGTACTAGTGACTGTTACTGCAGTAGGGGATACTGGGATGTATAGTTAGAGGCATCACCAGTAGAAACCAAGTTGTTATCCCTCTGTACAGCTAGTTTTTTGAGACCCCATCTGGAGTACTGCATCCAGTTCTGGAAACCCCATCTCCACAAGGACATAGACAGGATGGAGACAGTCCAGAGAAGGGTAACTAAAATGGTGCAGGGTCTGCAACAGAAGCCTTAGGAGGAGAAACTAAAGGAGCTTAATTTGTATACCCTTGAGGAAAGAAGAGAGAGAGTGGAGATGTTATAGAAACTTTTAAGTACCTCAAGGGAATCAACAAAGTCCAAGAGGGTAGCATCTTTCAGAAAAAGAGATGTGCAAGAACAAGGGGACACAATTTGAAAATAGAGAGGAGATGGCTCAGGGGTAATGTGAGGAAGTCTTTTTTCACAGAGAGGATGGTGGATGCATGGAACAGCCTTCGTGAGGAGACTGTGGGGTCTAAAACTGTGGGAGAATTCAAGAATGCATGGGACAGACATAAGACAATTCTTGTTGGGGGGGTGGGAAGAAATAGACTGTTGGTTAAGTAAGATCTGCAGCTTATCCAGTAGATAGGGAAATGGGCAGACTAGGTGGGCCAAGCAGTCCTTATCTGTGTCAAAGTCTATGTTTCTATGTTTCTATGATTTTTGTGTTGAATCTTTTTTTTGCTACACTTCATGAAATGTGCATTCCCCATTGATTCAGATGGTGGGGTTCCAGGGTTTCACTTCTTTGTGCTTCTCTCATACCATTATATGACTGAATAGTTGTTTTACAGGTCCTGTACCAGTCTACTGTACTTAGTAGACTAGATATATTTTTATTTTTGTTTATTTATTTTTACAGTTGTCATTTTTTAATCACAGTTGGAGAGCTTAGTAGCTGTGCACAACTGTAAGATAGGCCCTCATAAAATACAGGCATCATAAAATAACTTGGATCATAAAAAACAAAAAAATGGGAATTCTTTGATTCTGAACCAAGTCTGAATAATGTGATATCAGCATGACCACAACTAACATTTAAACGAACCAGTACTTTACAAGATACCCTTGTTAAATCTATATTTATAAAAGTAACATTTAGTCTGAGAACAACTTGAATGCCTGACAGTCCACATTGAAGAAATTATTTTGACAGTTTGAGAGGAGGCATGCGAAGGAGATAGCTTCAGTGAGAACCTTACTGGATTTATGAATATCACAGTTTGCAGCCAAGAGGTTTAAATGAAGATGTCAGACTGCACAGTTATTTATAGTTTTTGTATTTTTCAGTAGTTGTAACTTGTTTAGTCAAAAAAAAATCATTTTCCAGGAACTGGGAGGAATCAGTATATATTTTCATTAGTTTCACTGTGTATATGATGCATTTTTTATATGGCATTACTTGTAAGATATGTGCTTTGCGCCCTTGTTTCTATGGTTACAAGCTTAATAAAACTACACACACAAAAAAGACAAAGAAAACCAAGCTGTGTTTGCACCTCATTTACAAGGGGGTCTTCAGAAATCCATGTGACCATAATAAAGAAACTGGGAAGTTATAGGTATTGAACCTTGTTATTCAAAGGGCAAAAAAATTACAATTAAAAACTGATAAAGGTGTAAAGCTGTACATAACAGTGAAACAACCATGCTGGTATGCACACCACATAAAGTAGTTCTTGAAAGGATACAGATTGAGGACAGCTCAATTTATTTATTTGCTTTTGTTAACCAGGTAAGCACAGTAGACAACAAGTGCCTATTTTCAGGTGTGACCCGGGAGGTTACAGAGTACATAAAAAAACAGATACAAAATACAGAATCAGGGTCGCTGGCCCACAGACAGGTGGAAGGAAACACCAAACAGTACAAATGGCTATACGAAGATACAGCTGGTAGTATGTCAATGGGATACATAACGGCAATGCGAGGTAGAATATAAACAGGTACATCATCTCAGAGAGTTAGCAGTATGTCAACAAGATACATAACTGTAATGAGAGGTAGAATAGCAACAGGTAACATCAAGTTAAACAATACAACAAAGAAAATCAAAGTACGGCATGTATATTGGTATGCCAAGAGGGCCTATCCATAATACTGTGATCAACAATTTAGTACAGTTAGAAACAAGTACTGATAAGACAGGAGCGCCTCTCCTCACCGAAGGGCAGAAAGTGCCATTATGCTGGTTATCAGCAGAGAAAGGGCAGCGGCCAGTGAGACAGCTCCCAGTCTCCTATAGTGAAGCGGGGTCAGGGGTGAGGGAGGGGACTACTCTGGGTCTATACAGCACACAGACAGGCAGAGGCAGCTTTGAGGAAGGTCCATAGGGAGGTTTTGAAGGAGGGGTGGGAGGGGGAGGCACGAACTAGGGTGGGAAGGGAGTTCCACAGTCTAGGTACTTGGACGGAGAAGGCCCGGTCACCTGTGAGGGTGCAGGTCTTAGGGACCAGGTGGAGCTGAGCAGCACTAGATCTTAAGTGGTAGGCAGGGGTTTAATACTTGAGGGGAAGGGCAAGCGCAAACGGAGTATTCGTTCTAACTATGCTATCCACGGAGTTGCCAAGGACAATTTTTAACACTGCAAGTCCAGAAAACAATATGCATTGTCACCTGTTGCTATACTGAAATGCTACAGCTGATGCAAAATACAAAGCAAGGTGGTGGAGGTGAGGCTGGAGGATGTGTGTGAATAACACCATATACCCAACAGGAGGGACTTTACATCTCTTGGAATTTATTTGTGAAAATAACTGATGAGGATAGAAATGTAAGTTGAGGCAAGGCTGGTTAAAAAAAATAGTTGCTTAACTTGCAGACTTGAAATAATTGCATGTCTTCCTTTCTGTAACATCTTTCCACGCTCTAACATGCGTTGCTTTTGAAGCTAACTTGCTAAGCTGTGTTTGGTAGATTTTACTCTTGATTTCTGTTTATGACAGGCAGTAAACATTCCTGCATGAAAAGGCTTTACCATTGAAGCACCTATAAAGTGAGGAACTACACAGTGACATAAAAATAGTACTTTATAGGAGTTTCAAAGGGAAAGTCTTTTCCAGGAATACTGCATGTCATAAAAAGAATACATGAGTCAAATCTACAAAAAAAACAGTTACATAACTCACAGTTGCACTAGCAAATATGATTTACACTTTTACAAACATTTATCTAGTAAAAAGACATGCTTCAACTTACTCTAAAAATAGAGAAGTAAAACTCAGCAACCACACAGGCTCAGTACACACTGTATTACCAGCTAGATGCAGTTTCACCTCATGCCCCTCCCACATGAATAAAAAAAAGGTAGGGTGGATCTTTAGGAGTTTCTCAGGTGGAGGTGGGATGGATCTTACTCCTCCCCAAAAAAACTAATGCTTCCTCCCACTACTCAGGTTCCAGTTCTTGTACTGCCCATTTAAGAAAGACAATAGTACCCTGCAACCATTGACTAATATGAAAGTGTATTTATTTGAGGGTGGAAAACACTTCTTGGAGGAGGGTAAGGTGGAGGAGACTATTTACACCTTCAGTCAGTTCCACAGACAGAAAACATGACATCACTCCTTTTGTACATGCAAAATGTCTGCAGGCTCCACCTACTGCAGCCATAAAAATGGATTCAAATGGAATCAGTGAAGCCTACCTGAACTTCTATCAGAGCCTGTATACAAAAGAATAGACCCCCCAACTGATGTAGATCTAGAGAATTTACCTACTTACCACCCACTCTGCCCACTCTGCTCTGCTAATAAAGGGATTGCTAGAGGTTCCCAGGGTATGACTTAAGACCTTGGGGGCCTGTTCTTTTGCTTTTATGGCTCCTACCCTGTGGAAATCTCTACCTTGTTGTGTTATGGAGTGCCCCACCATTGAGAGCTTTAAATCCTCTCTTAAGACATATTTATTTGGATTAGCTTTTTGGAACCTGTTTGATATATTGTTTGTTTTAAGATTTATTGAATTTTAGTGGGATTTGTATGTTTTCTATCATTATTGTTTTTAACGTTTGATACGTTTGTACAAGCACTTTGATCTTCTGGAATCGTGCTTTTTAAAAAATTAATATTGATTGATTGATTGATCATCCTGCTAGCCCTGCTGCAGTTCTCCCCACAAGCTAATGAGCTCCCAAAGAGACATTTTACTATGCAGGAGCTTCAGGATGCACTCTGCAGGATGCAAGCAGGTAAGGCACCCAGGGGATGGGGTCGCAGCTGAATTCCTGGCCTCTTTTTCTGAACTCCTTCTTCCAGCTCTAAAAGAGGCTTTGGATAAGGCTAGCACCAACATACAGCTCACAGCATCAATGAGGACTGCCACAATAGCATTAATTGCAAAACCAGTGAAGGATCCCCTAGTCTGCGACAGCTACCACCCGATTTCCCTCATTGGTGTGGACTGCACAGTATTTGCCAAAAATGATGGCCTCACAGCTCCAGGAAGACATACCCACTCTGATAAACAGAGATCAGGTGGTTTTCATACCCCAGTGAAAGGGGACAGGCAACAACAGTAGACTATTAAATCTCATATGGCATATTCCTGACAGAAACTCCTGCGGCCCTGGTGTTATTATATGTGCCAAAAGCGTTTGACAGAGTCGAATGGAGCTACATTACTTTTTCCATGGCCTGAAAGCTTTTGGAATAGGGGTCACCTTCATCCACTGGATGTAGTCCCTGTTTCAAGGAGCACAAGCAAAAGTCCTTACAAACTCCATGGAGTCAACCACTTTCCCTCTGTGGAAGTGAACCCATCAGGGATGCCCCCTATCCCACTGTTGTTACTGCTGTTCACCCTAGCACTGGAACCTCTGCTACAGGCAATCTGGCAGGATGACAACATTCTTGGGGTTGAGATGGGCCAGGAGCATAAAGCTGTGGCATAAGTGGACAACATAATGCTCATGCTGTCAAAGACACAAAGGTTAGTTCTTGCTCTTCTATCCCTGTTGAAGTAGGTATCCAGTGAACAGGGCAACTGAGATTGAGCGACTGCAAAAATGGTGACTCATTCTCAGCACCTGTATCATGGGCTACCCTGAAAGAGTAGTGAGGGTCAAGAAGGAAGGCGACCAGAACCCACCATGAGGGATGGAAGGAAAGGGAAGGTATGTGGGAGGAATTGAAGTGGAAGGCTTCCGAGCTTGCCTTGTGGCATGGTGTTGAGGGTGGCTGGCTGTGGTGGGAAGAGTGCAGGGTTTGGGTCTAGGGCGGTGTGACAACTTTCTGCAGTCACCCCATCCATTTATTTTTTTACAGATTTAACCCTCCTGACAAGCATCCCCTGGAGTTGAGAATCTTTAGTTAGGGGTGTGCATACCCCCACTTAACAAGCAGATCCAGTGAGTGTACATTCCCGTTTTTATTTTTGGTGATGTACACTCACCCTAATGGCGATTTTCATTCGGCGATCACCGTTATCACATAGAAACCCTGAAGTAGTATGGGCACCTTCCTTGATACAAGGCCAATGTGTCCAAGTCCCTCCTACTACCATTTGGCAACAGAACTTGCAACTTCCAGGCTTTGCTTGGTACCTATACCCAGTACAGGAACAGACAAAGTACCTTGGGGGTTAACTTCTGCTGGTTCCCAGGTGCAATGCCCCAGCTCATCTTCCCCCCCTTCCTGGCATCTATTTCTCAAGATTTGGAGAGATCGAGCAAACTACATCTGTCAAACTGAGGCAGAGAGTATGCCTATCAGATGATTCCATCCCCCAGAATACTGTACATATTGGATAAACTCCCTATTGAATTGAAAGTAGAGCACTTCCAATTCATGCATGAAGGTATGCTGTAGTTCTTTTGGGGCTCCAGCCCCAAACACTTCAGCTTTCAAAAGCTAACCAGCCACATGAGTAAGGGTGGTCTCTACCTACCAAAATACTCAAAGAAGCATGATGCACATGTTACAACAATTGTCACAGTCCTTCAAAGGCAACTCACAATTCATGCAACCAAATTAGCTGGATTGAAAAGAGGCAGCACTAGGTACTCCCCTGGACAAGGCAATTCAGTTTGGTACCATTGCCAGGGAAATGAAGCAACATCCCACCCTAGCGGCATCACTGAAGGTGTGGAAGGGAAGGGCACACCTCTGTAGCTGGGATCCAACTGTCTCACAGGATTTCCAACTAAGGGGAAATATGAGGCTAATCATAGTTAACCCAGTCAGATGGCTAAACTGGACCACAATAGGAATATTTTATCTAGATCAGCTACTGGAGCCTCACACTGGCCACCTTAAGTCTTTTGCCCAACTACAGGGTGATGTTTCTCTGCAGAAACTACAGCATTGGCAAAATCTTCAACTATTTCATCCCCTGGGGGTATACTTGGACCCTTCCTTCACCAGCAGGTAAGTAACACGCTCGACGCCATCTTCGAACACCACAATGAAATGCTGCCTAAATGTATCACAGTGTATCATAGCTTGGTGGATTCTGGAGAAAAACCCACAGAATCCCTCAGACAACAACATGCAGGTAACTGGAATGTGATCTCACACAAATGGCCAAGGACCAGATTTGAACTTAACTCCACATGGCCGCCAGGGACATGAGGAACCATTATACTAAATTTACAATTTTTCGCAGCTAGCAGAGAACCTGGCAGTAGCTTCACCAGTGGGGTCTGACAGACACAGACAAATGCAGATGATGCGAGAAAAAAATTGGCACTATCACCCACATCCTTTGGGGGTGTGAGAGACTCCAACACTTCTAGCAAGAAGTAAAGGCTGCATACAAAACTATACTGGGAGTCTACATTCCATTAAGCGCACCACTGGTGCTGATGGGTCACCTAGACTCTAACACTTTCCCCAAAACCATATTAAAGTCATGTGCACAGTGACTACCAGCAATGCTCATCGCTGCAAAATTGATTATCCTATGGCACTGGGGATCCCCACAGCTGTCAGATGCCTTGGAGTAGGTACAGGAAACGGGGGAAATGATAAGTTTTGAAAGAATCCACTGCTCTATGCTAGGGAAACTAAACTGGTACCTAGACCTGTGGGGGGGTTGCCTGGACTCTGCATTTTCCAAAATATCCACAGGGTAGTGTGTGCCACCCCACTTACTGCATCAACACTAAGCACACTTGCATGAACTTCAAAGTCCTACTATTCCTCCTACACTCATAGAAACCCCCACAGGGACCGATGCCCCCCATAACACACCTAGGTAATGACTCTCCTTCCAGATGCAGATGATTATACAGTAATATCAGTATGTTGCTCAAGAGGAATAAAGATATAAACATAAACCTATTACTTGATGAGGACTTTTGTTATGACCTTGAAATGTTACTCTTAGCCTGTTCATCCAAGGGACAATTTTTAGCCCTAGCTGGGTACTCTGTGATGTAATACCTGTTCTATATAATTGTTGTCATACAACATTTTTAAAAAATAAATAAATAAAAATGTTGATTGAAAACGAGCTGTTTTTCTTTCCTATTTTTTCCAAAGAATTCAAAGAAACGGAGAACATCAGTGAAGAAAGACTTAAAGACAAAAATATGACTCCATGTAATTGGTGTACACAGTGTTTTTCATTCTGTAGTTTTTAAAAGTCATGAAAAGATAAAATGTATTCATTTGAAAAGACTGAAGAATGTTAATTTCAAGCATCCATTAACAATTTGTCTGTCATCCCTAGTATTAATATGTCATTGGTAATTTTCCCAGAAATGGGCCCCTTTACAGATGATGACTCCCAAACATTCAACCCACGACATTATTGAACAAGATGTTGAAGTCAAGAGAGTCTGATGTTACTCATTTAATGGGAAGACCTTAATTAATAAGAATTGTTTAATGAGGGGGTTTAGCTGGAAAGCTAAATGCTGCTGTTCTAACGGAGTAATGACAAACTGTCCATTTTGTAGTTTGCCACATCAGTTCATTAGTATTCCCCCTTTCAGCTAGCACTGCTCATCAGTATTCACATTCACACAATAACTTTTAATTCATGTTTTGTTTAAGGAAAAACATTACTTCATTTTACTGCTCCTCTAAAAGGTGTGGACAATAAACTGAGCAAATTACAAATGGTTTAGGATCCCATAACTTTCAGCTGCTACTATAGAATTTATTTTTGTCTTTAAACAGTATATTACTCTTACAATATCCATGCCACTGAATATAAAACTCATATGGGTTGCATAGATTGTTAATAAGGTTGTTTCATTTAGTTCAAAGCTGAATTGAGCCCTAGCCACAAAAGATTCTAGTCCTATCGTTTCTTGAATATGGCCCGCATAATGAGTCCTAGTCAATTTCATTTTTGTTGTTGCTATGTGTTCTTTTTCTTCCCATTTTCTCACTTCATATGCCCTGACCTCACCCTATATCAACTGTACCGTACTCAAAATAACCAGTCAACACAGTTAGCAATTCCTCCACAATGAAGGGCAGTGGTTCTAGTAAAATGAACTCAAACTCCCCATATCCCTACTTTTTTCTCCTGTTTCAAAGAGTGACTAGATAGAGCGAAAAATGGACAGACAGACAGAATACCTTTCTTGATATCAAGGCATTGAACAACATACATATAACATGGGCACAAAAATGTCTAGCCAAAAAAACACATAAAACAATTCCACATCTAATATAAAGAGATCCTGCTTGATACAATAGGATTTAAGAACATACTGTAGATGTCATTTT
Source organism: Neoceratodus forsteri (assembly GCA_016271365.2). Lineage (NCBI taxonomy): Eukaryota > Metazoa > Chordata > Ceratodontiformes > Ceratodontidae > Neoceratodus > Neoceratodus forsteri. Next base: position 284,239,767 of record CM057454.1, read on the forward strand.
AATTACATCCTGCCCAGCAGACAGTTGGACTGAAATTAATAGCCTCTCAGTGAAGAAGGATTGATGTAATCGCCCATTATTGTATCCACTTGGCATGATGGTTGTAATATGTTGCTTGTTTACTTGTTTGTTTCTTTCCAGCAAGTACATGCTGTTGGGATTTCCATAATATTTCAGGGCAAATCTCATTAACAGTTGCCTGACCACACTTAAAGGAGATGAGGCTAGATTCTTCTTTATTTATCACCCTTCTCCCTGGACTCCTGATGCTTATATGAGGCTAAGCTACAGTCTGATCTCCCACCATAACACCAGTGCCTTTCCCATCTCCATCAGATTCTACATGATATAATTCACTGCAGCACACCCCAGACAGTAGGACTTCTGAACATCTCCCCTTCCCCACTTTTATACCCCTCTATAACTCCTAAACCCTATCTCCCCAACCTCCCAGTCCCCTTTCCCATACTATTCCTGCTCTTTATACCCATGTGTTCTTAGTTTACACTCTACAGGATTTGTTGGATCCACTGGGCCCATGGATCTCCTTGTTAACCTGCCATCAGTTCTGAATTTGGGGTGATCACATTTTCTGCCATGTTGGGACCAACAAACTTCTACCTGTCACACCTAGATGGTTGCCATCAGTAACTAGCTGGCAATTACTAACATGTAACAATGAAATGCTTGCATTGGTATGCCTATGTTTTCTGCAAGACTGTTTACTATGAGTTTGCATTTTATATTTCCAAACAGGGCTTTTCCTTGTCTGCAGCATAATATTAGCTGGCTGCCTGATTAAACCTGTTCATCTTTCCTCCACGACATCTTTGGCATTGTTGCTATTTATATCACTGTTGTGTTGGTGCGTAGATTTTTCTTTAGCTGTACTCAGTTTAGTGTACTTGGTTCCATGGTTTGGCTCCCTCACCTCAGCTACATCTTCTGTTTCTATTTTGTTTTGTAAACTGCACTTTCCATCTGATTGGTCATGGAGGACATTGAAAGGGGAGTGATACTCCAGGATCCTCATCTCTGATAAAGTTCCACCTGAAGGAAACACTGGGCACCTTTACTGCGGTGAGTCTCCCAACCCTCACTGTGTCAGACTTGTTGCAGTTAATTTTGCACTGCTGGTGAATTTGTCTACAACAATTTTATTTTGCATAAAATTTCTCACCTGGACTTTTGCTTTTGGTTCCTGCATGGTGGTTTTGTTCTGGTGTGTACCTACTTTTTGTTTGTCATGCACTGTTGGGGCATGCTCAGCCCATTGGCGCACATAGTCCTGTAACACTGGATGCTTACTTATTCCCATTTTGTAGTGGTGTGGGAGCAACTGGGTCAACTTGCACTGCTGGACAAGGGTACTGATTTTTCCTTTAAAGTATCTCCCACACCTAACCATTTCAGAAGTATTCACTGACTCCTCCTGGTCACATGTTGGAGTGTTGACTTCACAAGGACACCCACCTGACACATTAAGGCTCTACCTGGCCCTGACAGCTGAGATACACAAGCTGTAAGAAGGTGTGCCCCCCCACCATAGTCAGAGTGCATTTCCTCCACAGTTCTCTCCCAATTCCTCTGGTCTTAAGCTTGCCACATGGAAACAATATACACTGCCCTTCCCCCCCCGGCCTCCCTCCCAGAGTCACCAGTCTATCCTCACATTCACTTTTAAAATACACTCTTCAGTACACTATACCTGACAGCATGTATTTAGGAAATCACTGGGGGCTTCCAGTTAGACTTGTCCACAGGAAAAGGCTACCAAAAGTGAGGTGAATGGTCTCACCAGTCTCATGTCTAAGTTAATCGATATTTGTTATTTATTAATACATTTATATTTTGTTGTCCAGACCAGCATTGTAGTAAAGCAGCAGTGCTACCACTTGCTGTGCTGGCAACCTGGGATTGGGAATGAACTCAAGTCACTCATTGGGCTGGCCAGAGGAATGGTGATTGAGCATGCTAAGGATGATTCTCCTCCCTCAGGGTGGAGTGGACACTCTGCCTCACTGCTTGCCTGCTTCCTAGCAGAAATCAGGTGTCAGCACAGTGGAAATGGGCAGTCAGGGGCCTTCAGGCATTGATACATGTGTGCATACCTCTGGGCTCACTCACAGTGTGTCATTGCACAATTGGCTGCCATCAGGGAGGAACACAAGGAGGAAAGAACTCCCAACCATGGTGGCATGAAGACCAGTCTTCCATAGGTCCTGCACCACCACTTAGGCACCTCCTCTGGAATCTGTATTTTGCTCTGGAGAGGTTGGGCTAGCCCTGTAGGCCCTGCCATGGGGGATAATTTTGAGGAACTCACTGGAGAGGCAGTTCCAAGATAAGGTAGGTGATGGGACTGGCAGGACCAGGTCAGAAGGAGAATGGTGGGTAATGGGAGGATAAAAAGATGATAAAAAGCATGTGTTGACCAAGACAGGCGCACTGAGCTGGGGCTCATTTCCAGGTGTGGCTGGGGGCTGGTTAGAAGGTGGAAAGAAATCCGATTCACAAAATGTGGCAAACACAGAGTACAATACCAAATACAGTGACAAGGGAATGTACAAAACAGAATATCAGAAGGAACATGGTATAACACTGATGAACTTAAAAGAATTTACAAAGTCAAAAAGTGACAAGAGTGAGCCAATTAACAGAACTATTTTTTTCATATAATAAACATTATTTTGATCCAGCAAAATAATTTGAATTTAAAAAGAATTGTGAGCAACAAAGAGTAAGCAAAACTGCTTTCACAAATACTAGGCAGGGGCTACTTTCAATTACAAGAGAAAACTCTCAGAGAAAACTCACAATTTTACAATCAAAACAAGAAAACAGTGTTATAGTATGCATTGCAAACAATCTGATTATTCTTTCGGCCTACAGTTATGTGCTACGTACAGTACGACCAGGCTGTGGAGTTCAGTCACCATGAGACAATGTTAGGAACCAAACCACAGATCCTGAGTCCCAAAGGTAGTGGGCAGGATTATTAATAGGAGGGCATGCAGAGGCAGGTGCATGTTCAGCCCACATGTGCGTCTGACTGCTTGCACCAGCACTCAGGATCTATATTTGCAAAAGATCCCAGGCTAGATTTTCAATACTGCATCAGTGACTTGATGCATACAATCATGCTGCATCTCTGACGGATGCAAAAATAAAGTAGACCACTGAAAAGGTGATATGATTCATGGTTGCATCTGCGAAGACTTGGGACAAATTGGTAACCCTATAATGATGCATACAGTATATTCATATTTGACATATGCAGCGTTATTTTACTGTAAAAGAATGGGAAGAGCCGTAAAGGTGGTAAAACATTTGAAACTAGCATTCAAATGTTTTGTTCCATTTTGGATGATGCAGGCACAGCTCAAAATTAGGATTGTGTCTGTGGTATTGTAGCTGAACATCCAGCCCCCATTTATTCACACAAGCTCTGCTTCTTTCGATGTCCTACGGGTTGGCCAGGACATTTTTATTTATAATCCCCCCAAAATAAGCAGTTTTAAAATACTTTTATATAGCTGTTTTTGCTAGAAATTTTCAGATTCAATAAGGCACCTGGATGATCCCTTGCTGAGTAGAATGTAGCCAGTTCAGTGGTTTTATAAATAACATAAACTGCTGCTTTAAAAGAGAAAAAAAAAAGTGTGTAGAAATTTCTTGTGCTACCATATTATAACTCGGCAATGTTTTTTCCCAGTATAATATGGGTAGTACCATCTTCACTTTCAAAACCTCACTGCCTGCTCTTCTGGTCTCCTCAAGCTTTTACTATTCCTTAAAGTGACTTGAAAATAATGCCCTGTCTTTTTTCAGCACTTAAATGCTGTTGGACTGGAAAATGAGGTTGAAAAAGCTCAGCTGCCCACTGAATAAGAGGAAGAAAACAAGACCCGACAACCCGGTGTCTTGGCTAACACTACTACTCTCATTACAAGGCTTTAATAAAATTGCTCATAGCAGTGAGTGGAATGTTACAAGCCCATGGTATCCTGTCATATGGGTAAAGCAAACGGAGTGACTCACATTTGAGGGACTGAATTTGCATGCCCGAAAAAGTAGCAACCATCAGAGGATAGCAATAGGAGAGAATAGTAAGTCAGGATGGACATAACAGTAAGGGCGAATGACAAGGGTGCATCTAGTGGTGATGGATAAATGGAGCATTGCAGCCCACTGCTGCTGAGCTGGCGGTCTGGAGCAGTGGATGTGGTTCCTGGCTAGCAAGGTCATGTTCCCGGGTTCAGGCCCATTTGTAGGTAATTCTTTCGAAGAGTGTTTTGCATGTTTAAGGTTTTAATTTTTTGGTTGTGTGGTCTCCAGTTCCCACGACCGTATTGCCCACCACTGCAGTATCCCCTACATACTTTTGCCCTCCACCTGTGTATTCTCCTGTCCCCCCCATGTCCGCCTCCCCATGGAGTTCATCTTAATGGGGGGGGGAGCATAGTCCCAGGCAATAAATGTTCATTTATATGGTCCAGTTTTGCATTGTATAGTGCCGTCACTGTTGTAACTGTTGCAGTGATTATTGTGTTGCCGATTATGTTTTCGGCAAAATGTGCTTGGTGTTATGCGAGTCACTGCAGTAGTTTTGCTATTTATTATGACATGGAACCCAGGCTCATAATGGCTAGCAGTTTGTCACATGCAGCCAGTGCATTACTGAAATTTAACAATTTAGTTTGTAAAACCTTTTGCGATATCAAGTTTATTACAAATTAAATTAAGTGCTAAATAACATGTCGTCATTCTTTCTGGTTGAACCTTCATAGCTGCCTAAAAGTGAAATTATTTTGCTGTTATGCAAATTTGTAATAGGCTATACTGCAGCTAGTATTCAATGTTAATGCAATGTTAACTGTCTCATTGCTAGATCCAGAAGCAAATGATTTGATACCGTTTAATGGACCAACATAGATGTAACAACAAGAACAAAGTGCTCTAGCTTTCGGACCAACCAGTCCTTCTTCAAAAGCTCATGGCAGTTGTTTAGAAAATACAATACTTATAACAGCTAGATAATGCAGAGAAAAACAGAAAAAAATCCCCATTGGTTTAAAATATTAAAAAAAAAAAAAACAGAAGATGATGTCAGAGAAGTTTAACAGTACCATACTGCCTTCAGCCAGAAACAACCCTGGGTCAAACATGCTTGGTGGAACACACATACAAAGAACTCTACTGCATATAAATTTAATTGACATAAGATAACACTGCTGAAGCAGATAACTCCTAAATCAAGCTATGAGTGTCACAGTTAATATAAGGATGTGATTACTGAAAAGCAACCCCCACCCAGATTAAAGACAAACTAAGATTGTTATAGGGCTCATGAAGTTTCAATGTCTGCATAATAGACAATAATTTACCAGTAAAGTTGTCTTAAAAACATCAGTGACACACTGTGTGATGTATAAAACCTAAGCTGGACCTGTCACCCAGCTGTACTCTCCAATATAGATATAAGGCCCAAAAATTTCAAAACCTCAGGACTATATAAATGAAAATTTAAATATAAATTGATAATATTAATGTCAAACAAAAACTCTAGTCGAGGAACCTCAAAGGAATTAAGACCATGTAGCCTGATATGTACTGATGTCAATATATACTGAGAATGTAACAACTGATGTACCACAAGTGTCTAAGGAGTCTGAAAAGAGATAAAAATGTAATTTCTCTCTCCTCTTCATAAACACTTTTGATCATATCTCACATCACCATACATTATGGTGATGTGGGTGGGTTAGGTATATTGTTTGTATGAAGAGGAGGAGAGAAATTAATTTTATCTCTTTTTCAGATTCCTTAGATACTTGTGGTACATCAAGTTGTTACATTCTCAGTGTATATTGACATCAGTACATATCAGACTACATGGTCTTAATTCCTTGAGGTTCCTCGACTAGAGTTTTTTGTTTGACACTAATATTATCAATTTATATTTAAATTATCATTTATATAGTCCTGAGGTTTTGGAAAAAAAATTTTGGGCCATATATCTACCTGGAGAATACAGCTGGGTGACAGGTCCAGCTAGGTTTTACACATCACACAGTGTGCACTGATGTTTTTAAGACAACTTTACTGGTAAATTATTGTCTATTATGCAGACATTGAAACTTCATGAGCCCTATAACAATCTTAGTTTGTCTTTAATCTGGGTGGGGGTTACTTTTCAGTAATCACATCCTTATACTAACTGTGACACTCATAGCTTGATTTAGGAGTTATCTGCTTCAGCAGTGTTATCTTATGTCAATTAAATTTATATGCAGTAGAGTTCTTTGTATGTGTGTTCCACCAAGCATGTTTGACCCAGGGTTGTTTCTGGCTGAAGGCAGTATGGTACTGTTAAACTTCTCTGACATCATCTTCTGTTTTTTTTTTTAATATTTTAAACCAGTGGGGATTTTTTTCTGTTTTTCTCTGCATTATCTAGCTGTTATAAGTATTGTATTTTCTAAACAACTGCCATGAGCTTCTGAAGAAGGACTGGTTGGTCCAAAAGCTAGATCACTTTGTTCTTGTTGTTACATCTATGTTGGTCCATTAAAAGGTATCAAATCATTTGCTTCTGGATCTATTCTTGCAAGGACCAATACGGCAACTACTAAATCTAGATTTCTGTCTCATTGCAGCATTCATAATTATCTACATTCCCTTGGTTTCCTTAAGAAATAGGTTGATGATGTTGAAAATCACATCAATCTAGAACTGCTGAATCCTCTTTTCTGTAATTTTTCAGCTAACAATAAAGTTGTGAAAATAAACTATGTGGCTTGTTTGTTAGATTTCAAATAATGATGTTTACCACAGATAGTCTCTGCTGAACATTAATTAAAGTAGTGAACCAATTACTATACAGGAAAGAGGGTCACACAATTTAGCTGGCAGACACTGTTGCCAGTGGTCACATTCAAAGCAAGGTGTCAGTCCAGGGGAGAGGGAAGCAAAGAAGGATGATACCACAGTTGACATGGGGGGGGGCGGAGAGAGAAGGGGTGGTCAGGGATTTCAGGAAAAAATCCCACTAGGAAAGTTTAAAGGGAGGGGGGGTGAGAGAGAACTGTCTGTTTTGCCAAAGTGATCCTGGCCCATCCTTCCTCCCAGTAATGAGGGTCTGACAGAGAGAAGAATGGTGTAGGCATAAAGGGGAGGATGGTAGCCCTCGGTGGAGTCTGCCAAGGATGGACTGCAGAAATGACCAGGACGAGGTGGCAAGAAATTAGTTGGTAAGGTAAAAAAAAGATATACAAACTCTGGCCAGAGCTGATAGGGCTGCAGCAGAGGAATCTGGGTTAAAAATATTGAAATATTTTTTTTTTGTTAAATATTTTTACACCAAATTTTCAACACAGTCTTATGATGAATCTGCCACATAAATAAGGGCAGCAAAAATGTTTAACTCCTGGCCTAAAGGTGATGTCATCCAGGGACTACAAAATCAACTTTTGGGCTGCAAACACACATTTTGGGCAGGAGTCAAAAACTGACAGCTGTCACATTAATGAGTCACAATACCAAAATGGCTGTGTTGAAATGTTGTGGTAAGATTATTGTATATTACCAAAGTTATAAGTGAATCACTCTGATGATGCCTGGCAGTTGTCAGGAGATATGTTAGTTGCAGAAAGGCTTAGCCGCCACTTTTTATGCTCACTATGTGTGGGTGCACTATGCACTTTGGTTAAATAAAGGATTTTGAAAAATAATTTTGTGGTCCTGATGCTTTCTGCATATGTGGGTGCTCATCATCCTTTTGCTTGTCCCTGTGGAACAGCAGGCTAAGATGGGACATGAGCTCAGTCTTCCCATTCTCAGGGTTATTGACAGGATTGAACATATGAAAATGTTCTCCAGCAGGACAGAGGGACATGCTCTGAAGGTCACAGTTGGCAAGTTTAGGGGTACCATTAGAAGTATATTTCATGCCAGAAGGTGGTGACCTTCTAAAATGACCTGCCAATAGAGACTGTGGACATGAAGACAGTGGAGTGGTCCCCAGTGTTGCCCATCTCTTAGCTTTTGCCAGCACTGAGCCAATACAGCTGTGGAGAGCTTTCAGGAGTGGCAAGTGCATTGAAAAGAATATGCGGTGCTCTCACTGCACCACAGTCAGATGTAACTGATACTGCTGCAATTACAGAACTGTGCATGCAAGAATGGATAAAAGTATTAGCCCACTGATTATGACATACTGCATCTTAGTCAGGCTATCCTTTGTCAGTACATTGTAACAGGAATAAAGATCACATAAAACAGCCTCAACATTTGTTGTAGTGATTTTATAGACAGGCATAATGAAATTAGTTGCGTATATGTATTGATTTGAGCATACAGGGACATGTACAGGAGTTTTGTCCAGTTTTACATGGAAAACACATGGAAAATGAGGATGCCATACAGGGAAATGCTTTGTTCAGTCTGGGAACACTGCAGTTAACACCCCTATGATTTCTTTTGTAATCTCCTATGATGCCCTGTGCAACCTCTGAAAACCCCTAAAACATTAGCTGCCTAGCATTTACCCTTCCTACAAAGATAAAACCATGAGAGTTCCAATGCCACTAATAAGATAGGTCCCTGAGAGCGTTAACATAAATCAACTCTTCAGAGGAAATACCATAAATCATTGCTACACACACATACACATTGGGAGAGATGACCAAGAATGTAATTTGGAGCTACTCTGAAGTTAGATGCTGTATCCTCTATTGGAACTCAAACATGGGTAAAAGTAAGATCCCAGTATACATGAGATATTGCATCTTAGCCAGGTTAACCTATATCAGTACATTATAGAAATGGGTAAAATTAGGACTCTTCTGAAAATGAGATCCTGCATCTCATCAAAGATATCCTGTGTCATTACATTGCCAAAATGGATAAATGTATGACTCCACTGAATATGACATATTGTATCTCAGCCAGGCTATCTAGCTGTGTCAGTACATTGTAACAATGCTGTAATATATCAAAGAGGTTCTGGAGACATGTGAACATTGAGAACAAATTTTGAGAGATTCCAACATTTTTCCAGAGCCTCTGTGATATGTTGCAGGTGAGTTTTACCATTAAAAATGAATAAAAACAGCCTTAACATTTGTTATAGTGATTTTACTTACATACATAATGAAGTCAGCTGTGTACATGTATTGATTTGAGCATAAAGGAAAATGTACAGGAGTTTTGTCCCAGTTTTACATGGAAAATACAGGGAAAAGGAGGGTGCCCTACAGGGAAATGCTTTGTTCAATCTGGGAACACTGCAGTTGACACCGCTGTTGTTCTTTGTAATTCCCTATGATGCCCCTTGCAACCTCTGAAAACCCCTAAAACATTAGCTGCCTAGCATTTATTTACCCTTCCTACAAGTATAAAACCATGAGAGTTCCAATGCCACTAATTAAGCCCAGAAAAGGTTAACATAAATCAATGCTACACACACACACACAGACAGACAGACAGACAACACACACACACACACACAGACACACACACACACACACATACACACACACACATGCACACATTGGGGAGATGACAAAGAAGGCAATTTGAAACTGCTCTGCAGTTAGATGTTGTTATCTCTTGGAAGTCATGTCAGTAAATTATTAGTCTCCAAAGACAGCAAGTCACAACTACTCAACAGAGACAAGAGAATATTTTATTTAACTGGCAAGTTGGGGAAGGATAAACTGAAAACTCCAAAAATGTGTGCCATGGTACTCCATTTTTCCAGCTACAGACATCAAGATGGCTGTATGCAGCCCTCTTGGATTAACTCTAAAAATGCTGTTTACTAAGCTGGATTCAAAAGAAAACATGTGCTTCTTGTACTCACTGAAGCAGAACAAGGTTGGGGAGGAGAGAATGAATCTATTTGACTGAGCGCTGGACAGATGTTCAGTATGCAGCACTGCAAGGGTTAAATTGAAAGGCTGCAAAGACATGGAAGGATCATTCAAAAACTCCAAAGGAAGTATTCAATGGTCTGAATCTATTTGCTCATTTTTAGAGCTAATGCAACAGGGCTGCAGGTTCCGCCTACCTGCAGCCCTAAAAAGGGAGAGAGGGAGTGGGAAGGAGTAGACAGGGAAGACCAAAGGCTGCTGGGTTTGAGGAAAGGGCGTCTAATATGAAAAGGAACATAAAATGGGACACAGTCCAGGTGTGCTTCTAGGTGTGGAAGTGGCTTGCATGGATGTGCATTCAGGAGCAACTAGTGTACTCAGGTGTGCAATGGATCATCACTTGGGGTAACAGCAGCAGGGGTTTCCCATAAGGGGTAAAATAAATGGTTATAGGATACAGCTGCTTGAATGTGTTAGAAAATGAAGTAGGTATAAATGCCACGTATTAGCAATAAAAAGAAGAAATGGTAAATGCATGTTCAAACTGTTGTGTGGTAATAAAGTATGCTGACTGACCACCCACACTAAATGCATTAGTGGTTGTTTTGGGGGGAAGAAGGGGATCCAATGACAAGTTTAATAGAAACTTTACATTAAACATTAACTACGCTTTTGCACTGCCATATCATTTTTTATTTTTTTTTTATTTTTACAATTGTTCCTATCTGGGGATCATAATTCTAACAGTTTAGGAGTCTTTACGAATAGTTTAAAAGTTAATCAGGGTGTGTTGTGTGCTGTTTGCACCTCTTGACACTTCCCCAATCATTTACAGTAACATATGGTACTGATATCTAATTCTCATTTATGTTTTGCTGAAAAAAATAAAACTGTGATAATATCTGATGAAGATGTGTAATAGCACCAACAAAATTTCAAGTTTGCATTTGAAGCATAATTATTTTAAGAATTATATTTACAGTATATTTTAAATCATGTCTCCATCCATCCCTCCTGTGTTGCATTAAAAAGTATTTCCTGTTGTCATTCTTCCTGTGTTGGTTCCTGCATCTGACCTGCTCCATGCTTTACTTTCCTCCCACTGCGCATCCCCCTTTTCCAGCTCTGGCACTCCACCCTGAATGTTCAGTTCTCTACTCATTTATTGAATGAGCTGTCACCCCAGCCTACATTCTGCATGTGTGTTTGTTTGCAGCACCTCACTTTCTGACTTATGTGTTTCAGTATTATTTACCACAGATTTTTTTTTTACATTTTTTATTCTTGTGTAATTTTGTGTGGTTTTATCACTGTTTGTCTTTCCTGCACAATCTTCCTTGCTCATGTGTGTAATTTTTATAATTTTTACAATGTATAATTTCTATAGTTTTTCACTGAACATCTTTGGTTACCTCCTCACACTTGTATTGCCTATCACTCCTTACATAATCCTGTTTTTGTATTTAATTGTAGCAACTGCATAAACATTTGTACCTTCTGTACCTTGTCATTTGCATTAGTTGCTTGTCCCCTTCTGTAGAACACATCAGGACATGAATTGTTCAGAGCTCAGTATACTGTTCTGGTTAATAAACAGGAGTAATAAAGTATAGGTCCTGATAGGTTGGATAAACTAATTTTAATATGATTATAACTTCTAGGGTAATTTGTTGTAATGCATTCTACCAGCGCCTAGCTGTAGGTCAGGTCCACCATCTGCAGCTAGTGCAGAACATAGCAGCTAGATTTGTAACCTTCACCAAGATGAGTGAACATATTACTCCTGTGCTGCATTCGTCATACTGGCTAATGGTTAGATGGCAAATTAACTTTATGATTTTACTTTTGTCTTACAAGGGCTGAAACAGCCAAGGGCTTCTTTCACCTTAGGGATCTTCTTGCAACCCACACAAATATCTATGAGTTGTGATCTTTAGACACAGGCTTGTTGGTTTTTCCAAACTCCATATTAAAATCTGTGGGGGACAGAACATTTTCTGTGGCACCCACCCCCTTCCCTGGAATAACCTTCAAACAGATATTTGGTCTGACCCCTCAGACCAGAATTTTAAAATTAAATTGAAATCATGCCTTTTCAGGCAGGTGTTTGATGACAACTGATATAGTTTATGGTCTCTCCACCATTGCAAAAACATATACTGTTTTTAATGTTTAAACTATGTGGTGTATTTAGCGTACCTATTTTGTTTAGATTTGGCAATATGTAATTTTTTTCAGTTTTTTTCATTTTGCACATGTTGGTGATTTGTACAGCACCTTGATCTTAAAACATACATTTTTAAAGTATCTATCTATCTATCTATCTATCTATCTATCTATCTATCTATCTATCTATCTATCTATTTGACATAAGTAAGCTTAAACACAACAACAGAGGCAGCTGCAAAAACAGCAGGATAGAGCCAAGCATAACAAAAGGTACTCACAAAGCAGATGGTAAGAATCTCTACACCAGCACAGTCCAGGCAATAATTCTCAAGCCTTGAGAAAGCGCAGTTATCGCACAAAGACATTCGGCTACTCTTGTGGGGAGGGGCACTGGAATCTTGTTGCTGGTATGAAAATAAAGTCTAGATTATTTATCCTGCTGCATCATGCTTGAATTATTGCCTGGACAGTGATGGTGTATCCATTCTTACCGTTTGCTTTATAAGTAAGCTTTAAGCCTGGAGAAGTTAACATTTCTAAGTACAATTAAGAATCTTTACTCTTCCTTTAATACAATATAAGTCTAGAATTCCCAGACGTGGTTTTAAAGTGATATATTATTATAAAGGAAAACAATAAGGTGGCTACAAATAACACAGAACAGCTAATTTATACACACACTAAATTAGGTAATAAAGTTATGATCAGTGGTTTAACCATTTGTCTGTCTTCAGGAATAAGGTATAAAGAAAAGCTTAAGCATAGTTATTAATTGTTGTCTCTGATTGGGGGTACTATAATTGAGTCCCACATTAAAAGATGTCCAACTATTCATATGACTGTGTGCTTACAGTATAACATGGATAGGAAAAATCTTGCATCCTGATTAGTTGTCACCTATGACTTAGACAGAGGATATGTAGCAGGACAGTCTCAGATAAATAATTTATCTAAACTAGTTGTGTTGACCCTGTTGACTTTATGAGTGGCAGAGCGAAGCATAGCCATGATTAATATGGCAATAGGGTCAACAACAATGAGGTTTGAATAAATTAAATATCTGATACTGCCCTGCTGCATGTTCAATTTATGAACTGCAAGTGTGCATCTTCAAGGTACCTTGTTTTCTAAACCAAAGTGTTTTCTTTCTGCAGTATTTTTTTTTCAGCCATCATATGTTCTTCCAATTTTGTGAGAGGCACAACTGGCTGGTGTTAAGAATGAGTTCTACTGGATGATATGTTGTGAAAAGTGTCAGTTAATTGAAAGCACTGGGAGAAGTGAGACTAAAACAGAATTTTATGTATAAACATCAGAATGGTGAGGACTGTAGCATGATTAACAATGTTTATTCAATGATCTACATACACACATATACACACACACACTCCCATTGCACACATCTGTGTAATGCACTGGTAAAAAAAAGTAACAAAAAAGTGCTGGCAATCAGGACACAGCACACTAACAATGTCAATGCCTTTTTCAAAAATTCCTGATTGCTATTACAAACATGGTTGCCACCTTTACTGACTAAAAATCATTGAGGCCCTAATAATGAAATTCCTTCAAAATAAAAAGAACAAACACAATGATTCATGACTGTTCTTTTCTTTTATAGTCCCCTCTTACACATATACAAAATTGTAAAAAAGTACTACAAAGTTTTATTTTGTGGAGTTTCTTTTCTGACCATAAAAAGTCCCCCTAATATCTTTACCAGCCTACCAGGAAAATCTTTACAGCTTACCCTGTCAAACATAAAACAGAATCTCTGGTCTTCTTGAGATCTTCTGTTGTGTATGTTTGTATGGAGGAGAGGCGAACATTTGGCCAGTAGAATTCTGCAAAAGTTTGATTTCCCACATTTTATTATAAACAAATATTCCATCTATTGAATGTATAGCGAGACGCTTGACAGCTGGGATAGTTCTACTTTTTACTAGTTGTTTTTAAAGAAGAAAATACCCATTGTTTGTTAAAAAGAAAGTTTGTTTTTTTAATTTTCCCAATTTACCCATTTTATACATGCAATGAGATATTTCAGAGTATGCATTATGCTGATCTAACAACACTTCTGAAGGTGGTAGGCCATCTCCTGTGATATCATGTCTCACTACATCTGTGAGTGTGCAGTTAGATCAGCATAATCCTTGTCCAATTGGGTGCATTGCTTACCTAAAACAGCAGAATGTGAGTGAAAAACATTTCAGGATAAATGGAACTATAAAATGCACTGACTGATGACAAAATCTTTTTTATTTAACAACAACTGTGGATGTGAACTATTATATTTTCTTTGATCACAGAGCCACAACAATTTACAGGAAACAACATGATGGCATTTTAGTCTAACTACTGTTTCCATCCTTTATAAAGCCAGGTAAATCCAATGCCTTTGTATGTTAAAAATGAAGTCTGACTCTATAAATGTGTATATCATTTTTTAAAGAAACACTTTTCATAAGGGCTAGGTAGTAATTATTAAAAATGAAGAACTAAAATGCCACCAGCAAAATATTGTGGGGCCTAAAGCCTGGGAAAAGAGTATCACTGGAAAAAAGTATGTTGCCACAATCCCATGGCAAGTCTGAGGAACCTGGTTCTCATTAAATGCACTTTCTATTGCTAGTACATGTTGTCAGTAAAATATAGTAACTGACAGTTCTAATTTTCAATGATCTTTAAGTGAACTGATGAAGACCAGGTACATTTATTATTCATCACTTCAGGTTTAGATATGTTATTGACTGGCATCATGCCCTTACAATGAAACTATAAGCAGTAAAAACAAATAAAAGCAATCCATATACACAGTTTAAATGGGAGTACAAAAATGAAAAAGTTAAAAACCAATGAAAGGCTTATTCCTGCGTATTCTATGAACAATACAAAAATAATTAGTAACTGTATTAAAAATAAGCAAGTCATTAACTGTCATCAGAAAAAGAAATTGGTCTTCATGAGTCTCACTAAGTTCAGAGAAGATATTGAAGACCCAAGTGTTACATGGTTTAGCATACCTTGGGGAGAGAAAAATCACATGGCTCAAATTTTCACAGCCCCCCAAATGGCACAAGCAAAGGGTCTCTGAGGCTCTCGTATTACTCAGGGTAAAATAAGGATTAGCAACAGACTGATTGTGAACTATCCATATAGCTTGATTATTTGAGTGTCCGCAGAGTAATTAGTGAACAATACTAATATGCCAGGAAATACAAATGCGGAATTGATGGATGGCTGTCAGAGACTAAGACACTGCTATATTAGTACTCATTGTGCTAAGTCTAACCAGTAATGGTTAGATACCACCATTGATAAACTATAAAAACACAGCTGAAACATCTCAGCCGCAGTTCAATTGTTGAACAGGGAATCACCATAGAGGCCAAGAAAAAATGAGTGCACTCTCACGTGAACCCTTTTTTATTTGTTTATGAGGATATGGACTAGCCACCATGGACAGCACCATGTTGGAAGACCACAAGCATGATTTAACTTTTGTTGGAACCAATACAGATGACAAGAGGGGATGGGAAGCCAGACTTAAACAATAATTCCTGCACAGCTGCTGCCCCTTAATCCTTTGAACTCCATAATACTTCCAGTTTACACTAGAATATAACAATCAACAAGAAAAGATTCAGCAAGGGTTCAAGGTTTTCTAAGCTGTCATTAAAAGGTCCACTTAAAAGCAGAATTCTGATAAATATGTTTTCTGAACAGCTAGCCAACATTACCCCTTTATTATAAAGAATTAATGTGCATCCTGATTGGTTTGAAACACATTACACCTAATCTTGAATGACATCAAAAGTTTGTGGGTTACACAGGTCAAACAAATTAAACTCCTTTTTTAGGCTTGGGCTAACATCTGAGCCCAATAACACTCTAATTGAATATTAAATGCTGTCACTCAGCCTCTGCCAAAACAGCACTGTTTATGTAATGGCTTTCAATCGTAATTATTTCATCACACACAGCATATGGATCTCTTCGCATTGCACATTACCAGTTGTTTTGCTACTGCTGACATCTTAATCTGAAGTGGAAGTTCTTCAAAGCCCATATCCTCCCTAAGGGCTCAAAATATGTGCTGTTTATATATGTATTTCCTTCCAATAAAAGTATGTCATTATCACTGACCCAATATCTGGTCCTTGAACATGCGCCTTTTCAAAGTGACCATTGCAAGTGGAGAAGATGTTATTTCAGCTTTGGGGTGCGTGTATCTGGCCCAATGCCTTTGAAATGATGCAGCTGCTTATTTAAATTAACTACTGATTTGTCTTCATTGTTAACATTCATACTCCACCTCCCACCCAAAAGAGTCACAGTTAAATAGAAAGTTTGTGAAAATGTCCCCCATTTTGGCAATATATAGTAAATCTGAAGTTTGGAACATGGAGCTGAAAGGGTAGCAGCATTAATTCAAAATGTCATGGCCTGTCTGCCATCAGTCAAATGCACGAACCTCTAGTTTAACTGGGATTTGCAGACTGTATTGCCCATCATGTAGACAGGCCTGATGGTGTGGATGGCTCACTAGGTAGCTCTTATCTCTCAGCCAGAGGTCTGTAGGCTCAAATCATAGCTAGGGAACATATCAGTTTTATTGCATTTATTAGCATCTGCAACCATATTGCATAGGCTGCCACACTGTTAAAGACACTCTTCTTCCAGCGAAGCACGACCTCAAGGTGGCGCCGTAGATGTTAATGAATCCATGGTATTACCCTGTCCGAAGTACCCCCAAACTCTTTACCTTCACTCCACCATCCAAACTGCAAAGCATGGGAACAGGGCTGCCTGGATATGCTCCAAAGGCTATCCATCAATAATGCTTTCAGTAATGATAATGCAACTCTGCTTCACTGATCCTCCGCAAATTCTCAGTCTAAAAATACTTGTTTAATTAACAAAACTAATGGAAAAAGGGAGCTGCAATAGTGTGGTTTTGTTGCCTTATCTACTGTATATATGGATCATTATACAGGAACATGCCATCAATCTGCTGTTCTCATTACAGCAGGACTCTCAAAACATACTGTGATGTGTTCATGCATGAGGTAGACTACATGAAGCTTCATTTATTTTTAATCAAACTGGATCATGAATGATGAGGTACAGTTGCTTGAAATCAGGTGACAGACATTAGCAATAGTAAACATAAAATGCCTCACAGAAATGTCCCTTATTGGAGAAGGATTAAATCTGAACCACACCATCTTAATAAACAGTATTTGCACAGTCAGTCACAAAAGAAAAGAAAAGACATTTATCTCTTACCATGGAATGCTCCACGCTGCCCCAGAGCTTGAATGAGGTCAATATGCCATGTACATGTACCCAATCTGAGTCAGTATCCACCCCTAGTAATTAAAGCACATACGATGAGAATATGCATAGATTTATAATCAGCTTTCTTTTTTTCTGGACAGTAGCAGATTTAATAACATTCAGCTGGAGGTGGCCATTTTGAATAAGGTTAAACATAAAACATTTTGACTCATATATATGCTATGGGAGGGAATAAAAATAATATTTGCACAGTATACCATAAAACAAAACAATGAGCAAGTCCATTCACTCCAGCACTCATGCCTAAATACTCGATTGAGTCACTCATACAGTCATGGTCTCTAAGTTTAGCATCCACATATCTTCCAAAGATCATTCACAAACTCACACTAAAGCATCCAAGGAGAGGAAAACCAGTTCTTCATGTACTGTACATCAGGCATTCTCTGTGTTTTTTTGCCCTGGCCTGAGGCTCATGTTGCCCTTGGATTTTCCAGATTTTACTGTACTCAGCAAAGTACACTGAGTATGCCTGCTGACACCCATGGCTAGAGGGCTTAACAGCACACATCACCCAGTAGGGGTGTAGACTGCAAGGCAGTGTGATCAGAAATAAGCACAATTGGTATGAATGCAGACCTTATGCAGCTAGTATAAATCCAAAGCAGCAGTGGAAGTAAAACCCTGCACAGTTAGATAAAAAAAGAGCAAGCATAACATGATGATCAAGGAATTTTGTAACAGTCTTACATATTGGGTTCATACACAGACAGCATGGCTGGATGCTGACTGTCTACTCTGGTGGGCTCCTAGATGACTCTGGTCAATAACCTTTGCACTGCAGTCCTTAGCACTCTGGACTGTAGTATAGAAGACTACTAAAGGGGCTCAGGCTAAGTAAGGCTTGGCTCCTTGCAGTGACCAGCTTGAAGCCCTCAGATTGGCTGGTGGGCTTAGCTGAGGTCCCGGTGGACAAGCGAGAAGCAAAATGTGCTGAGGTGGATTGTTGGTTGTGGGGGGGTTCTTGAGGATGCTTTCCTCCTTGTGACCCCATCATTTTGCTGCTGCGGCTGACAGAAAAGTGAGCACTGCTCATGCTAGTCCATGTGAAGTAGTGTGGCAGTTAGAAGTTCAAACTTGGCACCTCCTACCCGACTGAATGTGTCATTTTTTTGGAGCTCACTTATTGGCTGGTGGGCTTAGCTGGGGTGCCGGTAGGCATGGAATGAGCGGGCTGGGGCTGAGGTGGACTGATGGGGTGAAGGGGGTTCTTGATGATGCTGGCTCCCCCTTGCAACCACATTGTTTTGCAGTTGTGACTGGCAGAAAAGTGAGCACTGCTCTCATTAGTCTGTGAGGTGGATCATTGGGGGATGGGGGTTCTTGAGGATGCTGGCCTCCCTTGAGACCCTGTCATCTTGCAGCTCTAAATACTAAAACAAGGTGTAGAAACTACTGTAAATCATAAAGGCTTAATAAGCAAGCAATATTGTACCTCATTGTAATTGAGAGCACTTTCCATGGGCTTACTACTACCACTATAAGTGCCCTGTACGTAGTGGAGGAAACAAGAACATACTTTTCAACCTCTTTTTTCTAGTAACCAAGAAAGGCCCACTAGGCACATATGCCTGTTTTCAGGGGTGACCCAGGAGCACTAAGGAGGTTAAGAAATGTGTTCAGTCACAGAGTATGCAAGTGGATGTTATGGGGCTCAGACCCAGGTCTGTTGGATGTACTAAGCTCAATCATAGCTCATTACTCTGTTCTCTAGGATATACTGCCAACCGCCTTTATGTCACTAATTTTTTTATTTATGACCAGAGAAGGTGGGACAGTAACATTACGCTCTATCCCTCCTCTCTGGTCTCAAAGTATTTTTAAACAATGGACATAAAACACCAATAACCAACTCTCTGTCATGGTTTATTTTTTAATTATTCTGCACTGATTACCAAAGAAGTTGACACACACACACCATGAATTTTGCTTTATATTTTGTGGCCTTTATTCAATATTTTCAATTACAATACCACATATGTGGGATTTGTAGAGAAGTGCAAATATCAGTGGTAAGCACGTGCCCACGCATATCCACAACTGTGGACAGGCACACAGGGCACAACACTAACAACCACCGGCCAATACAGAGTGTCTGAGCATGACCCTGCCACCACAGACACGGGGGGCAACCAATCAGATGCCCATCCTGGTTTTAGATTGGATCCCTTGAGCAGGGGACTGTGGGTTACTTCACATCCCAGAAGTTGTTAAAAAAGGAGATCGCCCCAATGGCTGCCCCCCCCACATGGCAGAGGGGAATGTCTGTCTCACTGCAGCTGGTGGGCACTGTTTTTGATGGGTGCCTTGCATCTATGGCAGGGTGCCTGCTTGCATAACCTGCTTCCCCTCACCCAGAACGTTGCCCCTTAGTGAATGGCAGAGAGTGTGGGCATGCACTCTGGCCAGTTCCCTGGTCCATCTGTACCTGTAGCTGTGTGGACAGTCAGGGGATCCAGAGTGGAATGGGTGCGACTCCTTTTCTGAATGCTGCGGGGGTCCATGGGACCCCCAAAGCATGACTCACCAATGTAGTGAAGCCTACCTGCCATGGGCACATAACATGTAGATTTAAGCCTTTTTGTTCCTAGGTCTCAGTGTCCCCACAGGCCTTCACCCCACCACACTTCACCCCCTGCATATTCTCATACTAGTACCCCCCCACACCAAGTAAGTACCTGAACAAACATATATTTAGTAGTCTTTATTCAATATTTTCCAGTACAATACCATATATATATATATATATATATATATATATATATATATATATATATATATATATGGGATTTCTAGATAAGTGCAAATATCAGTGGTAAGCACAATGTTCCCAGAGGTCCATCACCCCACCCACTGCATTACTTCATGCCAGTTCCCTCACCAAGACAGTACCTGAACAAAATATATTATGTAGTCCTTATGCAATATTTTCAAGCACTATACCACACATATGGGATTTGTACAAAAATGTAAATATTAGTGGTAAGCACAATCTCCCCAAAGCCCCATCCCCCCACCCACCTGCATTGCCTTATGCACACACCTCCACAAATAAAAACAGTACCTGGACAAACAATATATATTTATTTTGTCTTTATTCAACAATTGCAAGTGCAATGACATATACTGTATATGGAATTTGTAGAGAAGTGCAAAATATAAGTGGTAAAAAATATGTCACCTCCCCCAACTGCATTGCATCTGACCAGCCCCCCACCCAGACAGTACCTAAACAAAAGGACATATATATTTATTTTGTCTTCATTCAATAATTGCAAGTACAATAGCACATAGATAGGATTTGGAGAAATGTAAAAAATATTTAGAGGTGAGCACCATGCCCCACAGGCCCCTCACTCTGCCTCCCACATTACCTCATGCCAGTACTCTTTACTCCTGCAGCACATTACATAGCTCCCCTTACTCATGTATTTGGTACAGAGGGAAGTGGAATAGTGTAATGCTGGGGTTGATGGGGGCCAGGGGGCCAGGGGGCAAGTGGTCATGGTGGCCTCCAACCCCCCAGCAGGGGACATGGGGGTGTGGTGCATACCACTAGTCACCAGTCAAGTGCTATGCACCAATTCTCCAAGTCCTCTGTCTCCCCTAGGTAAGGCACTGGTGGGGGCATGGTACAAACCAATGGTCCCTGTTCACTAGTGGTATGAACCATGTCTTCCCTTGCCTCCTTTTACCCAGACATTACCTCAAACTAGTGCCCCCCCACGTCATCCAGAGTACATTCTCAAATACAATACCATATGTATGAGAGTTTAAAGAAGTGCAAATATCAATGGTAAGCACAATGTTCCCAGAGCTCGAATAGTTATAAGGATGCCCTAGCTGCTGCTAACTTCTCACAAATGGTCAAATCACCTACTAGAGTAACCTACAGAACAGGGACCTGTACACTTCTGGACTGGGTGCTAACTAATCGTCCAGTGCATATCTCTGAAGCTACAGTCCTCCCAGACTCCTTAAGTGATCATTCCCCTATTTTGTGTATTTGGACCAACAAATACACCAAACTCTTCCCCCCCACAAAACTATTAACAGGAGGAGAATGCTGACTCCAGGTAATCCTGAGTCACTTAAAACACTCCTTCATGAACATGACTGGTTACCAATTGATATAGCCCCTGATGTAGACACAGTACTCTAATACTTTATCACCTGTTTCAACTCAGCCTGCGACGTTCATGCTCCGTTCAAGAAGCATAAGATCAAGGTCGTCAATAACCCATGGATGACACTAGGCCTCCATGCACAAATGAAATCATGAGACCAGCTGTGGTATCATGCTAAAACTACTGGCACCCAGACTGACATCAAGGCCTACAAAACAGCGAGGAATGCATGCACCAGAGCAAT
Source organism: Neoceratodus forsteri (assembly GCA_016271365.2). Taxonomy (NCBI): domain Eukaryota; kingdom Metazoa; phylum Chordata; order Ceratodontiformes; family Ceratodontidae; genus Neoceratodus; species Neoceratodus forsteri. The sequence continues at coordinate 284,261,543 of CM057454.1, forward strand.
CTGCCATGAGAAGGCTAACTATTACAGGAATGCCTTAGCCAGCACCTGGAATGATGGGGGTAAATTCTGGTGTAACCTTGCTGAAGTGACTGGAAAGTATCCCAAAACAACACCCACAATGTTGAACATAGATGGTACCATCACTCTTGACCATGTAATCATTGCCAATGCATTTAACACCACTTTTGCTGACCTTAGTCATGTGCTACCCCCTAACTTTTTTGATGCCACCACAGTCAACTCAGCTCCTGATAGTTCAGGCTTGGAACCATGGCACCCTCCTTTCCATTTCAAAGCAATCCTGGAAAGCCTAGCTAAAAAACACATTCTTAAAGTGCTTGGAAAGTCTAGGGTCTGTGGCAATTCACTGGATATGAATCTTCTCGCCCTCACCATTGATGAAGTCCTGCTCCCACTAACCAAAATCCTCAACCGTTCTCTCATGCTCTTCCAATTTTCCCAAAAGTGGAAACTGGCAGTGGTGACTCCAATCCACAAAAGCTGTGGCAAGACTCTCACGAACAACTACAGGCCTATATGCATCCTCCCCCTCTATCCAAAGCATTGGAACAGATACTACCTTGTAAAATACAGCCTGCAATGTTCCCAGCAGCATAGCTTCTGCAAAGGGCACAGCACTACCACTGCACTCCTCGAATTCACCACACATATCCATCATACACTTGATCAGGGCCAGTTGGTCGGCGCTTCTTTTATTGACCTGACTAAGGCATTTGATACTGTCAATCACTCCATTCTCCTTGAACAATTATCCTTCCTTGGTCTTTCAAGTGAAACTACCATCTGGTTTCAAAGCTACTTCAGTAACCTGACCCAACAGTAATCTTCACTTGCCACACCGACCCCACCTCCCTTCAGTCTGAACTACAGAAAAGTTTCACAGAAGTGGAAGACTGGTTTTGCTCACATAAAGTCATCTTTAACCACAAAAAACTAAAACAATGTTGTTCCATGGAACCCACAACAAGTACAAGGCCCATGAGCTCATAATTAACAACCACAAAGGCGTCACCCTTGAGCAGGTGGATATGTTTAAATATCTGGGCCTGACCCTTGACTGCTCTCGTATACCAAACACATTGACAATATCGCTAAAACTGTGAACTCCCACATAGGGCTACTATACAAGCATAAACATTGTCTAACGGCTGAAGCCTTGAACCTCGCTATCAAGAGCTCTGTTATCTCAACTATTGACTATGGGCCCATTATCTATGGATCCACTACTGATACTGCACTCCGGCACATAGCTGTAGCCCTCAATAAGGCATGTAGACTCCATAGTTCAGCTGCCTGCCTGTCTCACACATGTGACATTTACGAACAGGCTAACTGGCTCCAGCTATCTGGCAGGCTAAAGTACCAGACCTGCATCCTAGCTAAGAAGACATCACTGGGCCTTATGCCCCCTGGAGTCCAATCAATATTGACCCCACAGCATGTCCGCCACCTAAGTAGAAGATCAAACAGTCTAACCTTTACAATACCTTGCTGCCGGACCTCTCAAGCTCAGAGTTCTTTCCTTGTCAGAACCTCTATCTGGTTCAACTTGCTACCTACAGAAATCTCCAACATTGCTACGACTGGTGCTTTTAAGTGTAAACTACATCAACACCTCATGGCTAGTGCCTTCTGTGATTGCTTCTTATAATCCCCTCCAGGCATACTACCCTCAAGCATCCCTCCTCACTGCCTCAGCTCCTCCTCCTCCTCCTCTCCTACCCCCCATTACTGGGTATAGGATGAATCTGTCTCCTCTTCCTTTTCATCCCCCCAATTCCTCCTCCCTTGCTATTTCCCATCTACCACATATCCAACGCAATGCCCTCCCTATTTCTCCCCTCCTCCCTCTCTCTCTCCCATACCACCCCCTCACCACAACTCTTCTTTCTCTTTTCCCACTAACTCACTCCTAACAAAGCTTCAGTGAGCCACCTATGACTTGTACTGTATAATTAATTCGCAACACAATTCCTTGACAATACCTTTGGCTGCTATTATTGTAACCTTACTTGTCTTTTTTTTTTGTAAGTTCCATTGTAATGATCATGTTATGTTTTGTGCCTTATTGCCTTGACGTGGAACATTCGTAATAGAGTCCTCGGCTCAAAGGTGTCATCTGAAATACAAATAAATAAATAAAAATAATTAAGTGGCCAATCACCCCACCACCACCTCATGCACATTTTCCCCCAGTCCTCTGCCCTTCATCCCTGGCAGGGCACTGGCAGTGGCATACTGCAACCCACCGGTCCCTATCCACCAGTGGTATGCACCATATCACCCCAAGTCCCCCTCCACCCTGGAATTAACTTAGGCTAGTGTCTTTGCCCATCACCCAGAGTACATTATATCAAAGCACAGTACCATACCATAGTTTGTCCTTGTTGCCTTCATACAGGAGAGTACCAACTTGGCCAAGGGCCGATGGCAGTAGCTTGAAGTTAATATCTGGTGCTGTGGTCTTATCAGCTGCACAGACCTGTTCAGCTTTGCAGGTCTTCTCCTTGCAATCTGAGTGTTTCTTCTCCAACACAATTCTCCCCCTCCACTTGCATGAGATAATGGCAGGAGTGTTGGGGACTGAGGGGTACAATGACCCCCATTGCCCCCACCCTGCACAGAGGACTGTTGGGGAACATGGGGCAAACCACCTATCCTTGTCCCAGTACTATGCTCTATGTGAACCACATTCCTCTGACACCCCCCCGGCATTGGATTGGTGGGTAATAATGGCCCATCAGTCTAAGTCTGTCACACTCCAGGCAGAAATCGGGCCGGAACTGTGATAGACTTAGCTTGATAGACCATTATGCAGCCTATCAATCAGCAATCACTGGTAAGAAGGCTTCGATCCTGTCCAGGGAGATTGCTGCTGCACAGAACCGACCAGCTCAGCTCTTCTGGACTGTGGACAGATTGTGCAATTCAATCTGTCTTCATCCTGGTGGAGCCTTTTCACAAGAGCGGTTTGATGAGTTTGATCAGTTCTTTTCAGATAAGGTTGCCACAATCAGGTCCAGCATCTGTTTGGCTCCCTCTAATGGGAGTTGAGGAGGTCAGCAGGATATGTCGGCCACCCAGTTCACCTGGTCTGACTTTAGCCGGCCCGAAATCACTCACATTGTGATAGTCATCCAGACTTTGCGACCAACCAGCTGTAGTTTGGAACCAGGCCCAACACGCTTTCTAGTAGGATGCAAGGATGAGGTTGGCCCGGTCCTTGCCGAAATAGTCTGGAGATCATTGGAGACGGGGATCTTTCCAGATCCCCTGAAGGAGGCAGTTGTTCTGCCACTCCTTAAAAGACCTCCCTTGACCCAGACTGTCTGGTGAATTACAGACCTGTCTCTAACCTACCCTTTGTGGGTAAGGTTATTGAGAAGGTGGTTGCGTCACATCGGGACAATCATTTGTTCAGCCACAATGTCTATGATTCTCTCCAGTCAGGATTTAGGAAGAGACATAGTACTGAGATGGCCCTTGTCCTCATAATGAGAGATCGGAGGACCCATTCTGTCTTGGTCCTCCTTGATCTCTCTGCAGCATTTGACACTGTAGACCATGGTGTGCAGCTGGAGCACCTGCGGTTCATCTGTGGACTGTCTGGTACGGTCCTTAGGTGGTTTCAATCTTTAATTGAGGGTAGGACTCAGAGAATGGTGTCTGGGATTTATTCCTCTGCCCTTCTCCCCAGTTCTATGTGATGTCAGCACCCATGAAAGGGTGACCCGCAGAAGAGTGATGCCACGGTGGCGAAAACAATTTCACCACCCTGACAACCCCGGCGCATGGAAAAACGGCACTGGGGACTAAAAATACTTGTTTTCTGTTTGGGGGGCTGTGCCTCCCCCACACATACCCACTCGGGGGACTTCACATCCCACACACCCTTACTTAAGGATTCTCAGCTCCATGGGGGTGGATGTCGGGGGGCTGCAAAAGCAAAAAGAATTACATTTTGGGCCTGGCGCAAGAAAAGCCCAGTAGTGCCCGGACCCAGACCCGAACCTGGAGCCCCAGCACCGCAAGCAGAGGCCAACCCCCGACGCCATGGTGCAGCTTAGCAGCCGACTGCAGCACCACCCCTACATCCCCTCCGCTCCTTCCAGGCCACATATGCAGTGCTGCTCTCCCCCCACGTGCGGCGTAAGCGTAGCGACATCCTGTATTCAAGTGCATGCCCACCACATCCAGTCGCCTTCCCTGCCCCCTTTGGGCTTTCTCTCATATCCCAGCGCCATTTCAGATGGTGCCATGATTCAGGCGCCCACCTCACGTGCTACCCTTCTCCCCCTATTCTGCAGGGTACCGCAGGGTTCCATCTTGTCACCCATGTTGTTTGCATTGTATATGCTGCCATTAGGAGAGATCATTTGGTGGTACAGTTTGAGTTTTCACTGCTATGCAGATGATACTCAGCTGTACATGTCCTTTGTGCCCAGACAGGATGCGTTCCTCTGGGTGTTTAACAACTGTCTAGCCGAGATCCAGGATTGGATGAGTGTGAGCTGGCTACGGTTGAACCCGGTTAAAACTGAGGTGCTGGTTATGGACCTAGATCATCAGGTGGAAGGTTTATTGGCGGGACGACCCTCTGGACTATGGCTCGGGGATGTTCAGCTGACTACCTCAGACTGGGTGCTGAACCTGGGTGTTATTTTTGATGACTGCCTGACCCTTGAATTTCAGGTGTCAGTAGTTGTCAAAACCTCTTTTTACCATCTGAGGAATATAGCCCGGGTGAAGCATTTGGTTCCCCCTCATGATCTTCAAATGCTGGTCCATGCCTTCATTACCTCCTGCCTTGACTACTGCAATGCCCTTTACCCAGGGCTACCGGGGGTGAGATCTGCTGCCTGCAGCTAGTGCAGAATGCAGCAGCTAGGCTACTGACTGGTATTCTAGGACCAGTCATACAATGCCTGTACTCCACGACTGCACTGGCTGCTAGTACAGTGGCGGATCATCTTCAAGGTCAGATTACTATCCTTAACCTCGCTTGAAGCTTTCAAATCCATGCTCTATGCCCACCTCACCACCACTAGCAACTGTGATTGCGCTAGATAAAGACTACTACTCCTCATGTCCATCCTCACATCTGAGGCCTCTTCCTCCCTGACTAATGAACCCTCTGGTACCTCTACTACTTCCTGTCTCCCACCCAAACTCACCCCCCTTTTTCCTGTCCCTCTCACTTACTCTCCGCCACCACCTTTCCCTCCTCTCTAGCCTCCTTTTGCCTAATGATCACCCTCTCCTGGAAGTTTCCTTAACCTCGAAATTGTCTACCGCTTGAACCTGTTATAGCTTGTTTTTCTATGAAACTTAAAAACGTTACTGCCTTAAACTGTTAATAGCAAATTTATGATGTAACTTTTCTGTCTGGTTTTACCTGTAATGTGTATCGTGCTTTGTTAAATGTTCTTTGTGACGTGGAACCTTTGTAAAAGAGCCCTGGCTCAAAGGTATTAATTCCTAGACTAATAAACTAAACTAAACTAAACTGACGTATAAATCCCTACGTGATCAGGGACCTCATTACTTGCCAGATCTCCTTTGCCCTTACTGTCCCCTTCACCCTCCCTGATCCACTGACGAGGGATTGCTAGAGATTCCCAGGGTCCGTTTAAAGACATCTGGGGCCCGATCTTTGGTTTTTGTGGCCCGAACCTGTGGAATTCTCTACCTCGTCAGGTGTGAGATTGCCTGACTGTCCAGAGTTTTAAATCTGCACTTAAAACTCATTTATTTAGCCTGGCATACTCAGACTCTTAGGTCGGCCAATGTAATATTTATAGAGTTTTAATTGCTGGATTTTATTAATTTAAATAGATTTGTTATGATTTATTGTTGTTTGTTTTAATGTATGTACAAGCACTTTGGTTTTGAGAAAGGCACTTTTTACAAATAAAATATGATAGATCGATTGATTGTAATAGTGCAAAAGGTCTCCATCCATCAGTGGTGTGCACTATGACCCCACGGTCCTCTGTCCCCCACTCACCTGCTGGCATTACCCCAGAATTGTGGATCCTCTCCCCACTAGTACTCTGATGTTCTCATCAAGAACTACCACTCCCCAAACTCTTCCAAGTAGTAAGTAGTTATCAGCTCCAAGCCTCCAGGGATGTGCCTTGCCTTTGCAACCCACAGCTCTTTCTGTGACTACTGTGGTCTCTCACTTAATCTCCACATTCACTATGTCCAGTTTAACAGGTCTTCCCTTGAATACATGAAGTAATGCTGGAGGGTTGTGGACAGGAGGCTGGTGGGCCCAGCAGTAAGGGTGCGCATGTAATGAATAATATTTCCCGAATACCATGATTATTACCCTATTCATTATGCAAGTAACAATACCCAACAGGGTGGGTGGTATTGGGATATACTGGTCCACTCAGTGGTGTAATGAGGCCCAATGCACACCCCAATACTGTTCAACCTGGATGGTGTAATTGCACTTAGAAAATGGGTTACATGCGACATTTTCTAGTGGTTTGGCAAAATAAAAAAATATAAAAAATATAAAAAAAATGACTACAGATGACATGAAAGTGGGTTTTGTTGGTAAAGTAGTCCCTCTACTAGTATACTTGCCAGTAGAGGGCATTGTGGTGTTAGAGACTTATTTTTGCTGTATAATGAGTGCCTTATTTCTTTTATTGCTCCCCCTCTTCTGACGTACTCAGTCCCATCTGCTCCACACTCCCAGTGCTCTTTTTTTTGGTCGTGTTGGACATTGAGACATGGAAGCGCTCTTCTCATTTTGATTCTGCTTTTGAGTGGGAGCTGATGTTTCGGTGTTGTGGTCTGTGCAGTTGCAGCCTGTTCAGTTGTGGCATAGATGGCAGTTTGAAAAATGATTTAGATGTTCCATAGTTGTAGTGGGAAGTCCAGCAGATGAGTGAGCAGGTGAGCAAGAGGTCCAGCGTGAGAGAGAGAGTGTAAAGAAAAGTTTCTGAAAAAGAAAGGTAAACTACAGCAACTTTTTCTGTGTACAGGAAAAGAGAGCTGTTTGATGTTTTAAATGAACAAGTTTTTTAGGGCAAGGCGGCAGTGTGTATGCAGTGGATAAGAACTGGTTCAGGAGGGCAAATGCAGGAATAGGATGAGACTAGCACTGTCAGGGATGGCCACGACTATGGTGGTGGCAGTTGAAAAAAAAAGATTTGTTCTGTGTGTTTATTTTTCAGGTTAACTGTGTTTTCACTTTTTGTGGTTGCTGTAACATAAATATGACTGGTGGGGGAGTTGTTTAATTCCTAATGGCTGACAAAACATGGCTGCTAGTATGAGTGGGCACTCTTGAAAAATGCCCGGTCTTGTGGTTTGAGGTACAAAATGGGCACAGGGATACCTTTGGGTGATGGGTTCTTGAAGCTGGGACTAATGTTTGGTTCCACCACTGGAACGCACCTGCGATCCGGCACCAGGCAATTAGGGTATCAATTGGCAATGTCATCTATCATGCACCCCCCCACGCCCTCCCCCACTTATGGATTCTATCTCCGGGGGTGGGCTTACCTTGGGGAGTGGGGGCGCATACTGAATTTGGCACCCTGATTGCATTGCATCATAATGCCGACACTCTGAGCGCTGGAAGGGCTTATTTTTTACTGGCATTGTTAAGAAATAAATTTAGGGCTGGAAGGATTTGTCAAGCCCATTTTCTAATTAAGTACGAATAACAAACAGTGACACTATTTGTGCCAGTTATGATTTTGAAAATACAAAAACAGCTCCCCCCACCCTCCTCTCCAACCCAACCATGTTAAAAACAACTCCTGGCCCCCTCCCCTCTAGCTCACAACAGTTGGAGTGTTAATAAAAAAACTCCCTTGATGGGAAACTGGCAAAACCTGCCCATCTCCAAGGCCAGCTGCCATCTCCTCTTCCAATTTTGTGATTTAAAAAAATCATCCCCTATCCCTCAACCATGGCAGCAGTGCCCACCTCCTTTCCGCCTGCCGCTCAAGACCCAAATTTCATTACATTAAAGTCCCTCCCAGACTCAGAAGGCAACTGACACAACCCACACTCCTCCACAGCTGGCTGCCTTCTTGTGAATGGGGAAGTGCTCCTGTGCTTGCTCCCATAGTAAAACAGATGATCATGTGATCAGCTGTTTTACTACTTGAGCAAGTGCAGGAGTGTGTCCCCATTCACAAGAAGGTGGCTGGCTGTGGAGGAAGGTGGGTTGTGTTGGTCGCTTTTGTGCCAGAGAAGGTCTTTAATGTTAAGAAACTAGTGTGCTGGGGGATGAGGAGACTGGAACTTGGGTACTGCTGCCAGTGTGGGGAGATGATTTTTGTTTTTAAATCACAAAATCGGTAGAGGAGATGGCAACTGGCCGAGGAGGCGGGTGGTCTGTGCTGGTCACCCATCGAGGGAGGTTTTTAATTAATTCTTCACTTGTGGGTGCTGAGGGGGAAGGAAGGTGGGAGTGGGCTTATTGCAAAGGGAGGGAGGAAAGGGGGGGGGGTTACTTTAACATGATTGGGAGAGGAGGAGGGTGGTGGGCTTTTTATACCCCTCTACATGATTAATGAAGCAGAACATTGAATCTCCAAATATTTAGGGCCCCAAACATGAACATTCAGCCACATATTCGAAGTAAGGTATTTGCCCACTTCTATCCTCCCAGTACCCCCACCGACCCCCTGGCATTACCCTAGGATTGTGTATCTGTCCCACTCTAGACCCAGCTTCTGGCATTAGGTAATGTATCACTGAGGTAATGCAACCATCATGTTTGAAAATCCAAAGATAACAGCTTGAACTCCACCAGCCACTTCTAAACACCACTTGCTTGACTTGCATGAGATAATGCCAGGGGGGTTGTTTGGAACCATGTCCTGTGGGAACATTGTGCCCCCAGCACATAGCCCTCTTACTCTGGGCCTAGTATTGATGGGGAAAATGAGGCAAACTACTGGTCTCTGGCCAAATTTGTCCACTCCAGTCTTCTGCCCCATCCCCAGGCAGGAACAGACCTGCTCAGCTTTTTCAGACTGTGGACAGGCTTCTTCATCTGTCCTGCCTTCAGCTAAAAAAAGCTTTTTCATCAACCTTATATAAGGAGTTTGCTCTGTTCTTCTCTGACAGGGTGTCGGCTATCCAGTCGAGGATTCCGTCAGGTAGGCTTATGCCTCGTAGTTGCTAGTCTGTTGGCAGCAGAGGAACTCTGCCTGCCTGGGAAGAGTTTAGGCCAGTGGAGGTGTCTGAGGTGACTCTGGTGATCTTAGAGCTGAAGCATATATCTTGTGAACTGAACCCAGCCCTGACGTGTTTCTTGATGGGACGTGCCGAGGCTGTTGGCCCAGTGTTTGCTGGGATAGTTGGGTGTCCGATGGAGGAGGAGGTGTTCCCAGCTCCTCTGAAAGAGGCGTTGGTGAGACCCCTCCTAAAGAAACCTTCCCTTGACCAAGACATCCTAGTGAACTACCGTCCTATCTCCAACCGGCCTTTTTTAAACAAGGTTGTTGAGAAATTGGTAGCACAGCAGCTGGAGGACTGGCTTTTGTCCTTCGACATCTATGAGTCATTTCAATTGGGTTTTTGAGCTAAACATAGCACAGAAACTGCACTAGTTAGGTTGCATAATGACTTACTCAGAGCTCAAGATAGAGGAGACAAGTCAGTTCTTGTTCTCCTCGATCTCTCTTTAGCTTTTAACACCATGGACCACATTGTGCTTCTCTATCGGCTCTGTGAATTTTGTGGACTCGCCGGTGTTGTCATCAGATGGTTTGAGTCTTATCTCTCACACATGGTGCAGCTGGTAGTGGTGGAGAATTTCTCCTCCTCATCAATGCCTCTGTCTTGTGGAGTTCCACAGGGCTCGATCTTGTCACCGATGCTGTTTACAGTGCATATGATGTCTCTGGGTGAGATCATTTGACACTACAGCATGGAGTTTCACTGCTATGCAGATGACACCCAGCTGTATTTGCTTAACATCTGTCTGGCCAAAATCAGTGATTGGATGTCTTCCAGCTGGCTGTGACTCAACCCGGACAAGACAGAGGTGCTGGTGGTCGAGCAGGGTCTTGGGCGTGAAGGGTTGCTACCTGGAACGGACTCTGATCTTTTTCTAGGGTCTGCTCCATTGGTTGCTTCCCCAAGGTGCAAAATCTAAGTGTGATTCTGGACAGAAGACTGACCTTTGAAGATCAGGTGTTGTCTGTTGTGAAAAGTGGTTTTTACCACTTACAGAAGATCACCAGGATCAAGCCCCTTGTTCCGCCCAAAGATCTGCTGACCCTAGTACATGCCTTTGTGACCTCCAGGCTCGACTACCGTAATAATCTTTACTTCAGTGTCATGGGAGGGACCCTCTGCAGGCTGAAGATGGTGCAGAATGCGGCAGCCCGGCTTCTGGAGGGACTATCTCAGTCGCGCCATGTGACCCCAGTTTTGTGTGTTCTGTGCTGGCTGCTGGTCAGGTGGAGGGTCCTTTTGAAGGTGGGCTTGCTCACCTATAAGGCCCTATATGGGCTGGGTCCTGGCTACCTGTCTAAGCTCCTGTCACCTGTGACCTCTGCCCTCTCCCTCCGCTCCATTTTGAGGGGCCTCCTGGATGTTCTCAGGGTTCAGTTCAAGACCTCTAGTGATCGAGCATTTAGTGTCTATGGGCCAACCCTGTGGAATACGCTACCAGCTGCAGTCCGGGAGGCTCTTTTGATTGGTGTTTTTAAGCAGAGGCTTAAGGCCCATCTCTTCTGCCAGGCTTTTGGGGATTAAGTCTTCTCCCCCCTACCCTCATTGATATCACATTTTATATTTAGACTTTTAAGAATGCTGTTTTAAAGTTTTTACTACTGCACAAATGTTATTTATGTATTTTGTACTTTTGTTTTTATTATGTAGGGCACCCAGAGCCTCCGGGATTGGGTGCCTTAGAAATAAAATTGCCTTGCTTTGCCTTGCCAGAAAACCAGCAGTATTTACCATGCCCCTGGTCCCATGCTCCATGCTGCAGGGGCTGGAAGGAAAAGTGTACCTCTGTGCAGATGACACAAAGATCTGCAACAGGGTTGATACACAAGGGTGGGTGGAAAGGATTAGAAGGGACTTGGCAAGGTGGAGGAATGGTCAGAGGTATGGCAGCTTATATTCAGTATAAAGAAGTGCAAAGTAAGTCACCTGGGAAACAAAAACCCAGGGGAAGAGTACACAATTGGGGGGGGGTACTAACAACAACAAAAATGAAAAGGGACCAGGAGGTAGTCATATCAGATGACCTTAAGGTAGGCAAGCAATGTGAAAAGGCAGTAAGGAGTGCTGGGGGATATTGGGATGCATAGGGAGAGGCATCACCAGTAGAAAACAGGAAGTTGTTATCCCTCTGTACAGACAGTTGGTGAGACCCCATGTGGAGTACTGCATGCAGTTCTGGAGATCCCATCTCCACAAGGACATAGACAGGATGGAGGCAGTCCAGAGGAGGACAACTAAAATGGTGCAGGGTCTGCACCAGAAGCCATATTACGAGAGAATAAAAGAGTTTAATATGTATACTCTTGGGGAAAGGAAGGAGAGAGGGGAAATGATAGAAACTTTAAAGTACCTCAAGGGAATCAAAAAAGTTCAAGAGGGTAGCATCTTTCAGAAAAAGAGATGTACAAGAACAAGGGGGCATAATTTGAAGACAGAGGGGGTATGGCTCAGGGGCAACATAAGGAAGTATTTTTTCATGGACAGGGTAGTGGACGCATGGAACGGCCTTCATGAGGAGGTTGTGGGGTCTAAAACAGTGGGGGAATTCAAGAATGCATGGGACAGACATAAGGCAATTACAGTGGGGGGTTGGAGGAAGTATGCTATTGGTTAACGAGGATCTGCAGCTTATCCAATAGGTAAGGAAATGGGCAGACTAGGTGAGCCAAGCAGTCCTTACCTGTAGTCAAAGTCTATGTTTCTATGTTTCTATTCTCCCATCATTACCTCAGGCTAGCTTAGGGCCTGTCCAACCAATGCCTCACCCCCATTCCCTTCAAAATATTTCAGCATTCCATTTTTTTATATAAATGCATGGTTACCTGAGTGGGTGGTGGAGAGGTAACCTGGGTCATAGAAACATAGAAATTGACAGCAAATAAGGAAAACTTGGCTCACCTAGTCCTCCAATTTTCCCTACCTACTGTAATACCCCTTTCAGTGATTTTAAGTGAAAAATATAGCTCTCCCCGAATATAGCAGTGCGTTTAGGGGTAATGAGTCACAGTCATGTAAAAGGTAAAATTCCCCTGAAGTTGCTCATACTACTAAAACAAAGTACTTTACTCCAATATAGAGATGCAATCAGCCAACTTTATTACTATGTATGTTAAAAATTACAGTGCATTTTAAGCAGAAGTACAAAACACCCCAAATAGGACCTCAGCTCCCCAGTGCACTGACAATTACCATGGTGACAAGAAGAACAACATGAATACTAAAACAGCTGTATCCCGGATGCCATGTCTCAACCAGCTACTGCCTGTGCCTTTTGGGCCCACAACACGATTGAAGGGCCTAGGTTCCTATTCCTAATATTAAAACTGGTTCTTTCCCAAGATAACCTTTAATGAGCAGTGCATCCACCCAGAGTATACTTTATGTGGGTCTGATATCTCATGAGCACAACCCCCTGGGATGTTGTACTTACCTACATTATCATATTGTCACCACACACATGGATTTCCTTTTAGCAGAAATCCCCAATTTCACATTTCTGAATTAAAGGTTCATGCTAATAATATGCTCATGACTCAAGATTTATAAAAACAGTTAACCAAACAATGTATTTACAAGGGGTGAGGTTTAGGAATGGGTAATTGGATGTAGAGGTTAAACAGCAGTTAGATTGGTAATTTTGGCATTGCAATTGGCATTGGAAAAGCAATTATTTTGCATTTTAAATTTAGCCATCTACTATATCAGCCACCTACCAACCCTCTGATGGATTCAGTGTAATCTTTCTAACTAGCTAGTCACATTAGATTTTTAAAGTTCCACATTCCCCAACTGGTACCATTCCCAATCCAGATAAGGACCCTGCAATCCTATCTCTGGGTACCCAGTACTAAATGTTATGGGCCTGGTGCAGTTGCAGCTGGTTCGCTGGCATTGGAGCTCTTAAAGGCAAATCAAATTAATTTTAGATTTCTTTGGTTACATTTTAACTTGCATCTTGCAATTTAGAAGGTAGATTCTATACTTTAGCAACTTAAGCATTAAATCCTGAACTTGGCAGAATACAACAACTGTTTACAGTCTCTCCATTTGCAGAGCTAGATCTTCTTACTCACGGTTGGGTATTCAGTCACTTAGGTAGATTTAAAGTAGACGCAATCTAGTAAGACTTGAGTCTTGACTGAGATGTATGGCACAGGCTTGCAGCAGGATCCCTTTTTGGATCAGGAGGCTCTTGCAGCTATTGTAGGCTGGAAACCTTCTCTCACCTTCTTGGCAGTTGCCCATTTTTTTTTCAGTTCTATTTGTAGCCCCCCAGCCTGGAACTCTCTCAGGCCACTGCACTCATCAGCTTGTTCTGTCACCCACTGTGTTCCCCAGTCATCTTCAAGTTCGTTACAGTTCCACGGGTCGGAGGATCTACAACCCGGGGACACCGTGGGGGCAGTGGTTGGGAACCAGCGTTGGGTGTGAGGCAGTGGCTCTGGCAGGGCCATCACCTATCCAGGTGTGGAGGGGTATTTCTTGTGGAGAGAGCCCGAGATCCCTCCCCATGTGGTGCACGCATCTGACACTGTGGCGCACGGTAACCCTGCCTGCATCAGCCACGCTCCTTAAGTCCGGCCTGCCAGCTCGAGATATACCTCCGGTCTCCACTGGGGGTCACCTGAGTGCCAGACAACCCATGCCCTCCCACCTGGAGAGAAGAGCAGCCCAACTATCGCTCAGCCCATCTCCCTCCCCTGCCAAACCCCCGACTCCTGAGTTTGCTTCCGAACTCAGGTCATCGGCGTGACTCGAGGTGTGGTGTCCAGCGCCTCAACCCGCAGCACCACGGGGCTGGCAGCAGTGGCCCATCTTTATAGGCTGAAATTGTATTCTGAAGATAACCAGCACAGAGACCAGGGCCAGCATGCCTCTGACCCCTACATCTAGGCTTGACCCCTCAGGGGGAGACACATTTTTTTGTTTTGTTACAAGGAGAGACACACTATGCTGAGAGCTTGCCTATAGGTGTGACCTGGGAGAACAAGGAAGTTAAGTGACTTGCTCAGAGTCACACAGTATGCAAGTGAGGGCTGTGGCATTCAAGCCCAGATCACCAGGTTTGCAGCTCAGAGCCTTAAAGTACTGCACTATACTGCCTCCTTGCTGGCAAACTACCAGGCTGACTCCCAATGCTGATTCCAAGCACAGTCTCTTTCTCTTTCTTTCTCTTAAGCAATGCAACACATTAAGTTGGGTCGGAATTTGAACCATGCTGCCAGCATAGCAGCCATGGCCCTTTTTCTTTAAGGCACCATCTCATTGCACAAACAACAGTCTCTTTCCCTCTCTTTCAAAGGCAGGTACTAGAGCTTCAGACAAGGCTCCTCACCAGAGCAGGCATATTCAAAACTGTAGCAAATTCATTTTTCTTTCTCAGCTTCTCACAAGCAGAATAACAATTAAACAGTTCCTTTTTGCAAGCATGGTTCTTGCAGCTCCAATCAGGACATAAGACAAACAGAATCATCACATTGGCCATTCCAATATTACAGGACCATTTACGGTCATTCAGTCACACTACTGTCCACCTTATTCTGATGCCAGGTAAATGCAGGGTGCAGACAGAACTTGAGCACCTCTTGGTTATTGGCTTCTTTAGCCTTCAAGCAGGTCTCCATCTCTCTCTCACTCTTTAAAGTAGATTTCTACTCACTTTAGTCAGTTCATGCAGCACTCTCACAGCTGAAGATACAAAATTGTACAGTCGTCTCACCAATGAGGTGGCAAAGATTCTTTCAGTTCTCTCACAACTGTAGGCAGGATGTCTTGCAGCTCTTTTATACTTTAGCTGAAGTTAAATCAGGAATTCTGTGGAAAATCTTCCCAAATGTGGAAATGTGGAAAGGCAAATGCTAGCCCTGGGGGACAAATATCTGGCAACCCCTAGGCCAGCCACTCCTAAGTCCTTGCAGTCACATTTCTTTAGCAAGGGTCTAGAGTCCCACTCCCTCCGGTTTGGAGTTTTGGGCTGAAATTTGGAGGGAATGTAGTGGACATCTCACAGATGTGCCTTTCAGTGTTTTTTTGAAAAAATATTGCATGGCGGCAAAGTTATGGTACTCCAAAGTTGACACTATTTCCCATAGGATAACATTACAGCGCCCGACGCATTACAGGAATCCTTTGGCACCCTGCTGCGAAATAACGGTTTGGTCTTTTTCCTGAAATTTGGAGGGAACACAGCCAACAGCCCATAAATGTGCCTTTCAGTGGTTTGGTGAAAAAATATTACAGGGAGGCAAAGTTATGGCACTCCGAACTTCTCTTTTTTTCCCATAGGATAACATTACGGCGTTCGCCGCGCCTTTCAGGGCCCGTATCTCGGAAACGGTGCCAGATACGGACTTTCGTCAGAAAAATACTTAGCCCCTAGAAGGGCTAAGTATAAAACTAACCAGGACAGTCGTAAATCATATGACTTTTAAATTTTTTTCTCGTTGTACGGTTCTTGAGATATAACCTATTTAGTATTCCAAGTCCTCATTTTCTGCTCCGATACCCATTATTATGCATACATTCTTTGTACTCACTGTCTTTCTCATGCAGCTTTTGGGGAAAACCAGCCTGTGCGCTTACATTACTGTTACTATTGCCCTTCCATGTGCACCCGCATCTGCTTCACTTACGTCGCCTACTCCACCATGAGCGTTATCCTTTGTGTTTTCTCTTCGCTTTGCATTTCTGTTATTTTTGCCATTTGTGTCTACAGTACTGCTTCTCTTTCTGTTTCACTTTGCATCACCATGCCCATTGACTTTTCCGTTTGCAGGCACCATGTTACTATGTGACAACACATCACGTGGCAGACCGTTCCCATCTATGCCACCGTGTGCGTTACCCTTTCTATTCTCATTCGCGCTTGCATTACCATGCGCACCACTGTTACTGCTTCTGTTTGCGTTGCTGTTCCTGTTACTAAGCCACAAGACATCATGTGGCGGGAGCGCGGGGCCCTTCCCCATTACATTCACTATTTCTCGTTATCATTCTCAAAAAGACGGGAAATTAGAGGCAAAAAACTCCATTTAATGCATTAGTTAGGGTTGTTCCACAGTGACAAAAGTGAGGAAATTTGGTGTTAGGGTTGAAAACCCCCCTTGGACCCCCCAGCCCACACCCCCAACCGGCATTGGGGTGCGCATTGGGGTCGTCGGTCCTAACTCTCACCCCATTCTCCTATACTTCTGCTGCTTTACACATGTGATGGGGTGAGAGTTAGGCTGATGACCCTAACAAGCACCCCAATGCCGTTGGGGTGGGCTGGGGTCCAAGGGGGGGTTTCAACCCTAACACCGAATTTCCTCACTTTTGTCGCTGTGGAACAACCCTAACTAATGCATTAAATGGAGTTTTTTGCCTCTAATATATATATATATATATATATATATATATATATGTGTACAGATACAATTAGAGACCCATTAATATAGTACTAAGGTACAACACCTAGGTAAAGCAAGTACAGGCATTAGAATGAAGTGGATGTTCTGAAAGCAAATGCCTTAAAGTAGCCAAAGAGTTGAGGGAGAGAGCAGAAAAAGGGAGTGAATTTCAACTGGTAGGGGCAGAGTAGGCAAATGTTTGCCTGTCAATCACCAGACAGCGGGGATGGGGTGGACAGCAAAGGAGAAAGGGCAGATCTGAGTAGCCGTGGGGAAGGTTTAAGTATCAGTAAGTCACTCAGACAGGCGGGAGAGAAGAAGAAGGTAAGTTTGTAAGTAAAGCAAAACATACAATTCTTGGCATGTAATGTTAAAATACCATGTCATTAAAAATTGTAAAAGTACATAAAAAATGTAAAACAATTTAAGCTATATTTAGAGTTAGCATACAACAATTACTTGCAAAGGAACGCCTATACAAAAAATGTCATCATAACTTCTAACAATTTTAGATTAGAAACAAAACTATTTAAAATATTTACAATCTACCAAATCATTCAAATAAAATCTTATGTCTCTCTTAAACTGCACAGTTTGACTGCTAGCAGCTACAGATAGTGGTAAAGAATTTCATATTTGTATAGCTCTGTTCTAAAGAAACCTTTGTCCTAATGCTGTTCTGCAGCTAGGTATTTCAAGATGCTCATTCTTTGTAGATCCAGTATTATACACTATAGAACATTTAGACAGTAACACATTTAGAATAGTGGTGCTCTGTCCACTATTTTTTTTCCAGCACCAAATATTATCAAAATACTTAATTCCAGTATCCAGAGGAGGCTGGTCTGTACACTATAGAGAATGGAATGATGAACAGCTTGTTTTAAAACCCAAACAGACATACATGTTCGATTGTGTGCTATTGTCAAACTGGACAGCACACTGCCCATAGCCACAACATAAATGGACAATCCATAGTCTGTAATAGAAAGTATTAGACTCTGAGCAACCAATTTAGGAGTCTCCTGACAAAAGTTATTTTTATTTCTATATAATAAGCCAATCTTTTATTCGTTTTCTTTACAACCTTAACTATATGTATGGCAAAGGACAGTGCACTGTCCAGATGGACACTGAAATATTTAAAAGACTGTACTTGTTCCAAAACCTCCCCTACAACTGTTTTATGGTTCAGCTGCTCACAGTTTCCAATTTTATGTTTTAGAACTGCAGAACACTATGGACTGGGTCTTTTTAACCAAACTACTCTGAATATTGTTCCACAGATGCTGTAGCCAAAGCTGCAGTGAAAATTGAATCAGTCTCAATGTAGAAGCCATGGGAGGTTAATAATATCTCCAGCTTCTATTCACTCAGAGGTACAGTACTCTTCATGGTGGCTCATCAATGGGTATTTCCTCCAGGCCCCCCACAACCATCTTCTGCACTCCACTTGCATGAGTGCCCTCCAGCCCCATACCCCCACACCTGTGGCAGGGGACTGATGTGGGACATGGAGCAAACCACCTGTACCTGGTCAGGTGGTGTGCACCATCCACGTCCCCTAGTGCTCTGCTTTCTCCCTTCCAAGGTAGGGCACTGGTGAAGAAATAGTGCAAACCAGTAGTTCTCATCCACCAGAAGTGTGCACCATGCCTCCTTAGTCCCCTTCCCTGGCAATACTCCAGGCTACCTCCCCACCACCCAGACCAAGTCTGTTAACATATTGTAGATTGCTACAAAGAAAACATTAAGCACTGTAACATGATTAAGGTATCATCCACTACCCTCCCACAATCAATAAAACCAACTCGTTTTACTTCACTTGCATAATATAATGCCAGGGGGCTTGGGGGCATGGGGCTGGTGGCACTATGCCCACCAGCCCCATGCACCCACCAGGGGCAGGGGACAAATGGCAGAATTGGAGCAAACCACCTGTCCCTGGCCAGGCAGTATGTACCATGCCCCAGTCTCCTGCCCTCCCACTCTCACCCTCCAGTACACTACACAGCAAAAAATAAATAAATGCCGATTAAAAACAACTATTAAGTGCTGCAACATGATTACTGTTCCAGCTTAAATATTTAGTCCAAATATCCACATACAGTACATTAAGTACTGTAATCTGATGGTTCCTGTTCAGCTGTAGCTAATGCTGCAGCAAAACTGAGACTAGTCTCACGAGGGAGCATTTCAAACAGAGACTTTTTTTTTTTTTTACATTTAATATGCTTTATTGTGATATTATTAAGAGTCACGATACACTTATAGGATGTTCTACAGTCTTCTTATATAAACACTTAGGCAAACAACTGTAGTACTTAACAATACATTGTACATATCCATCAGTATATGAAACCATAGGTTATGGTATCTTCAACATTGGTGACCCTAATTAGCCAAGTTGAGGTACGATTA
Organism: Neoceratodus forsteri; assembly: GCA_016271365.2. Classification (NCBI taxonomy): domain Eukaryota; kingdom Metazoa; phylum Chordata; order Ceratodontiformes; family Ceratodontidae; genus Neoceratodus; species Neoceratodus forsteri. The sequence continues at coordinate 284,280,592 of CM057454.1, forward strand.
GATTATCTAACAAAAGTATCTAACTACCAAAACATGCAAACTGAGCCTTTTTCTTTAGCACTATTGGCAGTGTGCACTAGTGGAGGAAGACGTATGAGGCTGTGAGAATGAATGGGTCCTGGACTGCACTCATCCCTTGATGCTTGGCAAGGGAGGTTCAATTAGCTATTAGTATCTTAGCTGGCCCACTAGCACAGCAGTAGTGTTACCACTTGCAGTTCTGATGACCTGAGTTTGGGAATGAGTTTGAGTCATTGGAGGGTCGGCCAGAAGAGAAATGTGGAGCATCCAGGGGACAGCTCTCTTCCTCCATGGAGGGAGTGGTGTGGTGCTTGGAGCTGCACTGTCCCCTAGTGGAGGTTGGGGAAAAGTTTGCCATGCAGAGGTGGAGTGACAAGTGTCTGGCATGCCATGCCCGGGAGTGTGCATGGTGCTGCCATTGACACTATTGCACGATGCTTCAATGCCACAAGGGGAGGAGGAGAACAAGAAAACGGGGAAAACATCCTCGATGGCAAGAGGATCACCACGCTTTAGACTCTGCAAGCCTTGATTCAGGCATGACCATTGGGCCTTTGACCCAGTGGGTTGAGCATGCTGTGCCACTCCATCACAGGGTGCGAGCTGTGGGACCAAGGTCTGGCAAGTCCTGAGGGAAGCCAGGTTGGCAGGATGGGGGAAGGGGGGGTGTGTTAGGGGCGATACCAGAAGTGAGAAAAAGGACAAAAAAAAAAAAAAACTCTGAGTATGTAAAGCAGTCAGTGCTGCTATGCCTCCCAAAAGGGGGGTTCTTTATCTTAGTTCCCTGAGGTTTAGTCTCATGGCTTAGCAGCCCCCTTCATCATAGCCAGGAGTAAATGGGATTATGTTGGGATCCAGGATGCCTCCTAGAACTCATCAATACAGGTTGTGTTTTCAGGTGCCCGTACAGCATGTAATGCTGTGTGGGGGGGGGGCAAAAATTAAAGGTGATTAGTACACATGCACACCACAGGAAAGCTCATCTAGAAGGGACACACAGAGAGGTATGGTACCTCTCAAGGGGGTACTCAACTAGCTGGTTTTATGATGAGTTTTCCCCTTGAGGAAGCTATTGGTACATTTGCCAAGTTTAAGACTATACCTTCCATGACTAAGTCTTACATGGTCTGTGAGAAAGAGTGGGAATGGAGGTCAGTCGACATTCATGTTCAACTTGCATAGTATAATTTTTACAGACGGAAAGGGGGATTTAGGTGTGTCAAGAGTTAATGCTTACTGTTTTGTTATAGTATTTATTCCGCATATGTCTATGGAAATACCAGAAGAAACTGGATTCAGGAATCATGGTACCCCAAAGGGACAAACCCACCTACATCAAATTCTACTTTGGGAAGGGGAGGTGGGCCACGCTCTACAAGTCCTATTGCAATACATCAGCTCCATCATGGAGAACGATATGGAGATAAATGCCTGTGGCTGGAACGTTTGATGGTTAAACGTCCCAATAAAATAGAAAAAAAACTGCAACCCACCTAAATAAACTGGAAGTCCACCTAGCCTACCTAAAAGAAACCTGCCTGTCCAAAGCAGAGGCTTGTAAGCTTAAAAGGACAAGGTGGGAACAGAGGCCCATAGTATTGTCTCCACACATACAAGGGGAGTATCTTCTATTTCACAAATCCCTAGGGTGAAAAATAGAGAAGCCAAAGACTGATAAATAGGGCAGATGGTTGCTGGTGCTTGCTAAAGTCCCTGAAGGGCCCTTAGTCTTGGCCAAAATACTGAATACAGCCTTTGTGCAGATAACCCTCCCTTTTTGCACACCCTCGGCCAGCAGTTATTTGGCTTTAATGATGGAACAGCACCAGTACTGTTAGGGGGAAAACTTCAATGTCACAATGGCGTCAGGGATAGATAGGAGTGCTGGAAAGACTGAATCCCATACTAATGCCGTCAGAGCAATCCAATCCATTATGTTGGAGCATGGCCTGGCAGATGCCTAGTGTACCCAACTTCCCACAGTTAGAGATTATTCTTGTTTCTTGGCAGTCATTGACACACCCAGCAGGACAGATTTGTGGCTGGCCTCCTAGAAAATTATAGCTCAGATGATGGAGTTCATAATACTCCCCATTATGAGTTTGGACCATGCCATGCTTGAAGTCAGATTCCTCTGGGACCCGCCAGTAAAAACAAATCACCAGGATGGAGACTGGATCAACTGTTTCTAGAGAACAAGGACTTCCAGGAATAGATACGAAAGGAGGTCAAGTATTACAGGGACATTAATGATAGGTGTGCAGTGACAGACACCACTCTATTGGAGACAATCAAAGCTACTATCAGGTCTAAACGTATTACCTGCGCATCCTTAAAACACAGAACTAGGGAGTCAGAATGAGTGCAGCTAGAAAAGGACCTATAGGTCTTGGAAGATCAATACAAAGCCTGTTAGTCACAACCTTCAAGCCTACTGGCTCAGCTCATGCACACTGGAGTAAAACTGAATGATACGCTTACAGAAAAGGAGAAACTTGCCACTTGCAACTAAGACATACATTCTAGGAAGGTGTGAAGTTGAGCATGTTACTGGCTTACAGACTTAATCGTAGACAGTCTGATAAGCTTATTGCTGTGTTAAAGGAGAGCACAAGCATAGTACATCACCAGCCATAGGGTGTTAATGCCACAATGGAGCAATTCTGTACATACTTATATGCATCGCTGTCTTATCCTTCATAAGCTAAAATTTCAAGATTCCTTTATTCTCTGCCAGTTCTAGCTATTGGACCCACCCAAAGTGAATGCTAGATAATTCTCTTTCTTTTCAGGAGATACAGGCAATGATCAAGGTCATGAACCATTCACAGGTCCCCAGAAGGAGATGGCTTCCCAGCTGACTTCTATCATCGCCTACAAGATGAGACATCCCCATACTAACTAAGAGTCTTCACTGAATCCATGAAAACATCCATCATGCATCCTTTTTTTTCTGTCTGGCTCTTTCCTCCAGGCATGGGGGGTTCAGGCCACCTGCACCGCTAACCGCCCCCTCCATCCCCAGGCCTAACCCCCTGGGTGGAGCTGCCATGAGGGTGCCCCATCCCCAAGGTTCTTGGTCATCTGCCTTGGCTTAGCCCCTAGGGTGGGGCCACAGGAGTGGGGCCCCCTGGCAGTCTCTGGTCTGTAATAGGAGTGGCGGTGGAGACGGGTGCCATCATTAGCAGCTGTCTTTTTTTTTTTTCCTCTTGTGGCAGGGATGTGCAATGATGCTGGCATCCACCCCCCCCTAACAAGTGGCACCAGTTATGATGATACCCACAGCCTCCACCAGAGGTTTGCATTGCACCAGACAATCTTCCTCCCCCCCCCCAGAGAAGGAGAGCAATCCCTGGGACGCTAAATTCTTCCCCCTTTTGGCCAGTCCTCTGACTCCTGAGTCCGTCCCTGAACCTGGGATGTTAGCACCACAATTGGACGCCTTGTTGCTGAGCCGGTGGGCTGGCACTCCATTATGCATCCTATAATGAGAGAAACAATTATCACTGTATTGCCTAAGAAGGGAAGGACCCAACAGCCCTGGCACTGGCCCATCTCTCTCATTAGTGCGGATGCCAAGAGTTTAGACAAAGAGCCAGCTGAAACAGATTCTCTCTGTATTAATACATCCATCCCAAGTAGGGTTTATCAAAGGGCTCATTGGTTTGGACCATCTCTGCTCTCTGATCACCTTGATACACTGCATGCACAACTCAGACTCCCCAGTGACAGCCTTGGCTGTGGCTTTGAAAATACATTTTACCTGGTGAGATGGCCTTATCTCCTATACAACCTTCAAAAGATAAGAGTAGACCCCATCTTTGGCTAATGGATCTAAATCTTGTACACCTCCCCAGTAGTTTCCATACTGATGAATAACATCAGATATGTCCTATTCCCCACAAAAGGAAACTCAACAAGTGTGCCCTTTGTTTCTGTTCTTATATTTTCTAGGCAAAGAATCTCTAGCCATCACAATCAGGAAACAGCCCAGCATTCAAGGGATTAAAGTGGAGATGGAGGACTGTAAGACCTTTCTTTATGCAGGTGAGCTGCTTATACTTCTTTTGAATTCCCATGAGTCCATTAACCCAGACTTGTCCTTTCCTCCAGACATAACCTCTGTTTTGGGTCTTAAAGTAAAATAAGGCTAATCTGAGCCTGAATGAGGCATGATCCTAGGCACACATCAGCAATTTAGGGCTAGTTTGGCAGAGGAAGGGATTACAGTACATGTCTGGGATTAAACTTCACAGAAATATACATAACATGGTTTTACTCTACTTGGACCGGGTTCTAACAGCCACCAATGTCAAATTGGAGAGATGGATGGCCTTACATCTCTCTTTGGACAGGAAAATAGAGGCCATAAAACATTTTACCACCCCAGAGTTCCTACACATTCTGGCTCATCTCCCTATCATGATTTCCCAGCTCTGGTTTAATAAAATTGACAAGGTATTTGGACACTTCTTATAGGAAAGAAAGCCCCCCCAGGTACAGTAAAGCTAAGCACAAAGAGCATTGGAAAAGGGGGGATGGGGTGCTCCCATGGTTACTGGTATACCACACATCTTATATAGCAGCACAAACTGTGCATTGGTTCTATCCCATAACTCCCACATTACCTCAATGGTTGCACATTGAGTCTGAGCTGGGTGGGCTCCCCAGCCATGCCATTAAGCAATAAGAAACCCTAGGGAACAAGCATGCAACTATTTTGGTGCTGTTAGTCTAATACTGGAAGAAACTACATGGCTGGATAAGAGAGGACACACTTCGTAACTGTGAGGTAGCACTCAACTGGTCACTCAGGATTCACATAGCATATCATAGTTTCAATGGTTTCAAAAGAGCCAGACTGACTGAGAAGGACATCACAAGCTCCAGCAAACCTTGGGAAAAGATAAAAACTTTATTTTAAAACATATTAACCCTTGCTGTGCCACAGACTGATATATCAGTCCAGAATTCCTACATGCTCAATTTTGTCGTGACAACTCCTGCCGTCACCAATGTTTTGCACCCAGTCATAGGCTTTGTCAAGGCAAAATTCATCACAGTTGTGTACCAGCATTTAAGTCCCTCCCTTAAAGAAAACAACCCTATTTCTGATTGGTTGAAAAATTGAGACAAATCAATTCAAAGGACAATTTGTGAGACTTAAAAGAAATTGCAGTAAGCCAGAAACATATGATGTGGTCATACATGCTTTCAAGGGTCATTGTTTTAGAAAGAGGTTATAGAGAGGACTGCACTGACAAAGCTTTATCAGATGTGGCTAGAACTGAAAGAGCACAATTAATACAAGAAAGACCTAATAGAATTTTAATTTCAGTGACACTACCACAGTCTCTTTTTTTACTATTCATAATACTCAGTTTATTAAAAAAATATTATTTTAAATAACTGCCACATTTTGAGTACTGAAAACAAACTTTTACATGTTACACCAAATGGACCTAATTGTGTATATAGGAGGGGCACTATCATAGGTGATAGAATCAAGCATAATTTTTATAAGGAAGGTTCAGAGACAGGTATTAACCGTTTACCTAAAGGGACATACAAGTGTAAGAGTTGTACATTTGGTGAAAATATTGCGACTGGTGATGAATTTTCTGTGATAAACGGGGATAGAGTTTTTAAGGCTAGTAGTTACTAGTTACATTTACTGCAATACTGCTTCAGTGGTATATTTGGCAATATGTAAATGCAATAGTTTTTATGTCAGAAAAATGAGCCAAAAACTTAAAGGATGGGTGAACATTTGGGGGAAATTGCAAAAAAGATCTAAAAAATGCTTTAGTACTACATATAACATCATCAAGTGGGGAACATAAGTTTAAATTTTTGGGATCGAAAAAGTGACACTGGGACCCAGAGGGGGTGACCTAGATAAACTTTTACTTTGAAGGGAAACCTTTTGGCAGTTTAAATTGAGAGCAGGGACTTTGCCTGGATTAAATGAACAATTTCAGCTAGGACCATATATATGAGTCTATTTCCCTGATGTTTATTGTATATATTGTATATGGTGTATATATTTTCTCCTTCTGTGCATTTTCTTTATTTATTTATTCATTTGTTAACCAGGTTGGTGCACTGATCTGAAGACCTTTTTCATGCATGGCCCGGGCCAGGGACTGGCACATACAAGGTAGGGTACAGTTATTACAAACAGCAGGAATCATATAAGGTTCAATAACAGGATCAATAATAGGAAATCAAGTACAATAGGCAGATGATACAGAGCTGATGAGCAATAAAATACAGTGATGTAGGGAATAAATACTGATAAACACCACTATGTCAATCAACATGGTGAGCAAATAAATTAAAGTAGATAACACACACATGGAACAAGGCAATGAAGGTAAATCAACAGACGATAGATAGGTAAACACCACCCCATACCCTCCAAACTAAATGTATGTATAATATATTTATTTTCTAGTATATGTATATATATCAGAGCAATCAATACACTGTTGGGGTCTGAATTGATTGTTCTGAATTGTTCAAACAATCAAACATGTGGCTATCTCCTTTAAGGGAGGGATTTAAATACTGGCACACAACTGTGATGAATTTTACCTTGACAAATCACATGATTGGGTAGAAAGTGTTGGTGGAGGCAGGAGGTGCCACTTTCATTTTAATATGTTATAAAATAAAGTTTTTCTCTTTACCCTGGCTGTGCTCAAGTTTCTGATGTCCTTCTCAGGTAGCCTGGCTCTTTTGGAACCATTGGATAAAAGAAGACACACCATCATTGGTATGGACACCCTTATAGGACAACCTGAATATGAAAATAGGAGGGAAGCCATTATGCTGGCATACTTATATAGCACAAGACATCAGACTGCATAAATATCTCCTTGTACTCAACTCATCCCATGTAGACTCCTTTGCCTCTCTGAGTATTAAATATATGCTTCATAAAAATCATTTTTGGAGATATCTCCAAATTAGCAGCCTAATTTAAAGTAGCTGGTCACAGGGCTGCCCTCAGAACATCATAGGATATAGCCCTTCATTCTCCAAATGTAGCAAAAACAAGAAAGGGAAAGCTAGCATGACCTACCATACTATATGAGAAGCCCTATTTGACCAAACCCAGAAGGCTAAAATCCAGTGGCAAACAGAACTGGCAATTCCCATGGTCTATTGTTTATGGCCAGAAAGTACTCATTCTTGTCATTAAGGCCTGTTCCCCTCATGCAATTTTCCTTTTTTATACTCAATTTTATGATTTACTCCCTACAAAAGAGTTTGGTAGTTTGTCTTATTAGTTTTGTGTTACTTCCTATATTACAGATCCTCCAAACTAGCGTTTGTACTGTATGGTGTGACATGTACAAATACCTTAGGTGGGATAGGTAATGGTTTATGCAATTCCAGTTATACCATAATTTATATTTCACACCTGTTAGATTATTTAAAATGGGTAGAAAATCTTCCCCACTCTGTAGACGCTGTGGTAAGAAGGAGGGTACTCTTTTACATATTATGTGGGAATGTGAAACTGTTTCTTTTTTTTGGGACTCCATTCGTCAATGCTTGGATCATTTACTGGGACTAGACCAAGCTTTTTCTCCAGAGATACATCTTCTGGGATTATTTAGAAACTCCTTATTAGGTCCCCATCATCATCAAATGGCATGGATTTCTGCATGTGCAAATAAAAAGTTATGCTTCATCACTGGTGTGACCAGGCAGTCCCTATTTGTTTAACATGGTATAAAGAAATTCTGTTTGCTTTACATGCAGAGAAAATGCTTGCTAGTATTGCAGATCATCTTTCTGCTTTTACTGAGGTATGGGGTCCATTATACACATTATTATTACTCAGTGCTGGCTGATATATATATTTTTATGTCTTTTTCATTTTTTGTACCATTAAGGTGTCTGAGCGTTACCTATTGAGTCCTGATTTTTGGGGGTTTTCAGCTTTTTGTCAGCTTTTTTAATTGTGGCACCTCAATTTTAATTATTCCTTTCATAGTTTTTTGCTTCCAGTTGTCTCTTTTTGGTATTCTTCCTTTTTTAATTGTTCTGTATTGTATATATAGCCTCTAGTTTTTTTCTTTTCCTATTCATGGGGACCCCTGCTCTGGAGTATGGGAGGACTGGGTGCGTGAGGGGGTTTTATTGGATTTGTTTTACTGTTTGTTTTGTTTGTATTTTGATAGTTTTTGTTTGGATTCTGTTGATAGTATTACTATGATTTATTGTATAGTTATTGTTTGTTATTGTGCATTGTCTTTTCCTGTTTTTTCTTTATGTTTAAACATTCAATAAAGCATATTCAATTTAAAAAAAAGAACTGGCAATTTCCATCTCACAGTCCCAATGGCCACACTATGCGGACATACTTCACAGAGCCTACAGGGATGGTAGAAGCCATCTGATCCACAATAATACATGGCACAGATGATACTAAATCCCCACTGTTCTGAAATCCATGGGTGTCTTGGATCACAACCTCTGCTAGAGATATAGTGACCAAGGGCACACATTTTCGCATCTTGTTGGAATGCTACCTACTTTGAACCCCTTCTGGAGTCATATCACTCAGATTTGCTCAGAACTGTTCAGGTCAACCATCTCTGTAAATGCTCCTTCCATACTACTTCACTGTCATCCAGAACAGATTGTTAAGTATTCCCCACAGGCCTAGTGGCACTGAGGGTTGAGGCACTGGACAGCACACCTCATGCCACGCTGGTGATCTGGGTTCAGGAACAAGCCTGGGCCACTGGGGGTCAGCAGGGGAGAGAGAGGATTGAGCATCCAGAGGACATCTCTCCTATCTCTGGGGTGGGATCCAGGCTAACCCAGCACTGCAGTGGCACCTGTGGAGACCGGAGGTACTGCCCATGCTAGGGCAACACGTAGTCAGACAAGAGCTGCCACAGGCATCCCCTGATGCCATTGTACATCTGAGCTCTTGGGGGGGTGGGAGGATAGAGGGCATAAAAGGGATTTTCGGCCAGCTCCTCTGGGGCTGGGAGGTAAGGTGGAGATCCTGATACTGATGTGAGTGTCAGAAGGACGGGTTCGGGTGGGTGGTTAGGGGCGGACAGCCAAGCGAGTGAGCCTGAGAGATGCCCCGGGATAGCTGGCAAGAATAAGAGTTAAAAAAAAAATTAATTAAAAAGTATTCCCCACAGGCTCAATAGATAACTGCAGCAGGAGTGGTGGCCTAAAGTCTCCTCCTGTATATATGGATAACATAGGACATAGCCTTAGTTAATAATAATAATAATAATAATAATAATAATAAACTTAATTTTTAAAGCACCTTTCAGAATATCAAGGTGTTTTACAGTAATTAAAACATAATATCATAAACCACAAATGCAAAATAAGTAAAGCAATAACTCCAGACAATGAGTCACTGATAGGCCTATCACCACAAAAAGGTTTTAAATGCCTGTTTAAATCCCCCTACAGTCACGCACTCACAAAGCTGACAGGGTAGATAATTCCAGAGGGTAGGGGCTACAAACATAAATGCACAGGCCCCAGAAGATTTCAAAGTCACCCTCGGAATCTCTAGCAAATCCCATATCAGCTGAACGGAGCTGTCGCACAGGGCGATAAGGAACAAGGAGCTCTTTCAAGTAGTCAGGGCCAAGTCCATGTAGGGCTTTATCAGCCAGTAAACCAACTTTAAAGGTGATCCACCACTGAATCGGCAGCCAGTGCAGAGCACGCAGCACTGGGGTAATATGCGAAGCCCGAGAAGAACCCGACAACAATCAAGCCGCAGCGTTCTGCACTTGCTGCAAGTGACAGATATCAACCCCAGGAAGCTCTAAGTATAGGGAGTTGCAATAGTCAAGACACGAGGTCACAAAGGCATGGACCAGCACCGGCAAATCACAGGATAGAACAAGGTGCTTGACTCTGGCAATGTTCCTAAGATGATAAAAGGCAGACTTGATGACTGCCGACACCTGAGATCTAAGGGTCAGCCCATCATCAAGCACCACCCCCAGATCACGCACCTGTTCAGAGGTAAGAATCTGGAAACCCCCCCATGAAAAGTCCAGAGGGTTGACCAGCCCTCAACCCCTCTATCCTGTGACCCAGATCCACAACCATCACCTCAGTTTTTCCCTTGTTCAACTTTAACCAACTTAAATTCATCCAGTCCTTGATTTTTGCGAAGCAGTTATTAAATACTGAGAGTGCACCATCCTGGTCAGGTGCAAAAGACAGGTAGAGCTGGGTATCATCAGCATAGCAGTGAAACCTCAGCCCATACCATCTTACAATGTCCCCGAGGAGCAGCATATACACTGCAAACATGGCAGACAGCACTGAGACCTGAGGGACCCCACATGACAGAGGGAGTGAGTCTGAAGAAAAAATTCCAGACACAACTCTCTGAGTTCTGCCTGTGAGGAAAGATGTAAACCACCTGAGGACTGTACATGTCAGGCTACAGATGAACCTCAGGTGCTCAAGCAGCACCCCATGGTCCACAGTGTTAAAGGCTGAAGAGAGATCAAGGAACACCAAGATGGAGCAGCTTCTCTGATCTCTTACCATCAGGAGATCATGGAGCACCTGAACCAGTGCAGTCTCCATACTATGCTTCTTTTGAGAACCGGACTGGAGCGGTTCATAGATATTATGGATGGTCAAATGGTTCTCCAGCGGAATTGCCACCACTTTCTCAATAACCTTCCCTATAAAGGGAAGGTTCGAGATTGGTCTGTAGTTTGCTAGGATGTCTGGGTCCAAAGAAGCTTTCCTCAGGAGGGGTGTTACCACCGCCTCTTTCAGGGAACTTGGAAATTCATCCGATTCTAAGGAGCACCAGACTAACCGAGCCAGAACCAGGCCGGTAATATTACAACAACCCATAATCAAGTATTTTGGGCCTGGATCAAGACTACAGCATGTAGGGTGCATACCCTGGACAATCCGCATAACATCCATAAACTCCGGCAGGTCAAAGGTGCTCCAGGAAACATAAGGTGCAGTGACCGAGCATCGACCACTAGCATCCCCCACAGAGCGAGTCAAGAGGATCTCTGACCTGATGTCGGCCACCTTATTCATAAAGAATCGAGCAAGCTTGTCACATTCCATTTGCGAAAAAGCTCTTCAGAGCTATAGACAGGCTGGGTTGCACAACCTGTCCACAGTTCGGAAGAGTTGAGCTGGTCGATTCTGAGCAACAGCAATCTCCCTAGACAGGAACTCTGCCTTCTTATGGGAGATCGCTGATTGGTAGGCCTGATAATGCTCTATCAATCTAAGGTGGTCAGCCTCCAGGGTGGATTTCCACCAGCACTGCTCTAGCCTTCATCCTAGTTACCGCAACTCTCTCAAAGACCCATCAAACCAAGGGGCCCAAGGGTGGAGTGGGAAGGAACGAACACGGACAGGAGCAATGAAATCCAGGGCTGAGGAGATGATCTTATTATAGGCTAAAACCAAGACCTCTTGGTTCGAGCTAGACTCAGGTAACTCTGATAGGTCAATCACAGCCGCTAGGCCTTCAGGGCTAACGTCCCGTAAAGGGCGATAACTGACCATCTCCACAGGGCAGGCCTATGAAGGGGGGCACAAAAGTTAAATCTCGCAGTGTAGTAATTGGACCATCCAACAGGTTCCACCCCTAAATCAGAGGCCTCAGTCCCCAGTAGGAAGACCAAGTCAAGGGAGTGACCATGACTATGGGTAGCAGAGGTAACAATCTGTGTGAAGCCCAGCAAAGTCATCAATTGGAGGAAGTGTTGTCCAAAAAGCAAGAGTTCGTCATCAACCCAGGTGGTGAAGTCACCCAGAACTGTCAGTCTGGGAGACTCCAACACCATATCAACGGCAAAGTCTGCTACTTCCTGCAGGGATAGCTTTTCGTCCCCTGGTGGTGGATGGTAGATGAGAGCTATCCTGCAACTAACACCTGCTACCATAGTACACTCAAAAGATCCGACCTCCATTACTGGTACACCTGTGAGGCCCAACTCGGTCTTGAAACATACCGCTACCCCCCCCATAGTCCAATCTTGGGTGGAGTATCACTGAGTACCTGGCCGGAATTGTCGCTTCTAATGAAGGGCTGACATTTTCATCCAGCCAGGTCTTGGTGATGCATGCCAGATCTGTTGATCCAACAAGATCTGCAATAATTGCAGTCTTGTTCTTAATAGATCTGGCATTGCATAACACCGCCCGAGTTGAACGGAATTCAAGAGCTGCCCTGGCTGCTTGCCCACCAAAAGAGGTGGTGCCCTTGGGTATGGAAACTAGACATGACACACCACGTTCCAGGTTCCATTTTGCCCTGGGCGTCTTCTAGACCTAACCACCCCAATGCGAGAGATCAGCTCATTCATCCTCTGATGTCCACACCCCCCACCCTCACCACCCCTCCTATGCACAATACCCAGTGTGCAACAGTGATGGTAGATAGAAAACATCAGAGGTGGGGGGAAAACTGGTGGAGGGCATGGAGAGCAGAGGGCGCATAGCGCATGACGCGGGGGGGGGAGAACATACACATTCCACAGGCTGACTAACCACCAGAGCTCAATAGTAAATAAGATTAAAACTATTCCCAACCATAAGATAGCTCTACTAATACAATTGCTCTACCAAATAAATACCCAACAGCATAAATACTCCCGCCCAAAAACACAAAATTTAAATAACTAGCTTAAAACAGCAGTTGGTAATTAAGTGTCTCACATACGCTCTCTAACAGGTTTTAAATTAGTAATACCACAAATAATGAAATTTTGAATCTTAACGGGGTGCTTTCACCACCCCTAACACTGAGATAGATTTCAACCAGAAAACATGGCCCTCTCACTGCCACAATTAACAGGTTGTATAATGGTAATTGTTATAAGAAGAAAGAAAACAAGCTCTCTCACAGCCTGTCCAAAATTAAAAAAACAAACTCCTTAATAACCAGCTGACAGTCCATAGCAATATAAGGCCAGATTTGAAGAGATTTCTAGCAGGGTATCAAAGTATCTCATCACAAGCCTACAACAGGTTAGATTACCAGCCCTGAAAAACCACCCCAAGGGGGCCACTAGAGCACCACCAATTCTCTCCACTTAAGAAATTAGGAGCAATCTGACCCCCATCAGTTCACCCCACCACTCCAGGAACTCAGGAAGTATACACCCTATGGTTGATACCCCTGATCCCCTGGAGAGAATGGCTGCCACTGTGCCCGGCTCAGGGTTAGTCAATCTGGCTAACCCTTATTAGGTCGCTGTGAAAAAGCTCCTTCCAAATAATTCAGAGAGAACTCATAAAGCCAAATTCACAGCCTTCTTTCCCCACCAGAACAATCTCACCATGCAGGAGCTGTATCCTCACAGTCTCAGTCTGCAGTGATCGATCCAAATTATCCAATCCTTTAATAAAAGCAGCTGCCAAAGAGATTTCCACCCAAAGGCTTCTTTGGACAGTTCCAGCTACTTTATGTGCCACTCACCAAATAGCCAGTTGTCCAAATACACAGAACTAGCAACAGTTTCAGAACTCAGCGTTTGGAGCTTCACTGCATCTAAAAGGAGCTCCACTTAACTACACACTACCCCGTAAAACAGCACAGTACATACCAAAAGTCCGTTATACACTCCACTGATGAAAGTGCGAGGTAGAATCACAGTTCTTGCTGTTCTTATAGCTCCTGTGACAAAACAAATCTAAGACCGAGATAAAACTAAGCAGTCTCAGTCTCAGAGCATCTAAAGCACCCCTAAGAAGCCGTTACAGGGGACACTGGAAAAATGCTACAAGGACGCAGCACTTAATCCTATGCACACAACACTTAACGGTGTCCTCAGTAGCGTTTCACATTGTGTTTCACAATGCTTTACAGTACTTGCTGACACTTGCTAGCACCACTGCTATCGCAAAAAATTTAAAAATAAAATAAAAACTGCTAAAACAGCATGTAGAACTAAAATGCAGAGCTAAATACAGGCTGACCCAGTGGGGGTCGCCATCTTGACCATTAAGCTTTATCTGCCTCAATTAATCAATTAATGAATGGTTGCAGCTAGTGGGACAATTGCCCACATATTGAAGAGTGTCTAACTTTGTGATGGGAACCCTGTTTATGTTCCATCAGTATTGGGACCCCTTCTTTTGATCTAAATATTGTCACAACAGTGACTAAGTCAGTTGCCATATCTGTTTTTGGTACGTGTGTTTCATATCAGTGCTTCTGGACATACCTGTTTCACCACTTTGTTTCTTGAGTTACTTAGTGGAGTAAGAATAGTTGTTAGTTGTCTAATTAATAGAGATGTATCCTTGCCTAATGCATTCAAAAGACTGTGCTGACAAACACAATTATGTGGATATTCCTTTATATTTACTAAACTATAGACTCTGATAGACATCAACCTAACCAGTGTACATGGTCAGGACAGTTTACATGTAGTGATCCTTTCATGATGTTGTGTTCCTTGTTAGTTGTCGTTGTTATATGTTATCAATAAAAAGATTAACAACCAGAAGAATTGGGATCAGTCTCTATGTAGCATCCCAAGGATACCAGTAATGCCACCCGCTCCCATACTTCCAGTGACACTCTCAGTGCTCACTCATAAACATGTATCTCTTTCAGGCCCCAACCAACAGGCAAGCTGCTTCACTCCACTTGCATAAGGTAATGTTAGGGGGGTTGTGGTCATGGGGCTGGTGGGCACTTTGCCCTATAGCCCCATGCACACCATACTAAAGGCAGGGGACTGTTGGGGACATGGAACAAACTGCCTGTCCCCGGCCAGGCAGTATGCACCATGCCCCCCAGTCCTGTACCCTGCCCAGTAGAAGACTGTGGGGGAATACAGCAAACCACTGGTCTTGATCCACCAGTTGTATGCACCGTACCCCTCGTAGACTAACAATTTCTGCACTAACCACTGAGTCACCTAACCACACTTTCTAATTGTTCTGCATACACACACTGCTTCATATTTATTTTGCATATGGTATTATTTTTATCATAATATAGCAGTGTACTGTCTACACCAGGGCATTGTTCTCACACGTGCACATGCTCTGGCATGCACTGACACATACACTCTTACATATTTCTTCTTTCTCAACATATGGCTTTGTGCCTTGTATAATGTGAGCAGAGCATGACATGCAGGCATACACACATTTCTTTGTTCTCTGTTCCCTCTGACCCTGAAACAGAGAGACATAACAACTATATTATTTAGTACAAACTAACTGTTAAATTAGCTGTCCATAGCATAGGAGAAATACCAAGAATTCACACATTAGTGAGAACCCATGTGAGAGCTGTATTTTGTCTTATTTGGTGGTAACTGATGTTTATTTATTTAAGTCTTTGGTAACCGGGTAAGTCCTCTGATCTAGGGGACCATTTTCAGGCATGACCCGGGCAGTTACAGAGGAAGTGACAAGTAATACAGTGAGTACAAGTCATGTGGATAGACAGACATTATTGGTGCACAAAGTGTAAATACAGACATCATTGGTAAACAAAGAAAGTAACATAGGAAAGAAAATTAATGAGAGCCTAAAAAAAAAAAAAAAATTAGTACATTATGATAAGCAACAATTATTATACAATTATTTACAAAGAATAAGTGCAAATTAATGCACGATGTAAAAAGAAAAAAAAATGTACAAGACAATAGCCAAGTGCGAGAGCCTAAGAAGCAGGTAATGAGGGATGTAAGAAAGGAGTCCAAAGAAATGAGAGAGGGCAGGGGAGGCCAAAGCAGCCCGAGAGGAAAAAGTTAGAAAGGTGGGGGTGGGGTTATCCAAGTTAGCAATGGCATGTGGCCTTATTGAGCAGCCAGGATTTGAGAAGCATCTTGAAAGTGGCATGGGAGTCCAGAGAGTGGATGGGAGTGGGGATTCTGTTCCACAGAGTGGGAGCAGCTACAGATAATGCTCTGTTACCCATAGCCGAGAAGACTTTCGGGATATCCTTGGTGGGGGGGGGGGACTGAGGATGCACTCAGACACCTTGAGGGAGTTGTGGTCTTGAGGGGAGACGTATAAAAGGAGGCTTCACCATGCCTGATGGCACTGTCCAGGGGGTAGCCAAGCCCATAATCAAATCTGCAGTGTAGTGGGAGCCAGCCAAGAGTCTGGTAGAGGTGGCAGTGGTGAGTGGAATGTGGTGCCAGGAGAGTGAAACGACATACTGTATGTTATGCATTAAGCAGAACGCTTACTTACGCAAGGCTGAGGATGTGGTGGTAAATAGAGGAGCAGTAGTCAATCAAAGGTAGCAGGTTGTCTTGGGCAATGGCTAAATGGGCTTCCCTGGTCAGGAGTGATTTTATCTGATAGGCCGCACCAAGTTTCTGGTTAATACGGTAGATAACAGAGGAGATATAATAGGAAAAGGAGAAGAACAGGTCCAGGATAACTCCCAGATATTTGAAAGTTAGTACATTTTCATGTACAGGGTTGTCTGGTGAGACTAGTGTCCCCTATGCCTGTATGGTGTGGAGTGGCTATGCGCATGTATCTGGGTTGAGTAGCCACCCCGCAGCAACTGCACCCCCATGCAATATGCACGAAGGGGGGCATGCAGTAACTACACCCCCAATCCCCAGGCCATGAGATGAGCAACACGCTGGGGATGGGTGAGGGGCAGACCAGCACTATGCGCCATGCTCTAAGACATGTAGTGCTGGCCATGGGGGTGCACTGGGGGCATGAGTTACACCAGGGAGATCCAGCTGTAAACCCCCTATGTGCCCCATGCACACCCCAGGACATGCCAAAGGACAGGTTGGACAACCCTACTACATACCGGTGCCACAGCACACAGCCACCCGATGCCACCTGCCCACCCCAGCACACAGCAGTGAGTGTGGTACAGCACCCACCTCACTAATCCCATAACGCTTGCAGGGGCACCGGCACAGGCTGAGGACCCCCCCACTTGCTGCAGCACATGTGTACCCCCTATCCCCACTACCGGCGATACAGTCACCCCCCGGGCCACTTGACATAGGCCCCCCAGCCCACTGCACCACTGTGGTGCCATCAGAGGGCCGGCAGCATTGCCCCTCTACCACCTGCCACAGCCACTGGCCCTCGGACATCTGCAGGGTATGTTGCCAATGTGTGCCCCACCGTGCAAGGGATCCACTGGCGGACCCATGCCGGGCATCCAATTGAATGCCTGGCTGGGTCCGTGACTCCACCGGTGCCAGCCCTGTGTGGACCTGTATGCCGGTGGGATGGGGCTGCTGACAGGTGGCCAGCATTAGTGAAAGCCTGTACTGGTGTACCTGTCTGAAGGTGTGCAGCTCCACAGGTGGGGTACGTGCATTTCGTGCATACCTACATCCCAATTGAATAGGGGCCACTGAGAGGGCGGACCCAGCCTTGATGACCTTAGATAGGAACGGTTTAGATCCAAATAGCATGAATTTCATTTTTTTAGCATTAACAATTAGGTGATGTGAATGCAAGCAGGTGTGTGCCACAGAGTAGTTATCGGATAAAACCCTGGATATATTCTCAAGAGCCTTGTCACTAGTGAAGAGGACAAGGTCAGCTGCATAAAATAGGGCATCACAAGTGAGAAATTCAGAGGGGAGAGAGAGTTTATAAACAGGGAGAATAAGAGTGGCCCAGAATGGAGCCCTGGGGTACACCGGTAGCAACTGGGAGGGCAGGGAAGGTAGAAAGTCCTTCACACGCACTGACTGAGATCTATCTGAAAGGTAACTTTGGAACCACTGCATGGTCTCAGTAGAGCAGCCAATGGTGCTGAGGGAGGAGAGCAACAGGGTGTGGCTGACCAGGTCGAAAGCTTCAGACAGGTCAACAAAGATGGCACCTGTTGCTCTTCCAAGGTCCATGTTCCTAAGAATATGATTGGTAAACAGGGCAAGGGCAGATGTGTTGTGGTGATGTTTACAGAAGCATGTTGCTGTCAGAACAGTAGGTTGTGTGTGTCAATATAGTCAGACAGTTGTTGGTGGACAATCCTTTCTGTTACAACATTTTTTATTGTTTTTCAACAAATACAGAGATACAAAAATGGAGGAAACAGCAGATCGAAAATTCATTGGCAGTGTAGTGTAACTGTACTTAAACACCCCAGGGAAACAAAATGGGGAAGAAAGGGGAGGAAAAAAAGGTTGGGGGAGACAAATAAGGAAGGTAAGGGCTAGAAAGCATGGGGTGAAATGACTGGTGGGACAGCAAAGCTAATTAATACAAAGTTCATAACTAGCAATCTCCTAGGACAAATTAATTATTGTAAGATAAGGTAATATAATTAACTATAGCAGTAGCAGCTTCATATCTAACAGATTGTCATTCCTACTCAAAGGTGTTGACCTCATAAAGTGTATCACTGAGATGGGACCATTTAGAAAGCTGTGATAACCCACCAAGCTCCCTCTGGGGTCTCAGAGGAGGAAATTAGGCACCTTAAACAGCTACTTGTTACTTGTTACATTAAGTGGTCGATTTAGAATCCCAACAAGCGCAGACAGAGATACCCCCAAGTGCCCAATATAGGTTCCAGTGAAGATTAAGGCCATTACTTTATCCCAAATGGTAGAATGGAACTAAATCAGACACTAACAGGTGCTCTTCTCAAAGTAGTGAGGTAGAAGCACAAACACAATGAGGTGAGAGAAACTCTGCAGCATTTAAGGAGATGATGGCTAGAGGCCTTGATATAGTACTAGAACCTAATCTGTTTCTTCACAAGGCCATATGACCCAGCAGAGATTTCCTATGGGGAAACAACCTACCCAGCCTGTATGATATCATGGGATAAATATAGCTATATCAGCCGGTGGAAAGAAAAGTCAACCAATATCCTCCTGGGGAATGTTCGAGTTCTGGAACTTCAGGAAATTAAGGTAGAGGGTCCAACATTGATTGAATTCGGACATTTGGTACTTCTGCAGGTGTAAAATCCTATCCAATTTGGCTAGAGAGAAGAGAGATACTAACAACTCAGTCGCTGTAGGTGTGAAAGGGGACCTCCATTTGCATACTAGAGCTTTCCTAGTTTGGAGCGAGATCAATGCCAACCATCTAATCTCATGAGGGGTCATTTGTGGGAGCTCCATACAGATACCCAAAATGTAAAAAAGTGGACTAAAAGGGAGCTTCTTCACTAACACTTTGTATGTGGTATCATGGATGCCTTGCCACAGGGATTTCAATTGTGGACAAGACCACAGTATATGCAGAATATCCGTGCCTGAGCCCTGACATCTCCAGCAGGAGTCAGACTCCAGAATCTTAGCCGTATAAAGCACAGCTGGCGATTTATACCAAGAGTGGGCTATTTTGTTCTGTATTAATCTAGACCTAGCATCCATCAACCATTTCTGGGTATCTCTCCAGGACTGTTCCCAGGATATAGAGGAGATAGGAGTCCAGAGCATCTTTTCCCACTTGAGTCTCTCCCTCTCAGAATATTGGGGAAGAGTATCTCTTAATTTAGCATAGATGTGCCCTGCTACGCCTATTGGTTGTTGTATCCAGATATGTAGCCCTGAGCTGTGTGTTTGGGGCATCGAAGTGCTGCCCTGAGCTGAAGATATTTCCAAAAGTCTGTATGAGAAAGGTTCCAGATACGCTGAAGGGACTGAAATGTATAGAGGGTCTTAAGAGTGTGGTCTAGCAGGTGTTTTAGTACGAGAATACCCTTGTCTGCCCAGGATTTCCAATATTCCCATTGTGCATCAATAGTAATATCTGGATTAAGCTATAGAGGGGTATAGGACAGGGGAAGAGGAGTCTGGTTCAATCTTTTGTGGACACCCAGCCAGTTGGACCTGGCTGCCTCAACAGATGGAGAGGTGAAAGGGGGCATACCTCTGTCAGAGGAGCTAGATCTATGAGCCCTGGGGGGCATCAGAAGGGATGAGAAGTGTACTGACTCAGTAATATCAAGCTCTATACGTACCCATTGTGGGGATAGTGATGTTAGGGGGTACAGCCCTTTAACCGTTTGTGCCAAGAGGAATGCCTGCTGGTAACCTTCTACCCATGGAAGGCTCCACCCTCCCTTGCTCCAATGAGCTCTCAGTTGGGCACGGCTAAATCAGGGTAGTTGACTTCCCATAGCAAATCTGCAATAAGCCTATCCAAAGCCAGATACCATTGTTTAGGGAGGGAGATAGGCATATGCATTAGCAGGTAAAAAATATTGCATGCAGAAACCATTTTAATTGCAGCAATTTTGCCTGCAAGCGTCATTTGGAGAGGTTTCCATCTATCAAAATCCATTTTTAGAGAGCTAAGAAGGGGTTGAATATTTGTCTGCCAGAGAGTATCTAAAGAGGATGTGAGCTTAATACCCAGATATGTGATCCCCTTTGGTGCCCACAGTAGGCCTACGGTCTGAGCTATCTCTTGGGAACACTTCCCATTGAGGGGGAGTAACTCCGTCTTGGCCTGATTCAGTTTCAGTCCTGAGTATTGGGAAAATAAATCCAACAACTTCAGTAACGGAGGAGCAGATCTTTGCAGGTCTACCAAGGGGAGAAGCAAATCGTCAGCGTACATAAGGGAAGTGTATTCTGTATTACCCACTTTGATACCATTAATACCTGGGTGACTATGGAGTGCCAGAGCTAGAGGCTCCACTGCCAAAACAAAAAGAAGTGGGGACAATGGGCAGCCTTGTCTTGTTCCCCGTTCAAGGTGAAAAGGACCGGAGAGTATGGCATTCGTGTTAACTCTAGCTGAGGGAAAGGTGTAAATAGCTTTAATTCTTGACAGAATTTTGGACCAACTCCAAATGATGCCAAAGCCAAATATAAATAGTCCCACTCAACGGAGTCGAAAGCTTTTTCAAAATCCACTGTGACTGCTGCAGCAGGGATAGAAAGATATTTTGCTATATGCACGAGATTCATTAATGTCCTTAAATTATCAGAGCTATGTCGCCCGGGGATAAAACCTGCTTGGGATGGATGTATGAGACTTGGCAGGAGGGGATTTAATCTGGTTGCTAAGATTTTGGCATAAAGCTTACTATCAATATTAATCAGGGATATCGGTCGATAACTGCTTGGCTTGGTGGGGTCCTTACCTTTTTAAGGGAATGAGTACAATAGTTGCCTCTCTTAGTGAGGGGGGGAAGAGCACCTCTGAGCACGATATCTTGAAATACTGCCATTAACAGGGGAGTAAGAGTGGGTGCTACAGCCTGGTAAAAATATAGTATATCATATAGTAAATGCAGTATATCCATCATTTCTGGAGGATTTGCCCAGCTTGAGGAACTTAATCGCAGTACTAACCTCCTCTGCGGATATTGGGGACTCGAGTAGCTGAGCTTGTTGGTCAGTAAGTTTGGGGAGCCGACAGGATAGGAGGAAGGGCTGTATCTCCTTGTTCAGATGGACATGAGTGGAAGTGTATACATTCTTATAATAGGTGGCCATTATATCATTTATTGCCTTGGGGGCAGTGGTCAGAGTTCCACATACATCCGTAAAGCCAGCAATATATGTACTAGCTTGTCGTTTATGAAGCTGATAAGTGAGTATCTTGCTGGCCTTATCTCCACCTTCCCAAAAAGAGTGTTGTAGATGTAGTATGGCTATTTCAGCCTTTCTGTTAAGGAGCCGATTGATCTCAAACCACAGATTTAGAACAACTTTACCTATAGAGGAATTCGGAGTGAGGAAGGGTGTGGCCTTAAAAAGGCTTTCAGCCTCTTTCAATTTCTGTTCTAGAGATGCCAGATGTAGTTCCCGTTCCCTTCTTTTTGCTGCTGCAAATCCCATTATAATGCCACGCATGGTGGCCTTAAAGGCTTCCCATGTGTTACCAGCAGACATGTCAGCTATAGGGTTGTGGGCTAGGAAAAGGGAAGCTTCATTCTGAGTCCATGGGATAAAATCGGGGTCCCTAATTAATGGAGGGTCCATCTTCCAGTGATGGGATGGGGAAGGGTTAGTGTCCCATTGAATTAAAGTTGAACTGGGGCGTGATCTGAAATTACTCTAGGGAGAATGGTAGCATCTAGATATTTAGCTATAACTGCCGAGGATCCCAACCAAAAGTCCAATCTGCTGTAGGAGGCATTGGGCTCTGAATGGAAAGTATATTTTCTAGTTATGGGGTGAAAAAGTCTCCAAATATCTGATAGCCCTTGATCCAAAATCATTTGATGGAGAGCATTTATACATCTAATGTGTGTCTCTTTGCTTCCATCATTCCTGTCCAAAGATGAAACTAGTGAAATGTTAAAATCTCCTCCAATGAGGAGAGGGCAGGAAGGGGGGGGGTAAATTCCAAAATAGCCTGTGCCGTATCATGAAAAAACTGTGGCATATCTTCATTTGGGGCATAAAGGTTACAGAGAGTGACAGGTCCTGCGAGGGTATCGTAAGTACCTAAAACCCATCTACCATCAGCACTAGATAAAGTCTTAGAGAGGGTCCAAGGCAAAGATTTATGAATTAAAATTATTACTCCGCGTTTCCTAGTAGTAGCGTGGGAAGATATTTGTTGTCCTACCCAATCCTTAATCAGATGAGCATGGTCTTCTCCTGAAAGTTTTGTTTCCTGAAGAAATGCCCCCTGAGATTTAAGATGCTTCAAATGGGTTAAAACTTTTTTCCTTTTGACAGGGGAATTTAAGCCCTATACATTCCAAGTGTGTAATAATATACTATCATACTATCCCACTCAAGCGATTAGTTAAAGGGGTTAACTGTGGAGGGGGGGATATGAAGATTCAATGGGGTGACTGTACTAAGTGTGTCCACTAGGGTGAGATAACACCTTAAGAGACTGGGGGTATAAACACAAAAGGGTAACTCCCCTCATAGCAAAAGTTAGAACACCTAACACACCGTAAGCCTAATGTGAGATCCCACATTGTGTTTCTCTATCTAAAAACTCTGTGCACGAAAAAAAAAAAAAATCAATCAAAACTTATCCTATAATGAGAATGGTGAGGGGCTTATCCAGCTGAAAACAGCCAATGGAAAACCCTCTCACTTCTGTGGAGCCTGTGGCAAAAACCACCAGCTCTTGGCCAAACCCAGCAAACGCTAGGGTAACTAGCAAGAACACTTATTGTACTGTTAGACTGTAAACAATGTACAAACATCAACAGCTATACCCCAGATCCTAGCAGGAGTTATCCCAGAAGCCTCTACCCAGTTGGGGAGGGGGAGGAATGCGTATAGCTGGAAAATAATTGCTTTCCACTATATAACTGGTGTAAAGCTCAAGAACAAAAGAGAGCTGTTACCAGACAGATACACATGTTTAAACAATAATGTAAGGCTCAGCTTCAACTGTCTATATTTGTGAGTTGGCTGAACTATAACCCAGGCAGTGTAGGTTCAGAGAGGGATTCATAGCCTCCGTGAAAAGAGCCTTAACAAAGAACCAAATGTGTCTGGAGATGAACAGCACATTAAACATATTCATAAACTCTTATACGCTTAAACATTCGAGCCAAATGGCCAACATACATACAACAGAGTATCGCCGAGGTAAAGTGTCTGTCGGGGTATCTTCAGATGGCCTGGCAAGTAAACAGAGCAGCCTAGCATGAGGTAATAGGGCCCCAATCGGGGATAACTGTTCAGTAACAGCAGCTTCATTTAGATCCCTAAAACGATACCACCTAGTGAGCGATGACAGCCTCCACAATGCCCCCAGACACAAAATCTTGGGTACTTATCTGATAACCATCTCTTGGCTGGTTGTTCAAGTTGAGTTAATGTCCTCAGGTGGTTGCACCATAGATTCAAGGCCTGGCGGTGCAGCGGAGGCCACTGGCTTCAGTTCTAAATCCTGCAATGGGAAAGCAGCCTCAACACCCTTAGCCCAGGATGTCTCAGTGCCCTCCAAGTCTGATCCTTTACACTCATCAGTGGAAAGTTCCATAGAGCTCGGTAGGTCATCCTTCTGATGAGATTCAAGTGGCGCAAATCTGTTCTTTGAAAAGTAGGGGCTGGTATACACAATTTCCTGGCATTCCGCTCTGCTGCCACTCTGTTCGATACCAGCCTCATCCCGTCTGCACCCTTGCGGGTGATCTCTCTTGGAGTGTGGGAATTGTGGAGGCCTTTTCCAAACTTTAGGGTTCCTGGGCTCGAGCCCATTCGTGAGAGACTGGGGGGCCCAGGCCCTGGGGCACCCAGGGAATTGGACTTCTGAGAGGGGTTCCTTGGAGCTTGGCCATTAGAGTGAGTCAGACCAGCAGCTTGGGATTCTGAGGAATCAGAGGTAGAACAGGTTGCTGAAATATAATCAAGTGCAGCCTCGGGGGTGGCAAATTGATGTGAAATTCCATTCACTGTAATTTTCAATATAGCCGGATAACGGAGAGCGAAGGGTACTTGCAATTTGTGTAGTCTGTGATGTACCTCTGTGAAGGCTGGTCATTTATTTGCAAGTTCTTTCGAAAAGTCCTGAAAAATCATGATGCGATGGCCTCTCCATTGTAGTTACCCAAGCTCCCTTGCTCACCCCTGTATAGCTTCTTTTTCAGCAAAATTTAATAATCTGGCGATAATGGGCCTCGGCTTGTCTCCCACCAATTGTTTGGGCTGAAGTGACCTGTGCATCCTTTCTGTCGTTATCCTAGTGGCAGGGGGGAGATCCAGTACTTCGGACAAAGCTGTTTGGAGAACATGAATGGTCTTACCATCCTCACAACCTTCGGGAAATCCCAGGAACCGCAAGTTGTTACAGCGGCCCATGTTCTCGAGATCGTCGAGTTTGTCTAAAGGGCTATCATTTGTGCAGCTTGATTCCTTAGAGTGGCGCAATGGCCTTGGACTACATCATCTTGTGCAAGTGCATTTTGTTTTACTCAGTCTAGTCTGGTGTCAATCTGTTGAACTGAGACTGCAGTTGTATTAGAAGCCAGTGTTAAAGCATCGATACTAGAAATAATGGATGTGAACATTTCTGTAACCGACAGATCCTCAGTCTCCATTTTTGAGTACGCCGTTAGGCCTGTAACACAAGCAGCTTGGTGGAAGACAAACAATAATCGCAACTCCCTGATGTCTGATCAGGTTCTTGGTCAGTATCGAAGCTGCTCAAGTACTCCGGTTACGAAATCTCGAGAGTGCCTGGGGGGGGATCGACTTCAAGGAGGATTTTTAATAGATCTTGGCTCTGGGATTGTAGCAGTGAATTTTTAAGTCGCCAGCTTGTCTGCAGGTTGGCCACGCCCTTGGACAATCCTTTCTAGGAGTTTACTAAGGTGGGGGATCAAGGATATAGGCCAGTTATCTGTAGATAGTGGGTCACCAGTCTTAAAAATCAGGACCACCCTGGCATGCTTCCAAGTGCTGGGCACTGAGGAGGTAGTCAATGCCAGGTTAAAGAGGAAGATGAGTGGTTTTAAGATGGCAGTTGATATCAGTTTAAGAATAGCAGGGAAAAGAGCATCGCTGCCCGGGGCTGCCCCAGCTAGGCAGGCTCTTTAGCAGTTTGGCAGTGTCCTTGGGGGTGATGTTCTGGAAGCAGAAAGAGGGAAGGGGAGGAGTTTGCAGGGTATGGGTGGGGGGATGATCAGAGAGACCAGTGATCACCAGGGGTGGCAGCTTGCTAAGGAGGGCAGGCAGGTCTATGAATTTTTTATTGAAGGCCTCTGCCACAGCAACAGGGTTGGCCAGATGTCCAGAGGGAGTGTCAAGGTGAATAATAGGGTTATGATTTCGAGGTCTGAGTAATGAACTGACCTCACCCCAGAAGCGATGGGGGTCACCAAGACTGTCCCTTTGTTTGCCTTGAGAAAGGCACACTTTTTTGCAATGGCTGACTGTTTACAAAGGCTCCTTAGCCACTGGTAATTGTACCATCGAGCAGGGGGAGTGGGCATTTTTATAGGCTGACCATAGCCTATCCCTTTCTCTCATCATGTCCAGGAGGTCTTTGGGAACCCAGCACATACAGCCACCCCAACTCAGTGAGTAGGCTGGGGGAAATGTTGATTTTGGAGATGGAGGAGTGTGGTTGTGAAGAAACTCTCAGCCTTGGACATGTCAGAGAGGGTGTAGAAGGCTGACCAGTTTATTGCTTGAACATCATTAAGGCGGAAGGGGATGTCTGGGTGATTGAAATTGTGGAAGAAGAATAGTTTGGGGGTGGGCACTTGGTCTTAGAGGCCCAGACCAGGTAGGTTGGGAGCGTTTGCTGACAGCATCAAACAGAGTTCCTGATAGGAGTACTCTGTCCTCTCTATTGGTGATTACCCAGTCAAGAAATGTATGGTTTTGGGTACTACGGTTGTGCCTGGTGGGGATGATGATAATCTGGAGTAGGCTATGGAGCTTGCATTGGTTAGAGTTATGAGATTCCTGGGCACTAAGCCAGCCCAGGTTGAAATCCCCAAGAAGGATGGTGTCCCTAGTGGGGGGGAGGCTTTCCATTCCTTCAAGGTGGGTGGTGAAACCTGCTGGGCATCCTGGAGGGGGGTTATAGCAGCAGCCCACATACATCTTTTTTGCTGCACCAATGGTCAGTTCCACTAGGAGCCACTCACTGGGTGAGCTAGGGTCAGAGCGGAGGACGGGGGTAGCAGAGAGAGGCTCATGGATGTAGATAGCCACCCACCACCCCTTTTCTTACCAGGCCTGTCATGCCTCAGCAGGGAGTATCCGGGGAGACAGTCAGTGTCAGTGGCTCAGCAGGTAGCACACTCACCTCTGAGGCTGGGAGATCAGAAGGCTGTGGGTTCTATCCCTACACCAGGCACTTGGGTTAATATCCCAATACTGACACTTCAGTGCAGCATGAGGGTGGGATGCTGCACTCTTGAGGTGGCGTCTTTCAGATGAGACGTTAAACCAAGGTCCCATCTGACTGTTCTGGTGATAATTCAGGTGGATGTTAAAGATCCCATGGCACTTTTCGAAAAGAGTGGGGGAATTTTTTATTACAATAGCATCAGAAAAAAAAGAAACACAAACAAATATTACATCATATTTTTGTAAACAATTCACTGAAAAAGGTAAAAAGAAATCTATAGCAGCAATAAGCTAGAACTTTTGTACAATAAATAATACTCCAAGGGCTGGATATTCAGAAATGCGCAAAAGGCTGGCGCAACCACGGCGCAGCGCAAGTCAACTGTGCAATGGTGCAGTGACTGCGCTATTCAATGGTTGCACACTGCAACATGTGCCAGCACAACATAGCTGAATATCACAGCCACTGAGCCATGGCGCAGTGAGAGTTGCACCAGGGACCAACCAGAAATGCACCATAGTGCAACTAGGGATGCACAAGGGGCAGAGGAAGATGCTCCAAGGCACAGCAGGAACAGCCACAGGCACAGCAGGGAGCCAGGCATTGGGGAAGGTGTGGGGGGCCAGTGCAGGGAGGCAGGGGAACCAGGCCAGGATCACTGGCAGGGACACACAGCCAGCACACAGGTGACCACTGCTCATGGAGTGCAGGCATGCAGCCGGCCCACCCCAGGTGGTGGACACATGGTACATGCGGCACTGATGTCCAGGGGCAAGCTCCCACTGTCCACCACCCACTGGATGGCATGCAGCTACCCAGAAAACAGCAATCTACACCATGGCACACAGCACCCAACATACACACCACACTGCCCGTTCAGCCAGCCCATGGACACTCAAAGGCACAGCCACTGACCGAGGGGCATGCCACTACCATGCATGGTCCACACAATGACAGAAGTGCACCACACAGCCACCCACCACATCACTGCAGCATGGACCCACTTGTCAGCTGCAAAGCAGACATGGACACAGAAGGGTAAACAAGTAACAAATGTAATGTAACAATAGCAAAACCACAGGAACACACAGTCAAAAACAAGGGGGAGGGTAGGTGAGGGAGGGAAGGGGACAGAGGACTGGGTCAGTACAGTTGGATGGGGGAAGGAAGGGAGGACAGAGGTGGGAAGGGAGCTGCTGCACTTCAAGGCTAGCCATGGTCTTCTGTCACCTGGTGCCTCCCCCTGCGCCTGTCCAGGAGCAGGATCCTCCTTGTCTGATCAGCGATCTCCATTGCATGGGAAGTGATCAGTATGATCTGCCGCAGTAGACAACAGTATAATGGCAGGCATGAACTGCTCTGGACACCTATGGCAAAGGACTGGACAGGTGATCAGTTCACGTCCATAGCACCCTAGCCCCCCACTGTACACAGCGAACAGTGAGAACACATGCCCCTGGAGTGGCACCCTGGCCACCCGCAGTGGGTGGACCTATGCCAGCTGCCATCCCAGCAAGCCACGGCAGTGCACATCACTGAACACCGTCACCTAAGAGTCACCCAACAGCACAGTGGCAGGCAGGTGGCATGGTGCTGCAGCAGAACCACAGTGGCACAAGTGGCAGCTGGACACACACCCAGCCCACCAACAGCTGTGCCACATGTGCAATGGCCACTCCATGGCACCACGCAAACTGCACCATGTGCTGAACACAGCTGCCACTGCAAAAGGCACAGGAGACCAAGGCTGTACCCCCACCCCGATGACCACCCCGCACAACAATGGGGGAATGCACAGTGCCTACCTGCTTGCTGTGGCACTGTGCATGCTGGTCCCACCACTGCACTGCCACGAGGTCCCACACCACCAGCCGAAGGGCCTGCAGTGGCCTGCTGCGACCCGCCAGGTGCCCCTATCACCCTGGCTCTTCTCTGGTCTTCAGGTCATAGGACAAGAACACAGACAGGCACACATCAGAACACAGCCACAGCATGAGCCCACTACCCCAACCCCCCAAGCACAGAGTGCATCCTGGCCAGGCAAGGTGGCAGGGCAGGGGTGCAGCACACCCAGTGACTGGCAATGCCATGCCACAGGGCACACAATGACAGGTCCCCCCTCCACAGCATGGCATGCAGCCCCACCAGCCCTATGGAACAGTGGTCATGCACAGATGCAGTTTGAGCCCACTTACCTGGCCATGGCACGGCCCCCCTGCAGACGCACACCTGCAGTGCCCTCAACCTCTCCGGGGCCCTCCTAACCAGATCCCCATACTGGTGGTGGTACTGCTCCCTGGTGTGCTGCACACCAGTGGCATGGACCAGCCCATCTGCGATCTCCTGCCACACCTCCATCCTGGGACACTGTAGGGGCTGCTGCCCAAAAAGGCTGGCAGCATGGGGGGCCACCTGGGCCACCAGGTTTACCAGTTCCACCTGGCTCCAGTTCCATGACTGAGGAACAGCATGGCACACCATGGTGCCAAAGCAAAGAAGCAGGACAAAATGGCACCCAGTAGCGCACATGCACAATGTGCTTGAGATGCGTGCCTCGCATGGAGATGTGCTGCCTGTGGCAATCGCGCATCTCCAGAGATGTGTGGCATGGGCATGGCCACACCTGCACATGGAGCAGGGGTCCCAAGAGGATATAGGGCAGGGTGGGGGTCTGGGTCAACATGCACAATGTGCGCATGTGTGCCATAGGATCCACGACACATGGTGCACAATAGGGCCATGAAGGCACCATGACCCATGGGCCCAATAGTGCACAAGCACCATAGGCCCCATGGCACCCAAGCAGCATAGGCCCAATGGTGCCCAAGCACCATGGGCCCAATGACGCCCAATGCCATAGGCCCAATAGTGCCCCAGCGCCATAGGCCCAATAGCACCCCAGCACCATAGAATCCATGGCGCATAGGGTACAATGGCCCTCATAGTGCTCCTAGCGCCTGCTGTGCAATAGGCATTAGCACATGCTGTGGCACATGCATGTTGTTGAGGGCGCACTGCGCATGTCACAGCATTGTGCTACGACATGTGCCGGAGCAAGTCCATTGTGCAATGAGCAAGAGCACGCTATTCAGCCATCATATGCAGCTTAGCTCATCAGCCTATCCGCAGTGCAATGGGGACATTTGCATGTCATTACCATTGCGCATCAGCCCATTTGCATGCGATGCGCTATAAAGGTGGCACACAACAGCACAGGCCATGGTATTACAACCATCAGAGGTAAGTTGCGCCTGCTGAGGGGATGGCCAGCACAGCTGGCTGGATGGCTGGGGTGGGCCACTGCAGCCATAAACCACATGTCCATGTCCACAGGTAGCATCATGTCTGAGCATGAGGAGGGTGAGGAACATGGGCCTGCACTCAAGCACAGGCCCAACTTTACTCTAGCGGAGGCAGATGCCCTGTTCAAGGCATACCTCAACAGGCAGCTTTTGCTGAGTGGCGCCACTGGCACACTCTAGGCCAGGGCTGCAGCCTGGGAGGAGGTTGCGGAGGCCATGAACCAGCAGGGCAGCCACCAGTGATCTGCACAGGAGTGCAAGAAAAAGGTGGGCACCGTCAGATCAAGGAGAAGGTGGTGACCATACGGGCTGCCAGGTCAGCCACAGGTAGGGGCCAGGCCACTGTGCCACAGCTCACAGTGCAGGAGGAGCTGGTGCCACCATGTGGCACAGCACAGTCAAGGGTGTGCCAGGTGGTGGCATCCAGACTGGAGGAAGCCCATCACTGCATGGTAGGTATGGATGCCCGAGGGGGGGCCGAGGCCTGTTGATTTGGCAGCACTAACACATTTTTGTTCCCTTACAGCACCGGCTCACCAGCATGCGGTGGCAGGGGCACCTGCAGCTGCTGTGAGAGCATGTCCAGCCCCGGAGGACAAGCCATCCACCTCCACTGGCATCTGGGGGCCTAATCAGCTGCAGCACATCACCACTGTCCGCCAGATGTCCCAGGCGTGCGTGGTGGATGAGGCCCTGGCTGTGTTCCAGTGGGAAACCAGCTGTGGCATGCTCTATGCGGAGACACAAATCAGAGCGAGGTCCGAAACTGATGACAATATGATCATAGTCCTGGGCAGCGGGGGTCTTGTCATGGGGGAAACACCCATACCATTCACCATCACTGGCAGCGCGTCCAGTGGCCTGTTGGTGATGGAACAGCTGCCTGCCACTGCCCCTGGTACCACTGTGTGTGCAGGTACAGTGGCGCAAGGTGGCAGTGCAACCGCACAGGCACTGTCCAGGGCACAGGGGGCTGGAGGGGTGGCAGGAGCAGATGGCTGGAGACATTGGGTGGCCGGGTGCAGTGGCTGCTGCCGGAGCACCTGTCATTGCCCAACCCCATGAGGACCCCACTGTGCAGCACCCACCTGAGCGGGGGCCACGCAGCACGGTCGTACGCCATCAGTGGGTCGGCACCACGCCCATGCACCCTTGGGCGCCAACTCCTTGGACAAGCACACTCGATTGCTGCAGGCCTCCATGGAACAACAGGTGCTGCTCATAGCCGGGGTGTGGGCACTCCACACAGAGGTGGCCAGGCAGCCGAGCAGTGTATCAGGGGCACCGTGCAAGTTGTGGAGCACATACAGTGCCTGTGGGAGGACACAACCACAGCCCTGGACTGCATTGTCAACGTGATCTTGATTGGCCTTGCCCCATTGGCTGCCACAGGGCATGGCTGACTGCCACAGTCACCGCATAGTGCAATGTCCACCTCATGACCCGCCGTTGGACGACCACATCAGTGTCAATGCTGGGCTCTGCTGTGGGCATCCCAGGCATGCCTGGTGTGGGCCTGTTTGGCAGCCTGCAGATCCCTGTGAGGACCCAGTTATGGTCTTGCAGTCCCACCCCTGGGGATCTGTTGCAGACCCCCCTGTGGCCATTGCACAACCTGAGTCTGCTGGGAGGCCACGCTGCAGCCATCCCCATATCCGTGGTGGCCATGTGTCTGCCCAGCGGACCTGATATGCATGCCACCCTGTCTGCTGTCTGCAACCACTGCCCTGTGTGTACATGGGCATTGTGTGTGTGTGCATGACACGGTCGTGGCAGCCGTGTGTTGTGCTACACGCTGCCCATGTGCTCACCTGCCCAGCCGCTGGCCCATGTGGTGTGTGCATGATGATGCCATCACTACACTGGTTGTGCATGTGCACCAGTGCCCTGCATCTGATCCACACCATGTGCTAGTGCCTGGGCATGTGCCTGTGGGTGCCAGTGTGTGGGAGGTGGGTGGGCATGTGTTGGTCACTGTGCAGTGCTGCATGGTGTTGCATGTGGTTGTGCAGCACTACCCCCCGTCCTTGCCCCACACCTGTGTGTGCATGCCCATGGCCATGCCCACACATGGTTGTGTGCCTTGCCACTGTGTTGGTTCTGTGCATGGGTGTTTGTCCACCTACCTGCATGCACCGTAGTGCTCCTGTGCTATTGTGTCCTGATGCTGGCATGCCATCCTTATGAGCTGGGGATCCCTCTGCCGGGGAGGCTGCTCACCACCACCCGGCCCATCGCCCACATCATCCCCACTGCTATTTCCCTCTTTGGCCTCAGCAGCTATCCCATGGTCAGTGGCCATGTTGTGCAACATGCAGCAGGTCAGGAATAGGCCACAGGCTTCAAGGGTCTGTACTGTAGGGCACCACCAGACCTGTCCAGGCAACGGAACCATGCCTTCAGCATCATGAAAACATGCTCAATGATGTTCCACGTGCTGGCATGTGCCTCATTGTACTGCTCCTCCACTGGGAATGACGTGCACTCGTAGGGGGTGAGCAGCCAGGGCCTTAGTTGGTAGCCACTGTCACCTGTGTAGACAGTGAGAGATGGTTAGCCTGGTGACCCCTGTCACTGTACCCCATGCCCTTCCCAGGTAGGCCCCCCCACCCTGGCCACCCCTTCCTTGCCCTGCTGTACCCAGCTGCCTGTGGTCTCACCATACTCACCCACTAGGTGACCTGTGTCAATGTCCCCAGTCTCAAACCTGTGGCACAGTGCTGAGCTGTACCAGATGAAGGCATCATGTGCTTCCCCAGGGTGTGTGGCACAGACATTGGTTATTTGCACCCTGGCATCGTACACCACCTGGCTGTTGATACTGGGGTAGTCCTTTCTGTTGATGTAGGCTACGCCCTGTGTGCCAGGTGGCATGCGGATGCCCACATGGGTGCAGTCAATGGCCCCTAGCATGCCAGGCATATGTGCTACCCTGTGGAACTCCTGCATGGGTGCTGTACGCTCCGCCTGTGTGTTAGGGAAGTGGATGCATTTTGCAGCATGTGGCAGCAGGGTGTTGAGGTATTGTGTGAGGAGCCATGACGTGACCAATTGGGTTATGCTTGCGGCATCCCCTGTTGGTCTCTGAAAGGTGCCCGTGGTGAGCAGGCACATGAGAGCTGTTACCTTTGTCTCCACTGTCAGAGCATGACTCTGTCTGGTGGGTGCCTGCATCTCCTCACTGCACAGCTCACAGAGCTGCCTCAGAATCACCTGGTTCAGGTGATACTGGCCCACGATCTCTGTGTCAACATGGGTCTCAAAGTTGATGTGGGGCTGGTACTGCCTGTTCCAGGCATACTGCTGACAGGCCCTTCCATGGCCAAGTTGCTCTGCCTCCTGCCTACTCACACTCCTCATTATGGCCTCCATCTGGAATGCCACACTGGCCATGGCCCATGTTGTCTTGTCACCCCCTGGGCTTCTGGCTCCACTGGCTCCCCCGGCTCTGTGGGGCAGTGCCTGTCACTCGGCAGGGACCCCTCCTGTGTACCCTGACCCTGGATGGCTATTGTCTGCAGGCTCTGTCACCCACCCTGTGGGTGCCTATGTCACTCCCTTTGGGTCTGGTGGCTCTGTATGGAACCCACTCTCTCTCATTCCCTCCATCGGCCTCCCTGTCTGTCACACTCTCTCTCTCTCTCTCTCACTCTTTCTCTATCTCTTTCTCTCTCTCTCTCTCTCTCTCTCTCCCTGTCTTCTTCTTCCTCTCTCAGACAGCCTGTCTGTCTGTCTCCCTCTGTCCTGCTCCCCTCTGGCACAAGTGCCCTCCTCTTACTTGCTCCCCATTTTTATAGGCTCAAGTCTGCTCTGCGCAACTTGCAGTTGCTCCTCACTTGCGCCATTGCTCGGGAGTTGAATATTGCACTGTTCTGCATATTCATGAGTATGCCCCCTGCCCTTGTGCATGCATGCATACATTACTATTGCACACAGGTGCACTGCAACTTGTGCTGTGCAGTTGCTTCCACTGAATATAGCTCTATGGTGCATCTCTGCAGTTGTGCATGCGTAACCCTGTTGTGCCATGTACAACTGCTTTGAATATCCAGGCCCAAGAGAACACACACACACACACATTACGTCATATTTTTGTAAATAATAAATAAACTGAAAAGAACATAATTTCCTTAGGATTCTTTTAGACAGGTTCCCCCATAATATTACTATTATTTTTGAAGAAATACTTGCCCTTCATTTTTTTACTTGAATTTAATGAACATGGAAAACCCTTTCCACCATGTATATACCTTCCTTGTGGTGTGTACCGCTATATCTGAAACATAGACTTGTTACATTGCTTGCTGAATCAGAATACTACTAGTTTGACAGGGCATCATTCGCTGATATAAGATCCATTGACATCTAGCATGCCATAGATAGTATTTTAGAATACAACAGAAAATAATCAAAGTGTCCGGATGGTATTGCATGCCCTGTTGAGAAAACTGTCCCAAAATTACGGTATCATATGACAATGTATTCAGCCATCCCATCTTCCATTTGTCTGCTAGGTATTTCCAGAGGGATTTAGCGTAGGTACAATGGAAGAAAAAATGCTCCATTGTTTCTTCCATATTTATACAAGCTAGATATGGGCAATTTCATTCTTCTATTGCTTTGTGCTTAAGATTCCCCTGGACAGTAAGCCTTCCGTACATAGATAACCATAAAAATTCCCACATATGAGTGGGAATCGTTTGATTGTTCAATTGTTTAAGAACCTGAGGAATGAGAGTTGTGGGGTGGTTTTTGAAGCTAGGGACCTCTGGGTAAATGCTAGTCATTACATTGTGATATAACTGAAGCCTTGTTTCTTGCACTATCTTTTGTTTTGTTAAACCCCATTTATGGAGTTTTTGGGCTGCTGATCGGAAATACTCAGTTATGTAGAGATGGGGAAATACCTTTGGTAGAATATTTGTCCATGCCCCTAAAGTATCTGCTCAGATTCAATGTTGCCCATTTGTGTTGCAAAGAATTAGAGGCATTTAGACCATATTTTATGGTTTGGGAGAAAAAAAAATGATGAAAAAAAAAACACGGGGTCAATCATCCCCAGACCTTCTTTTTCTTTATTTAAATAAGCATATTGTCTCTTTATAAGGTTGAGCCTACTGCCCCACAGCATTTGAACAAAAAA
The DNA here is from genome assembly GCA_016271365.2 of Neoceratodus forsteri. Taxonomy (NCBI): domain Eukaryota; kingdom Metazoa; phylum Chordata; order Ceratodontiformes; family Ceratodontidae; genus Neoceratodus; species Neoceratodus forsteri. The sequence continues at coordinate 284,315,767 of CM057454.1, forward strand.
AGACTATATAATTTAGTTTCCACTGTTGTTGGAGGGGGAAAAATCATAGCTATGTACAAGATGATAGGAACAATAAACTGGTTTATAATTTGGATTCTTTTGAGTTTTGACATTTCCCATTACTTCCATCATTGTACTTTAAGGTCCAAAGTTTGGAAAACAGTGTCCCAATTTTCCATTGGCATATTTTGGGGTCCAAAAGTGATGCCCAATATTTTTAGGTGTATAGGGGAGATAGTGATCCCTTCTATTTGTACAGACTCAGATTGGCCAGAGCCTATAAAGAGACCTCTACTTTTTTGCATATTGAGCCTCGCATTTGAAACCCAAGAATGAAGATCCATAAAAGCTAAAAAATGAGTCAATTGAAAAGGGTCAGAAAAAAATAGGCGTATGTCATCTGTGTATGCCTGGAGGTGCATTGCTATATCCCTCTGGGTCCCAGAAATGCCTTCCCATAGGGGCTGGTCAGTCAAGAATCTGAGTAGAGGGTCTGAAGTGAAAATATATAATAAAGGGCTAAGTGGGCAGCCTTGGCTAACCTCCGCCTTTATTTTAAAACCTTCTGTTACTTGATGATTTATAACTGGGTGCACTACTGCTGAGGTGTACAACAGTTTAACCCAACTGATGACCTTCGGTGGCACACCATACACTTCCAATATACAAAATAAAACTGGACGATAAACCCGATCGAATGCTTTATATTGAGCAAGAAAGATAATACAGTCTTTCCTGCCATGTAGGGATAAATAATCAATAATATCGCTTATGATCATTAGTGCATGCTGTATATTCTTATCAGGGATACCACTAATTTGAAACAGAGAGAGTACTGTGACTGTCTAGTTTCTTAGTCTGGTATTTAAAATGTAGGTCAGGATTTTGTAATTAGTATTTAGTATGGTTATCGATCTCCATTATTTATGGACGTCTTATCGCCTTTTTTAATTAAAAAAATCAGCAGTCCTTCAGTGAACCATTCTGGGATGCTGTGAAGGAACAATAAATAGGAAAAACAGGTTCTAAACATACAGATAGATCTTTAGCAAAGGTCTTATAGAACTCATTTGGAAGCCCATCTGATCCTGGGGATGTTCCATTTTTTAGGGTTTTAATTGCTTGCTTAATTTCAAGAGCTGTAATGGTCTGGATCATATTATTTTCTGAACCTTGGGGGGTTATATGTGACTTAAAAATAGTTTTACTGATATTTCAGAGGGGGGGTCTGATGGAGCATGGGAGTGTAAGAATTCTCTAATAATGTTATGGATGTTTGCTGTGGAGGTTTTACTATCCCCATCAGCATCCTTCAGAGTTACCATGGAGACTGAATTTTTAAAACTTTTACAGGCTTCGAAGGGATCTCCATATGGGGATTTCTGGGTTCCATTTTGCAGTATTGCCTTGATGGCGTAAGCCCGGTCATACTGGTACATTTTCATGTCCTCTTTTAGTCTATTGATTTGGGCTGTGTAATCTTGTCTGGAAGTATTTGAAATGGAATATAAGTTGCCGGAGTTGTAGATATTTAAGAACTTTCTGGTTTTCTTTATTCTTTCCATATTTCAAAAACCATGATCTGAAGTCTGCTTTGGAATCTGCCCACCATTCACATACATCAGTGTACAGAAACCTAACTGATAGTCTTGCATTTATTAGCTCCAACAGTTTGACCCTTACTTGCGTGTCGGTCAAGACAGAGGAGTTTAACTTCCACTGAGGCCTTGTCTTTGGCAGATAAGGTGCCTCCTGAAGCATACATTTAAGTAGAAGGTGGTCTGAGAATTCTATGGGGACTGTTTTAAAGGAATTGTTTTGTACATTTTTTGATGTGAATATATAATCTATGGTGATTTTGAGTTTTTTTCTTTGGCATGTCAAGTTTGGCCCTGTTATTTGATTTAAACTACAATTATAATGATCAGCCATCTCAACTAAAAGCCATAGTGCATTTGAGTCACAATACTGTTTTTTTACAGAATCTTGTATGGTTTTCTTTTTTTGTGGTGAGATGTCACAATTAAAATCTCCATAAAGAAAAATAGTATTAGTGGTAATTAAAAAAAGTTGAAGAGCAGATAGTAGGGAGACCCTGTCTGCTTTGGTTTGTGGATCATATACATTTATGAGACAATAAGTCATCCTTTTCCATACACCATCCAAAATCAAGACCCTACCAGGAATTAAGTCAATCAATTTTAAGAAGAAAACATCATAAGAACCAAATTATAAACCCACCCCATCTGCGCTGTCTGTGCCAAAGGACCAATAAGATGGTCCCCTTTGCCATTCCCTCTGAAAAAACCTAGCCTGGTCCCCCGTGAACATCCATGTTTCCTGCAGGAAGAAAAAAATCAAAGGTAGCAAGTCTTACATAATTATAAATAGAGAAATGTTTATCTGGATTCAGCATACTATGTATATTTAAAGAACCTATACGTAAGAAAGCCAGGGTTCAACATTTTAAACTACAGTCCTACTGATCTTTTTTCTGTCTCTTTTTCTTTTTCCCTTTAGAGCTGGCTGTATTCTGGGTAGTTGGGATATGATCAGATACAGTAGACTGAACATCAGAGTCTCCTACTTCCATTTCCGAGTCTCCCCACTGTGTGGCAAGGACTGCAAAGGAGTTCTCGGTCTCAATATTGTCAGGAGAGGGGGATGGGAGGGCTTTCATGTTCCTAAAAGATCTAATCACTGGCAAGGAGGTCTGTGGGGGTTCTGGAGGAAGTGTGCCAGGTTTGTCAGGCAGAGTAGGGACATTTTTTATTATACAATATCAAAACCAAATGTAATCCAAACAGTGTTAAAGCACATTAAGGGTTAACAATAAAATAAATCAAGGATCTTGTGTCTATCAAAAAACAGAAAGAAGAGAAAAATAAAAACACAGTACCAAAACTGCATGAAACAAGATAATAAAACCATAAATAGAACCTGGGGAGAAAAAAAAAGAGAGAACAAATAATAACAGTGTCATCATCACACTAAATGAAACCCTTAAACAAATAATGCCCCCCTCCCCAAAAAAGAACCAAAACCTTTTGCAATCTGCTTAAAGTTCAATACTAAACACTTATTTATATTTGACAAACATTAAGAATCCCTTCCACCAATTATTGACCTTTCTTTTTGGCCCCATGAATCATCAATCTCACTGTCTCATAAGGTATTAGTTTCTGATACAAAACCCATTGGCATCTAGCTTGCCATAAATAATATTTGAGGCAACAACAAAAAATTTGTAACATATCCAAATGATAATGTATCCCAATATTATGAAAGCATCCTAAGACTAAGATATCATAACTTAACCTCAACAACCACCCCATCTGCCATTTTGAGGCAAGAAATTTCCAGAGGGAACTGGCATAAGAGCAATGGAACAAAAAATGATCCAGCAACTCTTCCTGATTAACGCATCCTACAAACGGACAATTTCTTTCTTCCTTGGCTTTATGTTTTGCATTATTCTGAACCCCAATCCTCTAGTACACTGCCAGCCACAAAAATTCCCACATATATCCAGGTAATCTGGCATTATTAAGTTGATGAAGAACCCCCGGGAAGTTGGAAGAAGAACAATTTTTAAAAGCAGGCTCAGAAGGATAAAGTATTGTCGTAACCTTATCATAAAGCTTTGGCCCCTTAGTGTCTTTCAAAAACTGTTTTGTGAAACCCCATTTGAAAAGTTTTTGGACTATAGGTTGAAAGAACTGTGGGACATGTAGATGCTTTGAGAGATTTGGGGGAGTTATATGCCAAGCTGAATAATATCTAGCTAAGGTTAGTTTTATTTAGGAGTTATGAAGAGAACTGGATACCAGTATTCCTTCCTTAACATTTTGTGAAACAAAAATAGTGTAAAAAAATACAATGGGATAAACCATTCCCAAACCACCTTTATCTTTTGCTAAGTAAGTATAATGCCTCTAGATGGGGGTTAAGTCTATTCCCCCACAACATCTGAAAAAAAAGACTATATAATTTGGTTTCCAAATTGGCCGGAAGGGGAAATATCATAGCTACATATAAAAGCATGGGAATAAGAAACTGCCTAATGACCTGCACCCATTTTAACTTAGCCAGGTTCCAATGTTTCCATATTTGCACTTTGTGTTCTATAGAGTCCAGAACAGTTTCCCAATTCAAAATGGGAATATTTTTGGGGTCCAAATATAATCCACAAAATCTTTAAATGGTCAGAAGAGATCCGTAAACCTTGTATTGTAACCTCATTAGGATATTCTACTCCCACAAAAAGTTCTTTACTCTTTCTGGCATTTATTTTAGCATTAGATACAAAAGAATAAGTGTGCATAAAGTCAAAAAAGGGAGACACTTGAGTGTGATCTGAAAAAAAAAAACATCATCCATATAGGCCTGTAAGTACACTACCTCTGCTGTAGAGGATCCCAATACCCCCTTCCAATGGGGAAACCCTGACAGGGACTGAATCAATGGATCAATGGAAAAAATATATAATAGTGGACTCAACGGGCAACCCTGACATACCTGACATACCCAAGTTGAAATGTGGAACCCATCTGTAACCTCATTATTAATGACAGGATGAACTATAGCCATTTCATAAAGGGATCTTTTCCAGTCAATTAGAGTGGTGGGAACCCCATATTGTTTTAGGGTAAAAAACCATAAGGTGTGATAGACCCCATCAAAGGCCCCCCCTCCTCATAACCCTGCTACTAACAGCATCCCTCTTGTATAGTTCTGCACTGTTATACCATATTGTGTTGCTTGTTCGCCCTGCACTGTTATATCATATTGTATTGCTTATTTGCCCTATCTTGACCTAGGTCTCTTCTGTGAGGCCCACAAATGCCTCTGTAACAACTGTTAATGTAAATACCTGACTATGTACTGCTGTACTGCTACTGTATGTAACCTCTCTTATCTTATGTAATACTTGTGACGTGGAACCTTTGTGAAGGAGTCCTTGACTCAAATGTACTTCTGAATCTCCAATAAATAAATAAATAAATAAAATTTGATCTGCATAAATAATACTCCCATAAGTCCCGTGTAATGAAAAATGTTCAATCAGATCCCTAATAATCATTAAACCATGTTGTATTTTTTTGCCTGGAAGACCACAGTATTGTGAAGGAGAAATGACTGTACACGCATAGGTTTTAAGTCTGGAATTCAAAATACTAGTTAACAGTTTATAATCTGAATTCAAGATAGTAATTGGATGCCAGTTTTCCAGAGTCACTTTATCCCCAGATTTAAATAGTAAAATTAACAATCCTTCCATAAACCAAAGAGGGAAATTTACTTGTGATAAAAAGAAATTAAAAAAACAACTCTATACATAAAGAAAATTCATGGGGAAAAGCTTTGTATAAATCAGAAGTGAGACCATTCACCCCTGGGGATGTCCCACACTTTAGGGACTTAATAGCTCCCTCCATTTCTGCTGCTGAAATAGGATCTATCAATCCAGAAACATCCTCCTGGTTCTTTGGAATATCTATAATTTGTAAGAATTGAATAATATCCTTATCACTAAGGGGGACCACAGGGGAATGGGATATCATAAATTCCTTATGGCTGTATGAAGACCCACAGTATTTTGAATGACATGACCATCCTGATTTAAAAGAGAATCCAAAGAGGTTTTATTTTTGTGTGTTTTAAAGGCCTCATAGGGTTCTCCATGAGGGTTTTTTCTGGTACCATATTGGAATATTGCTTTCATAGTAGCAGCCCTATCATATTGAAATTCCTGCATTTGTGTTTTCAAGGTGGTAATCTGGGAGGTATAATCAAATCCTGAAGTGTTAGCAATCGAAAATAAATATAATTGTTGACGTAATTTGAGATAGTGTAAAAACTTCTAATTTTCCCCCTTCCTACCCTGATTTTTCAGCATAGTTTGTAGATCAACCTTTGACTCCCTCCACCAATCTCCTAAATCATCATATAAAAAGGAGAATGAAAGCTTAGCTAGTAATAGAGTCCTAATTTTAAAAAGTACCAAAGATTTTTTTAAGATAGGTGCACTTAATTTTCATCTGGACCTCTGTGGTGACTGTAAAGGAACCGAGGAAAAAAATGCACTGCAAAAATAAATGGTCTGAAAATGCCATCGGGATAGTCTGAAACCGAAAAGGTGGAAGATTATGTGATAGGAACATGTAATCTATCGTGGATGAGTATGCATTCCATTTATAAGTGAAGTGAAGTCCACTATGTTGATGACGTCTGCTATCTAGGAGCCCTAATGAGCCCACTAGATGTGATAAAGCATTTGAATCACAATAGATTGTATTTCCTTGACCCGTTAGACCTCCTTTTTTAGTCTTTAGTCTTTAGTTCACAATTAAAATCTCCACATAAGAAGATTTTAAAGGAAGATAACAAAAAAGACTGTAGAGCCACAAACAGTGCAACCCTTTCAGCTTTCACCTGGGAACAATATACATTAATGACTCTGCAAGTCATGTGGTTCCATAAACCATCCAGAATCATCAGTCTCCCCAGTATTAAATCTATCAATTTGATCAAAGAAAAGCTATAAGAATTAAAAATGAACCCCACTCCATCTGCTGTCTCCATTCCAAAAGACCAATATGAAGGACCCCGAATCCACTCCTTCTGGAAAAACTTTGCTTGATCACTTGTGAACATCCAAGTTTCTTGGAGTAAACATACATCAATAGCATTATTATGTATATAGTCAAACACCACCTGTTGTCTCCTAGGGTTCAATATACTGTGAACATTCAAGGATCCTATACTAAAAGGAAGTCAGAATTTAGTTTGACATTCAATTATCTTTTTCCCTTTTCTTTTTCTTTTTCCCTTTATAACCCTCCTGAGGGTGGAATGGGGATTGTGGATCTTCATTGAAAGGCTGGGAGTTAGGATCTCCACATTCCATCTCTGAATCTCCCCACTGTGTGGTCAATATAGCAAAAGGATTGCTAGACTCGATGTCAGCAGGGGGAGGGACTACAATAGGTTTAAAATTCCTAGTAGACCTCTGAACCTTCACTACAGCTGGAGGTCCAGGTGGAGGGTCCAGGTGCACTGTCTCTTGATGTTCAGTATAGCACACTGGTCAGAGAAGAGGAGAAACACTGGAGGGGGAGGGGGGCGCCTCAAGTATTTTTGAAGTTTCTTGCAGTGAAACTGAAGGTGGAGGTGGAACCTTCGGGGGGGGGGAGGCTCAGGCCAATCATGTTCGGGACAAGAGACCGAATACTGGGCCTGTTGAATCAATAAATCTGGGCTGATACAAGAAGCCTTATTCTTTGCCACCCAGGAGCATTTGGCAAAGACATGTCCAGTATCCTCATAGAGGTCACATTTGGGTACGGTTTGCACACTGAAGGACTATGTGGCCTATTTCCCCACAATTGTCACATCTAAGCTTGTCACAGGAACTGGATAGATGTGTTCAAGATCCACACTTATAACAGGCCCGGGGCTGTCCAGCATAAAAATACAACCTCCTATGCCATCCAAGCAGAAAAGAATTCGGAATATGGTCAACACCTGTTTCAGTCTGCTTAAGCTTCACCTTGTACCACCAACCCCAGGTCCAGAACTGTTCAGTATCAAGTATAGCTTCAGGTGGACTCATTACATTACATTTAAGGGACAACCAGTAAGTGATGTCATCCACATGAACCCCCTCATTCCGAAACATAACAGTAACATACTTAATCAAAGGCTTAGATAACGGAATTACCAAAAAGGGGGTCCATGTGGGTGAGAACTTGACCTGATTGTACCTCTCCCAGAACAGATCCAGAGCATAAGCAGAACAAAAACTTACATCAAAGTTATTTTCACCTGAAATATTTATAAAAGCAAATACTTCTCTCGGAGAGAAGTGCAAAGAATCCTTTAATGAATATTTGTCTACATGATGCCTATCAGGCCTAACATCCAGCCCCCCCTTATAGCGGATCCTGACCTCATTCCTCCACGGTGCAGCTTCTTTTTTAATTTTAGAAAACAGTTCCGATAACAGGTTTATCAGCTTCTGGATTTTCTTGGGGTACAGTTTTAGAAAGTTCAATGCCCTTTTCAGGAGAAAGATCAGAAATGCCCGTAACGGGGGAACTGTTAACTGTAAGGTCTTTGTGTGAGGTTGAACTCCGTGTTGTACCCCAGTAGGGTTCTCTCCTGTCAATGGAAGGGGGGCTATTGATGATAAAGGTACTATAGGCAAATTGGGTCTCCATTCGGGTTTGTTTTGTGAAAAATTTAACTTAGGGTCCCACTCAGGGTTAAAAGCCAAGTCCCTTGTTTAAGTGTCCAACCTGCCTCACTCAAGGCTTTCAGTGGAGACCAGGGTTCTTCAGAGAAGGGGAGAGGTTGAGGAACAGTAGATATAGCCTGCGAGGTCATACCTGCACTAGATACAGTTGGAGCTTGTCTAGAATTCGTAGTGCTTATAGGGACATCCATTTTCGCCAAATGTCCTTTAGCTAAAGTTATGGAAGTCCATTTTTCCTTACCCTCATCCTCTAACCCCACTCAAAATGGCTGGCCTCTTTTTGCAAAGGAAAACTCTGTGACTCCATCCTGAATAGAGGAGGAGGTCTGGAAAAGATAGTCCACCTCAGGAACACCTACCCGGTCTGGGGATTTCAATGCAGGACCTCAAAAAACAAATCCTGTAGCTTTAGACAGAGTAGAGGTGTCCAGAGAAAGAATCGTGCATGAACTAGTAAAGTGAACCAGAGTTAGACCCATCCGGGACTTTAGATCATTTACCTTCATTGGTTAGCACAGGCAGACCAGGTATTGGAAAGACATTTTTTTCCGTTGGCTGTTGGCACTGAACCTCGCCAGGTTCTGAACTGCCAGCCTCCAGTGAACCTTCTGTTTCCATAGCCGTGGTATTAACCTCAGGGAAAATGTGTTTAAACTCACCCGACCGCTCGGTCGTTCCAGGAGCTGCCACGTCATCCGAAGGATCGGGCCTTGTGACAGCTGGCTCTTGAGGTTTGACAGATGAATTCTCAGCCCGCAATAATGCAAGCTACTTCTGCAAGCGCTCCTGTTCTACCGCGCATGAAATTCCATCTGAAGTTGAAGATTTGAATGTAGTGCTTCCTCTGAAGTAAAGGTTATATTTTCCATAGGTACCTCCACTCGTTTGGCTTCTATCAGGGATAAATCCTCTGTAGACACATAAACTTCACCTTCCTCTGGTTCTTGCTTTTCAATAGCAGGTTTTAGAGATATGATAGTTTCCCACAGACTGTAAGGCAGAATGCCGAATCCACTCTTCTTCCTCAGGGATATCCATCTCCTCCAGGGCTTCACCCAAAGTGACCAGAGCTCCCAGTCCATGACTCCCCCTACTGACAAGTAGGGGAATTTCACCGGTGCCCTGGCCAAATTTCCCCCCATTCACTAAAATACCACCAACAGTTTAATCTGGTTCAAAGTCAGTTGGCATTCATCTGTATCCCCTTCCCCTGGGTCATGCTTGAAAATAGGCAGAATTTGTCTAGTGCACTTACCCGGTCAACAAAAACTAAATAAATAAATAGTAGGCGGCAACAGAGAGATGGGGTTTTAGCCATGTTTTGGAGATGCCTGGCACATGATTTGTACATCTCTAAATGAAGGAAAGGAGACAGCAATAGCTTTTATAACTCTTTCAAAGGCTTTTAACCTGATGAACCACTATAAGAGGTTGGCTGGCCTGGGTTTCTCTGGAGCTCCCCTGACCTTGTTTATGTCCTATTTAACAGGGCATTTTCAGAGGGTCCAAATATAACATCATCTCTCTGAACCTCGGGCTGTTCAGAGAGGTGTTCCACAGGGGTCCATTTTAGGACCCGTACTATTTTTGATCTTCAGTAATGATTTGCCATCAGTAACACAACACACATCCATCATGTTGCATGCTGAGGACACGGCCCTAGTGGCATCTGGGTACAGTTTGAGGGATCTCCAGGGGAAATTACAGGCTGACTTTACCAGAGTTCAAGAGTGGTTCACCAGGTCACAGCTAATAATGAATGTGAACAAGACCATAAAAATACATTTTGCAGCCAATAAACAAAACTTCTCCAAAACTGCAAATACACACACTAAATCAAACCCTAACAGAACATGCAACTACCTATTGTCAGGGATAAATTTTGATCCTTTATTCACCGTTAATGAACATATCGAAATGACTATTAACAAACTAAACAAGAAAATAGAAGCTTTAAAAAGGACAACCAGATGCCTAAAGTTATAGGACAGGAAAAAGATTGTGGAACATCTTATATTACCAGTACTTAAATATGGTGAATTCATTTATAGATCAGTGAACAAACAATTACTTAACAAATTAGATCAACTTTATTATAGGGCTGCAAGGTTCGTCATATGCTGTGATTTTAGAACTCACCACTGCACTTTTTTGGCTAGACTAGGTTGGTTACCCCTTGATTTGGATTACAAGAAAAACTGGTTAACCTTTATTCATGAATATAAAACAAATCCTCCCAATCATAATATTTCTAAATTGTTTACAAGTGTTTCAGCTAGCAGGAAATGTTTGGCTAGAACTATACAACAAAACAAGATCTATCCGGATAGAAGAATCAATAGGTTTGGAGACAGAACAGTGAAATCCCAAGCAGCCTTACACTGGAAAACACTTCCACCCCCAGTATGAGCTGAACTAAACCACAAGAAATTTGTTAGGGTATTAAGCCACTGTTGCACACATATATGTACATGTATGAGGTAACTCTTGTGCTATTGTTACACTCTCCCCCTCCTAATATGGTTCACCTTCTGTCTGTTTTAAATGTACTATTTGTTAATGTTCTTATGTCAACTTTTGTAGTATTTGTATATTTGTACTTATTTGTGAAACTTAGATAATGTACTGGACTGTCTTGTAAACTGGACTGACAAAATCCAAATGACATGTTTCTTTTCCTGTATAAAAATAAATTTTACTACTTACTACTACATGTGGCCTATAAAGGGCAACCCATGGTTCAAGGGCAATGAATTTGGAGGAGAGGCTGCAGAGGTTGATATGTGCAAACTTCAAACCAAAGGAGGATATACTGTAGGATACAATATAGGATTTGAGTGATCAATGGCGGTACATGGGGGGGCAGGATTGGTCTCAATGTCTCCTGCTAGTAGAAGCAAAGAGAAGAGCAGGTGATATGCCGTGGGAACATGTGGAAAGGCTTGTCTGTAAGGGTATATATGTAAATTGCAAACTTTGCCAGTTTGAGTTGAAGTAAAGTACTGATGTGCAGAAGTGGGTTTCACTGGTCCCGGGCAGGTAACATCTGTTTATATTTTTGCTATCTGGTGGTAATAAAGAATCCTCTGAGGACAGACTGACCTCCCCAGATCGCCATCCTGCCAGGCTGCTCCCACTAGCAGCTCTCCCTAAAACAGCACCGGTGGACCTCTGAGAACAGACCAGCCTCCCCAGTTGCCATCCTGCCAGGCTGCTCCCACCAGCAGGTCTCCCTAAAACCACACCCACGGACCTCTGAGGATGGACTGACCTCCCCAGATCGCCATCTGCCAGGTTGCTCCCAGTAGCAGCTCTCCCAGAATTCATACCCACAGAACTCTGAGGACAGACTAACCTCCCCAGATCACCATCCTGCTGGGCTGCTCCCACTAGCAGCTCTCCCTAAAACCATGCCTGTGGACCTCTGAGGATGGACCAACCTCCCCAGATTGCTATCCTGCCAGGCTGCTCCCACCAGCAGTTCTCCTTAAAACTGCATCCATGGATCTCTGAGGATGGACCGACCTCCCCAGATTGCCATTATGCCAGGCTGCTCCCTCTAGCAGCTCTCCCTAAAACCGCACCCACAGACCTCTGAGAATGGACCAACTTCCCCATATAATTTTACCTGGACCATGCTAGTTTTGGCATTCAGCGACATTTTTGAAATTACAGCTCCACATGCACTCTGAGTCTGCCTGAATGCAACATATTGGGTGATTATTTTTGAACACTTGACTGTGCGGGAGTATTGATTTCACTTCATGCTATCACAATATTAATTATCCTCACCTGCCTGCTTACCTAGACAATATATTAAAAACAATGTGTATACATAATGTATAGAAGACATACGTCTCAACCTGCAGGACCCTTGCATTTCTGATTAGCTCCTGAGATCCCTAAATTGCAGTAGATCATTAAATTCTACTAGGTACGATTCTTCCTGCTTAAAGTTAATTTCAGGTTATGCGCTACAGCAGCCTGATCCCAGCCAGCTCCCACCACTTACCTATTTTTATCACTTATCCAATACGTTATGTTCCAAGCAACCTTCTGCTTTTTCCCCCTCCTCTTCTCATTATCTTCCTTTCCCCCCTCATCCTACCCTGTATTTCATCCTTCTCTACCACCCACAGTCTGTGAGCTCAATCCACGTCCTGTCACCTCCACTACCTCTCCCCTTATTCCCCACATCTGGACCCACAACCCTGGCCCCCTGGGCCATCAATCCTACCCCCTTCCTTCCATGCCAGTCTGCTGACATTCAAATGCGCACCACACACACAACCCTATCCACCTACCACCCCTCCTACTGTCACTTACCACGAAAGTGTATTATACTCCCCATTAAGCTCCTAATTACCCTGATGTTACTAGTAGCAGGAGACATAGAACATAACCCTGGCCTTATCCCCACTCTCTCACATCAACTTCCATGTGGACTGAAAAATATCAGGAGTCTCCTTCCAAAAATATCTTTGTTCCAACCCTAGTCATGCACCTCAGTCCCGACATACTGATCTTATCTGAAACATAGCTAAAACCTACTTTGCCTGACACTACCAGCTCAATTCCTGGATCCTCTCTCATCTGATAGGACTGCTCCAGTAGAGGAGGTGGAATTACCATGTATATCTCCTCAGCAATTCAATTCATCCCCTTACTCACAACCTCCCTCCCTCAGGCCTATGAACTACTTCTGGTCAAGCTCTCCTTCACCTCCTCCCTGCTCATATTTATCACTGGTACTTACTGCTGCCCTACTCTTTCACCACAATTTATCCCAGACTTATTCTCTACACTACAATCTCAGGCAAATACAGGTGAACTCCATATCCTGGGAGAGTTTAATGTAAACTGGCTCTCCCCGAGCCACATTAAAACACGCAATGAGCTAGGAACACTAAACTTGACCCAGCTGATAAAAGAACCCACCTGATTAAACTTTAAAACTCAGAACTACTCTTTAATTGACTGGGCTCTCACCTCCCACCCACATCGCATCACCACAGCTAGTATCGTTCCAGATGCCCTATGTGACCATCACGTGATCTACGCAGTCCTCAAAATCCACCAACCTAAAGTCCCTCCTAAAGTACCACTGAATCATTCCTACAAATCCTTGAACCTGGCACCCTTATTAAATGAGGTCTCAAACTCTGACTGGTCTCATCCTCTTAGCTTCCTCTATTAACTCTGCATTACATTTCCATTCAAAACTTTCACTCTGGAACCACTCCACTCCACTACGGTGCACTAGGGTAGGCAGCTTCCACCTCCCCTGGGTCACTGCTGAACTCATAGCATGCCTGCTTGCAAGAGATCAGGCATGGAAGTTACACAAATCCACCAACTCCCCTATTGCACTCCAGAAGTACTGCACTCTGTGTAATGCTTGCACTAGAGCAATCAAACTTGCCAAGGCTGAATACTGGTCAGCCACCTTTAAATGAAACATAAACCACCCATCCAGATTCTGGAAGGTGGTCAAAGACCTGTTCTCTTTCCCATCCCAGCCCTCTGCTCCAGTTATCCAGGTAGGTGATGTCTCCCTATCAGATCCTCTCTCTGTAGCCACAGAGTTTAACAAATTTTTCACCACCTGTGCCTCCTTCCTTCTCTCCACTCTATCTCCTTCATTCACCAACCTCCTCCTCCCTAAATCCTCTCAATTGGACTCCCCATCCTCCTCCTTCTTTTTCTACTCTATTACCCCTGTTGATGCCCTTAAAGTTCTTCTTGCCCTTAATCCCACAAAGGGTAAGTTCCCAGCTGGACTTGACTCCAAAATTCTTTACTTCTCTGCTCCTGATATCTCCTTCCCTCTTGCTTCTCTCCTAAATCTCTCCTTCTCTCTAGCTTCTGTCCCAGCTGACTGGAAACATGCTACTGCTATTGCCTTCCCAAAAGGTGATGACCCCACATCCACAGGAAACTACCACTCTGTCTCTCTGCTCCCCATTCTTTCTAAGCTCCAGGAACACTTGGTGCTATCCCAATTCACTTCCTACCTTGACTCCTCCTCATTTTTTACTACTTACCAGTCTAGTTTCAGAAAGTTCCACTCCACCACCTTCTCCCTCTTAGGGTCACTGACTCCATCCTTACTGGCATGGACCAGGGACTCATTACCTCAGCAGTCATTGTCGACCTTGCCAAGGCCTTTGACATTGTCTCCCACCTTCCTCTACTTGCCAAACTCTCTGCTGCAGGGCTCTCAGATGAAGCAAACAGTTGGTTCCGTTCCTACCTCATGGGAAGAACTTGATCTGTTCAGATCAGAGACAATATATCCCAACCCCCTCCCCACAGCAACTGGAGCTCCTCAGGGCTCTGTTTTGGGTCCACTACTATTCTCCATCTTCCTTAATGACCTTCCCAATACCTGCTCCCACTCCTCCATCCACATGTACATGGATGAACCATCCTGTATACATCCGGCCCCTCCATCACTGTTGTAGCTGCCAGATTCCAACATGACTTTGTTATAAGGTTCAGCTCTGGTTTAGCTCAATTCAGCTGTTTTTTAATGCCAATAAGACAATCTCCATGACCTTTGGCACTAGGCAGAGACTCCTTTGGCTCCCATCCCCCCCTCCTTCCATACCCTAGATGGGACCTTACTTGAGAACAGTACCTCCTTTAGGTATCTTAGGGTCTGGTTAGACCAGAACCTCAGCTTTTCTGGAAACATTGACTCCAGCCACAAAAAGCTACACCCTAAACTGGGTGCCCTATGTAGAAAATGTGGGTGTATTCCACTGCCAGCCTGCCTTGCGACTGTCCAGAAAATGATCCTCCCTGTCTGTGACTATGGGGATGTAGTCTACAGTGCCACTCTCAAATCTTCCCTGATCAGGCTGGACAGTCTCTTTCATTCCTTCTGCTGCTTTGCTGTTGACTGCCTTCGCCACACCCATCACAGCAACCTGTACCAGTCTCTCTCCCTTCTCTCTCTTGAAGACAGGTGCAGAATACATAGCACCAGTTTTCTAGCTAAATTCTGGTTTCACTCTCTCCCCATATACAGTAGCTCTCCTCCTCTCTTTCACCCAGACCACTTTCCTCTCACTCCCTTAGCAACCTTGACTCATGCACTTTAAACATCCTTTCCATATCCACCTTGGCAAGTCAGACTGCCTTCTTCCACCACTTCCCTAAAATCTGGAACACATTTCCTACACCCATCCATCACGCTTTCTCCCTTGTGTCCTCACCAGCCTCCTAAAAGTCCTATAGTCCCCCTCCTGCAGCTGTGGTTGATTACTGCCCTTTTCTTACTGCCACCCATGTTTCCCCAACACATATCATACTTCTATGTTACTCATACAATTGTTGGTTTGCAACATACCTCCCCCACCCTTACTTCCACCACCTTTTTGTTCTATACCACAAGATTCACACTTTTTCTGAAGTTACTCATGCAACTGTTGCTCATTAATCATTCCTCCCCTACCATCTACCCTCACTTTGTTCAATAACACCTGAGAGCACTTACTCTATGTTTACTGGTGCCACTGTCTTGCTTAGTTAAACTTCCACTATAATTTTTTTCTGGCATTGTAATGAATGCCTTCAATTGTCAACATGCATTTGTCTTACTGTTTTTCTTATTCATATTGGCTCATTGAACCCTCCTTTTCTCTGGTATTATAATAAATGCCTTCAAGTGTCTAAATGCAGTTTGCTGATTGTATCTCTTATTCAGTTTGTCTTAATGTAAGTTCCTTTTTTGGTTGATTGTATCCTATACAGTTTTCCCACTTTCTCTCTCCTCCAGGATGCATCTGTAAATGAGCATTTCATTGCTCAGTATGCATTTCCTGGTGAAATTCTTAAATAAATAAATAAATACAATTGTATTACCTGCTATATTTTTGAACTTGTACTATGTTTCCACCTACATGTCTAGAATCTGGCAACAAATTGGTGACTGCGACAAGGCCATGTTTTGGATGAAACCAATACTATAGATGCACCAGCAGTGGGTAGGATAATGGTAGATGTGAGTGCCTTCCCCTCCCATGACATTTAGTGGTACAGGTATTGAGGGGATATCAGTAGGTGTGAGAGCCTCCATATCTCATTCCACATTGCCAAACCATTACCATTACTAGGGGGCACACCTGTTTGACTTGCAGATCTGGGTGAACCAGTAAGCCTTCGCTCTCCTGTCGCTACACTGTAATTTGAAAGAAACCCCACCAAAAAAATGGCCATGAATTCTGAGGTCACAGTAGATGTCTTACACTTTCAGTGCCTGGCACAGGAGGCTACAGGTCATTTGAATAATGTCCTGGTTGGTTTGATGAGTGACACCTTGTTTAAGGTGCCTGCTTTGAAGAATGAAACACAACAGTCTTTAAGGGCTTTTTTGTCTGGAGTGAACGAGACACTGAAATGTGAGAGTTCAGAGTTGTCTCAGAGCTTGCCTCAGTGCGTGTGTGAATGCCAGTCTGAGTTTCAAAGAAGCACTTTTATAGGAACATGCTGTGCAAACAAAAGATGCTATTCAGGTTAATCATTCTGGATGTAATTAGCAGATACAAAAGTTGCAGAAGCAAGGTGCAGCACTTCGAGGTTTGCAGTCTGTCCCATGATCCCTGACCACAGAACCTATCCCATGGGCATCCTTCTCAGGCAGAGTCTGCACAACTCAGGAGCTGGCAGATAAGGTGTCCCAGCAGAATTCACTAGAATTCAAATGTTTGTTGGCAAAGATCAATCAATCAATCAATCAATCAAGTCTTTATTTAACCAGGCGTTCATCGTTGAGCAGAAGCTCATTTGCAAGACGGACCTGGGTGGAGCATGAACAATTGTATATACAGGTCAACACAGGTATTTACAAGGCAATACAGATAATACTCTTTACAGAGAGGAAGAAAAAGTTCATATGTACATAGAATTATACAGATATTGTACAGATTACACGGTATTACATACATAGAAGTGTCTATAGGAAGATAAAGCAGGTTATCTAAGGTTGCAGGAGGAAGTAACGAAGAAAAAAATAAAATAAAATATACACCAGGTAGAGGTGAAGGTAGGGAGAGGGAGGAAGTAGGGGAGAAAGGCTAGGAGGCACGGTGCACAGAAAGGAGTTGGTAAGCTGGATGTAGAGAGGTGGATGGAGAAAAGGAGTATGTGAGCCCGGGATTGAATGCTATAAGTACAGGGCAACGTGGGATGTCACAACCTAGTGTAGTGAGCTCCTATCAAGGTTGGGAAAGGAAGAATAAGGGGATGGATGGGCCTAGTGTTGATAAGACAGGGGATAAGAGAGAACAATTAGGCTGGTGAGGAGCAAGCTGGGGGGTCAGTACTTAAAATTGGGTCTGGCGTGGCTATATACCAGTGCAGACACCGTGCACTGGGTCTGAGTGGGTGAAGCAGTTACATACTTCTCTGATTTGCGGAAATAAAGCATCTTGAAAGCATTTATACTGATTAGAGTGCTTAATTTGAGGGTTTTGTAGATCGTTCCATAAGGTAGGTAACCCGAAGCTTATGGCTGCCCTGCCGAAGCGCGATTTTGCTTTGGGTACTTTAAGTGTAATAGCTGAGTAACTTCTTAACGCGTATTTTCCAATTATACTCAGGGGAAGACAGCAGGAGATATAGTAAGGCAGCTTATTAGAGATGGCTCTATAGGTCCAGAGAGCGGCGTTTCTGTGGCGCCTGAACTTTAGTGATGCTCAGAAGCTCAGAAGCTCTTTCAAACTGTCTGTGAAAGGGTGAAGGACCTGAAAGCACTGACTGCAGACATGAGATAGCATTTTTGGGCCAGTGTGGAGAGATGCCCCTTCCAGGAGTGGTGTTCTTCATCAACAATGGTTAGGGCTGTGTGGAAATGGAATTACAGCATGCAACATAACTTCTTACATTATCTAACCTTATCTTATCTTATCTTATCTTATCTTATCGTATCGTCTTATCATCTTATCTTATCTTATCTTATCTTATCTTATCTAACTTTTCTATCTACTCATGGACTGGCCAGCCATCCTGTTTCTTCTATATACTCTAAACCACTTTTAATTCCCAGTTTGACTAATCAGGGGAAAATGACTCCTCTACCTTTCTGTGTATTTCTTCTTGACACCACACATACAGCTAAGTGTTACATCATAGTCTGCTGTACAACAGTTTGATTGTGGGAAAAGAAAGCTTGCTGGCCTGAGTGCGCACTCTTCTTTTTTTTTTTATGATTTATAAAAAGCAGTACTGCTGAGACAACAAATACTATGAACTGAATTGTACATTGTTTGAATTCTGTTTCCTGCAGTGTGTTATGTGAATTTGAACTGTCCTTTTCTCTCTGAGCATAACAGTGAGGTTTTATGAATATTCAAGGTTCAACAGGTACATATTTTGAAACCATTATCTTAGTCAGCTACTGAGACAAGAAGCAGCAGAGCGAAAGAGAAATGCTTATAGTCATTTGTGGGGAGGGGGGGATGAAGTCTGCTTATATGGTTGTTGAGTTTACACATACTGATACAAAAAAAACAGATTTTCTTTTACAAGTTTTGCAATGTGGTTTAACCCCTTTCACACCTGAATTAAATGGAAGTAAATGCAACATGACTCATACTGAAGGTGTGAAGTGCTTCAATAAAAATATAATTTCTGGAAAATATATGAGGGAGAGCTCCCATATATTTATTTATTTATTTGCTTTTGTTTACCAGGTAAGCACACTAGACAACCAAGTGACTATTTTCAGGTGCGACCTGGGAGATTACAAAGGTACATTCAAGAACATCAGGCAAAACAAGAACATGGTACAATCAGGAGCATCAAGAAAAGCTTGGCAATACAAATAACATGCTAGGGCAACTATGCCCTGAGGGATAGGGGAAGCTGGTAACATGATAAATACAATTTGGAATAGGAGCAATCATAGGCAAATACATGACGATAAGGCAGTGACACGTACACAAAAAGGGCAGTAGTGCCAAAGTGGACCCAGCAATCAAATTCTTCTAGCAGCTGTAAGCTCCCTCGTGAGTAAGGTACAGAGCTCAGGTAGCAACTCAGCCAATCAGAATATTAAGTGAAGAGGCAAGTAAAGGCCGATTTGAGGAAGCCCCAGAGGGAGGCTTTAAAACAGGGATGGGAGGTGGAGGCGCGAGTGCTTGCTGGAAGGGAGTTCCATAATCTGGGTGCGTATGCAGTGGAGGCCCGGTCACCCATTTGGGTGTGAGTTTTTGGAGACAGGAGGACCTGTGAGCCACTGGATCTTAAATGGTAGGGAGGGGTAGCGGGTAAGAGGGATATGGCGAGGGCAGATGGTGTGGCAGTTCTGACAACACTGTCAAGGAAGTTGCCTAGGACAAAGGTACAGTGCTTTCCTGGTGGGAGCCACTCCAGCTGGGAGTAGAGCTCACAATGATGGGTGAGGTGGGGAGCCAAGAGTGCAAAGCGACAGACACTGTTGTACGCTGTATCCCATTTTAAGAGCCTGTTTTTTGTGACGTGGGCATAGGTGACAAGTCCATAGCATAGAGTGGGTAGAAGGACTCCCCTGGCTAGGATAAGATGGGCAGCAGGGGTGAGGCAGCTTTTTGCTGTGTAAGCAAGGCCCAGCTTACAGTTAGAGACCTTACACATGTTGCGGATGTGCAGTGTGAGATCCAGCTGTGGGTCAAGTGTCACCCCAGGCACTTGACAGAATCAGCAACTTTCAGAAGTGACCCATCCTCACATGAGATCCTTAGGGGGACAGAGACAGCTTTTATCTTGGCTGCATTGCCAAAGAGCATGGTCTGAGTCTTTTGCGGGTTGATAGTGAGCTTGTGGACCTTTAGACAGGCCTGGATTAGGACAAAGTCAGAGTTTAGATTGGCATTGATGTCCATAATGTCCTGGGAGCTGGTCAGGATGACAAGGTCATCTGCATACAGAGTAGCATGCCCATGAGCCGAGGCCAAGGGCAGCTCGTTTATGAATAAGAGAACAGAAGAAGCCCAAGAACAGAGCCCTGGGGAGCCCCTCAGTTAACTGGAGAGGGTTCAGACAGGGCCTTGTTGAACTTGGTGTACTGTTGTCTGCCCGTGAGGTAGTTAGGGATCCAGGCAAGGGCAGAGGAGGAGAAGCCAAGTGTCTGGAGAAAGGAGCACAAGAGTAAATGGTCAACGCGGTCGAAGGCTTTTGAGAGATCGATGAAGATGGCACAAGTCAGTTTGCATCTATCTGCAGCTGCTCTGATCTCAGAGGTAACAACAGCTAGGGCAGTGGAGGTACTGTGCCCTTTTCTGAAGCCATGTTGGGCAGGGGAGAGTAGGTCATGGACTTGCAGGTAGTGGGTGAACTGTGAGGCAACCACCTTTTCAAGAAGCTTGCTAATCACTGACAGGATTGCAACTGGGCGGTGGTTCTTGAGATCTTTAGGGTCACCTTGTTTGTGAACAGGGATGACCATGGCCACTTTCCAGATGTTTGGTATGATACCCATCATTAGTGATATGTTGAAGATGTGGGTGATGGCTGGGCCAGGCTAGGATAGAGTCCCCTAGACTGAGTAGCTTGGGCTCCAGGTGATTGTGCCCAGCACCAGTGTGAGGGGAGAGACCAGCCAGGAGCTTCTGGGTCTCCATGACAGAGATAGCCCTGAGGTAGAAGGGAGGCTGAGGGGGTTATCCCATTGAGGCGCGGGTCCAGAACCTTGGAGTCAAGGGGCTGGTAGGGGAGAGCTGGCAGGTCAGAGAACAGGGAGTTAAAGGCATTGGCAATTGTGTGGGGATTGCTGCAGTTAGCTCTGCCAATGTGCATATCAGTGACCTGAGCCTTGGCGAACCCACCAACTGTATTTTTGATGTTCTGCAAGAAGCTCCTTGGGTTTTTGGCTGAGGAAAGTAGGACTGATTGGCAGAACTTGCTCTTAGCAGTGTGGATAGCTCTTTTGCAAGGGTTCCTCTGCTGTCTGTACTCAATGAGGTCAGTGTTGGAGAGGGAGACCTTGCACCTCACCCAGCACTTGTCCCTTTGCTGCATGAGGGAAAAAAGGCCACCATGTAGCCACTTTGTGACAGTGCCCCTTACCCTCCTCCTTGTGAGGGGGGCATGCTTGTCTTGCAGGGGAGTAAATACAGTGAGAAAGTTGTCAAGGGCCCCCGAGGGGTGCTTTGTGGCAGAGACCTGGGACCAGTCAGTTTGTCGCAGGTCTGCGACATAGTCTCCAACATTGAGTTTGGAGTAGTCCCTCATCTGAATCACTTTGCAGGGAATTTTGGGAGAGGAGATGCCCCATATACAGTAGGTGGGAGAGTGATCCGAGATGACATCAGGGAGAATACCACAGGAGACAATTCTATCCAGTCTGTTGCTCAGCACTCAATCAATAAGGGATCCCTTGTCACCACATGGGGAAAGCCTTGTGGGTTCTGTAATAAGTTGGCTGAGGGCAAGACCAGCCAGCAGGTGCTCATACTGCTGGACATTGCAGCCCACCCAGTTAAGGTTGAAGTCTTCTAGGACTAATAGCTCATTGGAGCCAACCATGGGGCTGAGACTGTCGAGGAGGGAGGAGAGCCCTAGCACACTGCCCTTTGGAGGATTGTAGGCACAGATAAGGTGAACCGTTTTGGTGTTGCCTAGCAGGATAAGGGCATGCAAGAACTCACAGGTGTGGGAGGGGTTATGTCCTATGACAGATACATTTAAGTGAGCCTTATAGTAAAGGAGCACCCCTCCCCCTCTCTTTTTCCCTACTCTGTCTTTCCTAACAAGGTTGTAGCCCGGGAGGGCACAAGCAGAGTCCGGGATGTGGGGCTTCAGCCAGGTTTCCGTGAGCCCCATGGTATCAGGGTTGTAATGTGCCACCCAGACTGTTAGCTCTGCTAGGTTAGATAACAGGCTTTGTATGTTCAAGTGTGCCAGTTTCATATCCTTAGCAGATAGCCAGGCAGGTGGGGACCTTAGAGGGGGTCTGAAAGCCTGTGGACCAGGGTTTTGGGGCTGGGGCCCCAGCCAGACCGAGAAGCCCAGGGCAGCCACTAAGAGGTGGCATCCTGTATAGCCACGTAGGGGGGGAGCAAGTAGGATCTATTCTGAGGCAGATCCCCAGCACAAGATAAGGGGATTAGTGGGTGGCAGATCACGTCACTCTGGGACAGGAAACCCTAGATAATTATCTATCACAATTATTAATGGGTTGCAGCTTCGGCTCCGGAGTAACTGTACAAACACAGGATTAACTAGCACTAGTTTTAAGAACTGTCACTGTACATACTCATGAGGATTAACTAGCTCTAATTGATTGTAAAACAGCGGGATGAACTCCGGAAAATTGTTATTCATGTCCAGACAGTAATTACTTAATTGCAAGCACTAGTGAGAAATACACTTTTTTTTTTAACAGTTACTGTACATACACAGGAGGATTAACTGGCTCAAGTTATTGAAAAACAGTAGGATGCTGTAATGACTCTGGAAGCTGCAATTCATGTACAGGCAGTAATTAGTTAATTGCAAGTACTAGTGAGAACCGGGTAAGGCTACACATGCACATTTGATAGGGAGCAGTGTAAGGCTTAACAGGCACATTTGATAGGGCACTGGAAGGGCAGGCTCTGCACCAATTGAGGGGAGAATACAGCAGGCACCATGGGAGCGGGGCTAGGATGCATTTAATGGGAGGAGGAACCGGGATGGGTAGGTGGGAGAAAATTACACCCTCCACAATCATCCGCGGGAAATGCAAACCCCTGTCCCAAAGCAGTGCAGGAAGAGTCCTTTCATTTTTACCACAAGTCCTTCCTAAATTTTTAATCAGGTCCAAGTTCAGGGAAGGTCCACCCACCCACGGCAACAAGCCAGCGCCTCAGACTCCGGGATTCCATCTTTGCGTCTAACAGTCCAGATACAGGAGGGGGGAACCCACTGTGTCAGGGTCTCCCACACCTCCCTCGGTCCCTCACAGCAGGCAGCAATGAGTCACGGAGCTTATGAAGCAGCCTAAATCCAGGATGGTCAGATGACACAGCAGGCAGAGGGGCCAATCAGGCACTGGTGTTGTTTTTTAAAGTTGGCTCCAAAAGCTCCTCTGCCTCCCATAGACTGGTGCCGCACAAGTCCCAAACTACACCCTCCACAACCATCCACGGGAACAGCAAACTCCCTGTCCCAAAGCAGTGCAGGGAGAGTCCTTTAATTTTTACCATGAGTCCTTCTTAAATTTTTAATCGGGTCCAAGTTCAGGGGAGGTCCACCTGCCCGCAGCAACAAGCTGGCGCCTCAGACCCCGGGATTCCGTCTTTGTGTCTGACAGTCCAGGTGCAGGAGGGGGACCCACTGTGTCAGGGTCTCCCACACCTTCCTCAGTCCCTAACAGCAATCAGCAATGAGTCGCAGGGCTCAGGAAGCAGCATAAATCCAGGCTGGTCAGATGACATGGCAGGCAGAGTGGCCAATCAGGTGCTAGTGTTGTTTTTTAAAGTTGGCACCAAAATCTCCTCTGCCTCCCATAGACTGGTGCCACGCAAGTCCCGAATTACACCCTCCACAACCATCCATGGGAACAGCAAACCCCCATCCCAAAGCAGTGCATGGCGAGTCCTTTAATTTTTACCATGAGTCCTTCTTAACTTTTTAATCAGGTCCAAGTTCAGGGGAGGTGCGGCTGCCCGTGGCAACAAGCTGGTGCCTCAGACCCCAGGATTCCATCTTTGCATCTAACAGTCCAGATGCAGGAGAGGGGGACCCACTATGTCAGGGTCTCCTACACCTTCCCCGGTCCCTTGCAGCAGGCAGAATACAGAAGTATCTTCAGATAATTGGGCAAGATTGTTTGTGTATGTGAAATGAAGGTCTGAGTAAATGTGAGAATGGTTTGGAGTCTAAGTTTAAGAAGGCAGAAAAGGTGGAGATCTCAGAGTAACAGAATTAGGAATTGTTTTATGAGAATGCAGGATGATGTCATGGAATTAGTCTGCCTAGTTCATGAATGTGTTTTATAAAAGCAAAAAGAAGTGTTTATGGCAAACATATGGTGTGGTATGAACTAATGTGATTCAGTCACTACCCTATGCACCAGAGGGGATCTTGAGTACTAAAATCACTCCTTCAAAGGCACAGGGTCCAGCAAACTGCACTACCACCTTAACTGGTTTGAACCTACTGAAGGAGGGACACAGACACACAAAACTTTTCCTTCGGCTGGTAATTTTTTTTTTTTTTTTTTATTTATTAATTGTCTCAGATAACAGCCTTTGAGCAAGAATCTATTTTGCAAAGTTTCCATGTCAATAAATAGAGCAACTCACAACATGTTATGAGAATAAGAACAAATGAAAAATTCAGATGGTAATACAATTAGGTGGTAACTTATATACATGATTATAAACAGTGCAAATACAGAAGGCAATTGTACAAGTATATAGAGCAATTACATGAGGCAAATATACAGACCTAAGAGTGGGGAAAGGGAGGGTAGCAGGAAGGCAGTGAGTGGCGGTTGATAAGCAGTCATGAAGTGGCTTTGTTAGAATGAGGAGGTGAAGGAATGGTGATCAGTGAGAGGGAGGGAAGCAGGAAAGCAGTGGGGAGGGGTTAGATGCAGCCATGATGAGGCTTTGTAGAGGGGGATAGTGATGGGCAGGAAGACTGAGAAGGTAGGGAACATGGAATGGGAGTGGGAGAGGAGGGGTGTAAATAATTAAACTTGTATGAGCAGGGGAACTAGGAAAGGAAGGGAAACAAGGATGGGGAGAGGAGATGGTGTGAGAATTCTAAGTGTATGAGGTGATGAGGGGCAGGGTAGGTGAAGGGAGGGGGAGGTGAAGGAAGGTGAGGTAGTAGGAGGGAGGCTGTAATGAGAGGTGAAATACGGTGGTGAGTGTTGATTGGCTTTTTATCTTAAAAGGATGGTGGAGAGATTGGTAGGGTGGGGGAGATAATTAGGTAGAGAAGCAAGGGGAGTGGAGCAATTAGAAGGGTGAGAATAGCAGAAGATGGTGAGAAATATATGCAAGGGGGTTGAGCGTAAAGGGCAGGGTAGTAAATTTTGAGTAGGAGATAAGGAGGGAGGTAGGTATGAAGAGGAGAGGAATGGGTTAATCCGAACAGTCGCATCTTCCTAGGGCATAAAAGTGAAGTTTAAGTTCTTTTTTTAAATGGCACAAGTTTTATGTTATTTGTGATGCTGGTTGGGAGCTTGCTGAGCCAAAGCAGGGCCTTGTAGGAGAATGATCTTTGTGCAATTGCAGTGTGATAAAAAGGGATGTGCAAGGCATTCCTCACCTTACCTCTGCTCAGATGTGAATTGAGTGCTGGTTTGAGAAGCCTCTGAATGGATTTCAGGGTCAGATCTAGGTGGGCTTTTTTACCAAGGAGGCAGACTTGGTAATTGAGTCTCTCGTGTAGGTTTAGCCCCTTTGTTTGAGCATACAGGTCACAGGTATGTGTGAGGGTACCTGCACCTAGCACCATCCTGCAGGCCTTGTTCAGCACCATTCTAACTCTTTTCAATGCAGTATTTGTGGCTGTGCTATACACAACAAGGCCATAGTCAACAATGGAGAGAACAGAGCTGTGAACTGCTAGTGCGAGGGTTTCTTCTGTCATGTAGAAACAGTGTCTATGGAGTTGGTCAATTCTTGTATTAACCATTTTTACAACATGGTTGATATGCTGTGTATAGGCAAGGAAGCTATCAAGGATGATACCAAGGTATTTAAATGTGCTTATTTGATCCAGTGGTTCAAGACTGCTGTTAAGGATTGTTAGACTGCTAAGTTTATTCTTATTCTGAAAGTTGGCCAACAGCATCATTTTGCTTTTTTTATAATTTAGAAGGAGTTTGTTTTGGTTGAATCACTCCTCAATACTAGAAAATGTTTCTTGCAGATTATTAGTTATTTGGTTTAGATGTGGGCTACTTGCAAAGATGACAGCATCATCCGTGTAAAGGAGTTTGGCCAAGTAGGTATCAGGGAGGGAGTTGAGGAATAGACTAAACAGTAGTGAGCCCAGGAGATAGCCTGGGGGAACCCCTAGAGACACCTTTCTGACATTTGAGAGTACATTTTGTATTTTTACCTGCTGGGTTCTTAGAGCTAGGTAACTCTGAAACCACATGGCTACATCAGTTACTATTCCAAGGGCAAGTAGTTTCTTCAAGTTCAAGTTCAAATTTATTTCACTAGGAAGACTCCATTGAGCAAGCTCATTTACAAAGAGGTCCCATGCAGACAGAATACATACAAATGCAGTGTACTTATATAATAAAAACAGAAGAGTACAAAAATTAAGGAGTAAAGTGCAAGTAATTTTGAAGAAAGTGCAAACAGTCTGTTGATGACACAAAATATGAGGATAACGCCACACAGAGTAACTCATAATAATACAAATTACAATAGTAATACAAAAATTCATATTAACACAAAGCAGACAATATTAAAAACACAGGAGCACAAATGAGCCTGGGGTGGATGATGGGGGAGCTACATGCGGGGGGGGTAAAGGATTAGATGAGGCAATAGGGAGGAGATACAAGACAGGGTCAGGTGAAGGATGAGGAGGAGAGCAAAGCTAAGGGGTCTAAGCTGAGTAGCAGCAGCAAGCCTCATGGGAAAATCTGGTGACAAGGCTTTTAAAAGCATTTAGGGGACTAGTGTGGCTAGTTTGAGGGATGATTGCAGCCTATTCCAAGCAAGAGGATAGCGTGACTAATGTCAGCCACGCCGTACTTGTTGTGGAATTTAGGTACTTTTAGTGTAATGTATAAATTTAGTCGTAGAGCATAAGAGCATGTAAGGTGGTGAAACAGGCTTGAAATATAAGGTGGTAGCTTGCCAAGCAAGGTTTTGTAAGTCCAGACATAGGTATTTAGTAATCTTCTGGTGGCAAGAGAGGTCCACCCTATTTCAGCATAGAGGTCACAGTGGTGCGTCCTGTCTGGTGCATTAGTGATGAAATGTATGGCTCGATGGCAGAGGACATCCAATTTATGTAGACTAGCCATCGAGCAATGACCATATAGAATATCACCATAGTCTAACAGAGGAAGGAAAGTGGATTGAATCAGCCTCATCCTGGATTCTTTGGGGAATAAGGCTTTATTTCTATAAAGAAACCCAAGCCTCTGCTTTAGCTTCTTTACAAGAGCTTGAATGTGGGAAGAGAAGGAGAGATTATGGTCCTGTAGGAAGCTAAGGTATTTAAACTTATCCCCCCTTTTGCAGGGTGTCACCAAACAAGGTTACAATTTTTAGGATTATACAGTGATTGACCATATCAAAGGCTTTTGTTTGGTCAATATATATAGACCCCACTAGATTCTCCATGTCCCGTGCCTCATGAATATAGTCAGTGGCCCAGAAATTCAAACTGCGCCCAAAAAGTGTGCAATAGCAGGAGCAAGCGCAAGTCCATTGCACCCATGTGCAAGAGGTGCGATATTTAAAAACTGAGCTGGCCAGGATGCGCCTACAGCCGACGACTGAATATCACACCACCTGCACCATAGTGCAACTAGGGAGGGGAAGCTGAGCAGATCTGATGCTCCATAGCGCAACAAGGGATGTTCAGCTGAGCAGTCCAGAGGCACCATAGTGCAACCAGGGATGCCCCCCAGTAGCAGTGCAGCAATGTAACTGCACAACCAGGGAGGTAGGGGCCCACCACCCATGCCACTGATGGGCAGAGGAACACACAGCAGAACAGACATCGTCCCCCCACACCCCATGCACTGCACAACTGGGAGAGGGCTGGAATAACTACTGGCCCTTGGAGACAAGCAACCAACCCACAGCCGGGCCATGGTGCTCCATCACACCCCCTGGCAAGCTGTGACTGGCACACAAGGAGGGCTGACCACCCCGTGCCACACCATCCCCCCAATGCAGAGCACACCCTGCACCGTGACCCCCAGACACCCTGCCCAGGAGCAGCATCCACCACTGCAGGAAAACCCCATGCATGCCACCACCCTAACTGTGACAAAGCAACCCTGTGCAGTACAGAACCATGCAAGGCAGCCCCACCACGAGCACCCATCAGCGGGTGGCAGCACACAACAATGCAACAATGGCATACACAGTGCCACCATGCACAGCCCCCCCGAGGTACAGCTGAGAGATCGACCATGCTTTGGCACTCGAGGTACCCCACACAGGACAGGGCATGCCCCGGACACCACCACCAGTGGTACAGCACCCTGCACACTCTCCCAAGGACACACCCCCACCCAGCACTGGCCACAACAGCCAGCGCAGACACCCACAGTGGTGCGTGGAAGCATGCACCACACCAGATGCCACACAGTGCATGGACAAACACCCACCCATACCCAAGGACACAACAACACAGGGACGCAGTAGTGGGCAACCAAGCCCCCAGCGTGGGCCCATGGAAACCGTGTACACACAGCCTGCAGTCCTCCATGGCACAGGAGTGGCAGCCACCCTGTGCAGGCACTGTGGACCTGTACGCCACCATCATTTGCCCAGAGCACAAGTCACAGACAGTGGTGCACATCCCGCAACACACAAAGCCACAGCATGGAGGTGGGACAACAACTGCGGAGGCCACAGTGTCACCGAGGCAGACATGCACCACACCAGTGACAGGAGGCAACCCAGCATTGTGATGGGTACAGTGTCTGCCCTGCATGGACAGCCACCACTGACATACCAGCAGACCGTGCAGGTCACAGACATGCAAGGGTGTCAGCTGCACAGGCCATGGATGGTCTGACAGGGGCACCATGGACACAGAGCATGCACCATGGACCACTGAACACAGTCATCCAGTGCACAGGGCACAACACACACACCACAGACACTGACTGATAGCTACCCCCACACCATAGTCACCTCCCCACGGACACACACACATACCCATGACTGCACCACCTCTGATGCCATGCACACCACTGCAGCTGAGCACCTATAGCACGCTGCAAATCAGAGACCACCACAGTATTCATATCAAAAGATCTGTATTCAAAAAACATATCAAAAGGAACTATTTACAATACTATGTACAAATGTGGGTGGGGCCACAAACAAGGTGGGGGTGGGTAAGGGGCAGGGGTGAACAAATGGGACAGGAATGGAGGGGTGTTAGGGTGGGTCAAGAGGGGTAGGGGATATCAGAGGCAGATATATGTTCACTGGGAGCCCCGCTCCCCGTTCCGGCTGATCTGCCTGCTGTGTCTCTGCTGGACACCCAGCTCCTCAAACCCCCGCAATATGTCCAGCGATGCCCTCGCCACTTGCAAGATCTCCCGCAGTGCCTCATGGATGGTCTGCAGCTGGCAGACACCTAGGACAAGGGAGCACAGTCAATAGGTGTGAATGTGCAGCCCCATACAGCCCACCCACTGTGCATGGCATATGGCTGTGGGACATGCATCTGTGATGGTGTGTGACCACCCACAGTGATCACGTCCACAAGACCTGCCCACCCAGGTGCATACAGCCATGCAGACTGCTGCACACACCCACTGGCCAAGTCATGCACAGCACCACCGTGGCTGTTTAGTGACATGGCTATGTGGTGTGAAGGCAGTGGCACAGCCATGTACCCAGTGCACGCATGGACCACCATCGACGCACTCCCAGACATGCAGTGCCACTGGACAGTGCTGACTGTAACAAGTTGCGTGCATGGCAGTGGTGTCAATGGATGGTGGCCATGCCCCATTGCCCACCCTGTTACACAGCATGCAATAGTAATCATGGAGGTATGGCACTCACCATCATCAGGCTGGTCCCTAGGGCGCTGTTGACCGTGGCCCCTCCTAGCGGCCCTGTCTTCCTGCTGGTGCCGCATCTCCCAGGCTAGATGCCTCTCCTCTGGCCCTGTGGTGCAAGCATGGAGAGATGAACATCAATACAATCCTGTAGCAAATTCCCCCTGCCCCCATGTGTGTGCACTCCCACCCAGCCAGACCCACCCACCCCACACCCTGATAACACCACCACAGCCAACACCAGATGGTCCCTCCCCCATGTCCCGGACACATACAACCATGTTACCCATATGGAACATAAAGGTGTGTGGACATAACACCTACCTGGCCGTGGCACTGTGCCCCTCCTGGCACGTCCCCGCAGGCAGGTAAGCAGGTCTGGTTCCCTCCTCCGAAGGTCGCCATACCTGTGGTGGCACTGCTCCGCCCTTTGCCCCCTTTCTTTGGCCTCTTCCAGGGCATTGGCCACCTCCACTCACACCTGGCTCCTGGACCTGTCCAGGGGTGCCTCCCCAAACAGTGGGCCATAGAGTGGCTCTACAATGGCCACCAGGTTGGCCAGTTCAACTTGGGTCCACTGTGCAGCCCTCCTCCACACCATTCCACTTGCTCAGTCAGCTCAAAATGGCGCTCTGAAGCGCGGCTCCACCACATGCAGATGCTGCGCGGTGCAGCGCTGCCATACCCTATCGCGCTGTCACCAAACAGCGCGATAGTGGTGCACTCATGCCTGACGCATGGCGCCTAGAGGGCAAAGGTCAGGCACAGGGTCAAGGGTCTCTGGCGCACGGACAGGCACAGCGCCATTGGAACCCAATGCATGTAGCGCGATTGGATGCCTGTGTGCTACCTCCAGTAGCGGCCTACCGTGCTGTTGCCCCAGTGTGCCTAGGATGGCCCAGTGCCACAGCGCCATACAGGTGAACATGGCTGAAGCGCTACTGACACAATGGTGGCCATGTCCTGCATTGCTTCCCATGCCCAGCACGTCAGCAGCACGGTAGACGCCTGCGTCAGCAACCTGGGCATACGCAGTGAGGTGTGTACTGTGCATGTCACAGAACTGCACCCTTGGCTCAGCACGTTCAACACAATTGCACAAAGCACAACAGAGTGATATTCAGTTGTCATATGCACATCAGCTAATCAGCCATTCAATGGCGCAGCACTGCAATTTGCATCCACTTAAAGTTGCGCCTCACCTCATTTGCATGGGTTGCACTATAAAAGTGTGACATTGGGCTGTCCATAGTCGGTTACTGCAGTCTATTGGTGAGTTGCATGGTATTTGGGAGTGTGGACTGTGGATCTTGGGACATGCATGGGACTGCACAGTCACAGGTAACAACTTTCATTCTTACAGGCTAAATAATGACTGAGCGAGTTGTGGGAGGGGAGGAACACAGTGGTGGGAGGAGGAGGAGGCCTAATTTCACCAAGGCCGAGACCGATGCCCTGTTTGATGCCTACCTGGTCAGGCAGCTTCTCAGCGGACGCGGGAACACCACAGGCCTGTGCTGCTGCATGGGAGGAGGTGGCGTGCAGTGAACCTGCATGGCAGCCACCAGTGCTCCATGCAGGAGTGCAAGAAGAAGATGGGCACAGACAGGAGGAGGAGGATAAGGAGAAGGTGGCTGCCATCAGGGCAGCATGAACTGCGACAGGTGGGGGACAGCCGGAGGTGGTACACCTGACCCCACAGGAGGAGATGGTTGCTGGAAGCATGCAGTGTAATGCCATTGAGGGTGTTCCGGGTGGTGGCTTCCAGACGGGTGGTAGCCCGTCACTGCATGGTAGGTCATGGTCTGTCTATTGGGGGGGCATGGTAGGTAACATGCAGTAACGTGACTTTGTTTTCCCTTACAGATCCTGAGCATCTGCATGGGTCAGCGGTGGTGGACCTGTCCACTGAGGACAGTCAGATGGAGATGGAGGAGGGCCCTTCCACCTCCACAGGTATACATGGCTCAGTGTGACAGTGGGCCCACCTGGCTGTCTAGACTGATGTTGGAACAGGTGCGGAGGAGGCCCTGCCCATGTCCCAACGTGCCAGCATCCATGGATGCCAGCATGCTGTGACTAGGGCTGGTGCCGGATCCATCACCGATGATGATGTCGCTAACGGCATGGGCAGTGACATGTGTGTGCCACGGGATGGCCACACAGCAGGTAACATCATGGCAATGGCTGTGGGTGGTGCTGCCGTGGAGGCCTGCATGTCATCACAGTCCCAGCCTGTGCCTGTCACCACCAGTGGGGCAGCACTGGTGTGTGTACAGGACAGTGGGACTGTTGCAGCCACTGTGGCTGCACCAGTGAGCCCTGGTGAGTGGAAGCCAGAGGGGCAGCATCAGCAGTCGGCCAATGGGCTTGGGGGTACAGGGTCAAGGGGTGGCATCAGTGCACCACCTGTGGACATGCCCAGACCTGGTCCTGGTGTGCAGCGCCCACCCTCAAGGGATGCTGGGCATCAGGGCCGTGCACACCCTGAGGGACAGGATGCCGAGGAGGCAGATGACCTCTTGGATGAGCACACCCGCATACTGCAAGTATCAGTCTACCAGCAGATGCGGATTATGACATCGGTGGATGCACTGCGTGTGGCTCTGGAGCGGGCAGAGGAGTGTAGCAGCAGAGACACCGTTCTGATCCTGGCAGGGATGGACCGGTTGCAGGAGGATGTGACAGCTGCCATTGACAGGCAGACACAGGCATTCACTGCTGTCATGGCCACAATGGGCACACAGTCATGTGCCCAAGCATTGCAGACACCACGCAATGCACTGTCCACCCCCCCATTCTAGGCATCATGCGACACCCTCCTTGTTGACACCGGGTTCAGCTGTGGGCATCCCGAGCACACCTGGCGCAGGCATGTTTGGTGTGCTGCAGACCCCTGCACGAGCACGGTCTCGTTCATGCAGTGGAACCCCTGGGGGACCATCGGTGCCACCCCATGAGGCCAGTGGTCGGGCTGTCAGTGCTGGTGGGTTTCGGCTGGACTGCCCACACATCCATGGTGGCCGGAACACTGTGGCACATGACTGACCTGTCTCCCAACATGGCTACTGTCTGGTGCTGCCCTGTGTGCATTGTGTCATTCAGTGGGCATTGCACGGGTGGGTACCCGGCCCTGCACGCAGACACACAGTCCATCTGCACACCTTCCCCGCTGCTGTCCACAGTTGTGTGTGCATGATGATGCCTGCATTGCGCTGTCCACCAATGTGCAATGGTGCTCAGCATCTGACACACGCATAAGGACAGGCAGTGGGCGTGGTGGTCTGTGGACATGTGTGTGGCTAGAGATGGCATTCTGGGTCGGTGTGCCTCCTACCCTTTGTGCATGTCTGGTGCGTTGTGTGTGTGTGTGTGTGTGTCCATCCACGTGGCATGTTAGACCTCACCCATCCCTGGCTGTGTGTGTGGTTCCATGTCCGGCCACTTCCCTTGATGGAATGCACCCCTGGTGTGTGTCCATGCATGTTTGTGGGTTGTGCCCTAGCCACTGTTGGTTGCACATGGCCCCATGACTTACCTGAGTTGGCTGATGTGCTCCTCCATGATGGTGTCCCGGTACAGCTGTGCCAGCCAGAGCAGTCAGGGGTCCCGTCGCCCAAGGGGGGCTGCCCATCACCATTGTCACTGGCATCCTCATCATCCCCATCGCTGTCCCCCTCTTCGACCTGTACGGCTATCCCACATTCATTGGCCATGTTGTGCAGGATGCAACAGGCCAGGAATAGCCTGCAGGCCTTTGAGGGGCTGTACTGTAGGGCACCACCGGAGGTGTCCGGCAATGGAAACGCGGCTTTCAGCATCCCGAACACCCGCTCAATGACACGTGGTGGTATGCAGCTCTCATTGTAGCTAAGCGCGATGGGGTCACGGGCCACCGTAGGGTGTGAGCAGCTAGGACAGAGTGGGTATCCACTGTCACCTGTGTGTAGAGGGTGAAGGTTAATTTGGTGATCAGTATCGCCCTGCCCCGGGCCATGTAGGCCACTACCCATGTCACCTCTGACCATGCCCCCCCAGGCCCTATGATTGTCCATGTGGTTTGCATACTCACCCACTAGGTGGCCAGTGGGGATATCCCCACTCTCAAATCTGTGGCATAGTGCCGACTGGTGCCAGATGACGGCATCATGTGCTCCCCCAGTGTGCGTAGCACAGACATTGATTATGCGCCCCCTGGCATTGCACACCACCTGGCAGTTGATGCTGGCATAGCCCTTGCGATTTATATATGTGGCCCCCTCAGAGCCAGGTGGTGTGCGGATGGCCACATGGGTGCAGTCTATTGCCCCTAGCATGCCAGGCATACGTGATACCCTGTGGAACTCCTGTATGTTTTCTGTGCACTCCACCGGTGTGCTGGGGAAATGGATGTACTCCGCAGCATGTGGCAGCAGTGCGCTGAGGAATTGGGTGAGGTGGCATGACTTGGCTGACTGGGTTATGCCTGTGGTGTCCCCAGTTGGTCTCTGGAAGGTACCTGTGGTGAGCAAGCACATGCAAGCTGTCACTTTCGTCTCCACTGACAGGGCATGGCTCCGTCGTGTGGGTACCTGTATCACATCACTGCACAGCTCACAGAGCCACCTCAGAATTGCCCGATTCAGGCAGTACCAGCCCACAATCTCAGTATCACTGTACAGCTCAAAGCAGGTGTGGGCTCGGTACTGCCTGTTGGGGGCATACCGCCAACGGGCCCTTCCACGGCCATGCCCCCTGCTGCCCACCTTCCTCACCCCCCCATTATGGCCTCCATCTGGATGGTGGCACTTGCCATGTCCCTGGCTTGTGTTCACCCCCCAGGCAGCTGTTTCTGTATTCCCCCCGCTGTCCTGGCTGCTACTTCCCCTGCACCAGGAACACCTGCCTGTGCTGGCCTCACTGCTGTGTGGTGTATTTCCCCCTTCTGCACTGTGGCTCCCCACACCTTCCCCTGTGCCTGTTGCTTCCAAGTGCCCTTTCCTGCCTGGCCCTGTGTGTCCCTGCTGCCCAGTGTTTCCTGCTGTATTTGGCTGTCATGTGGCTTCCCTGTAGCATTCTTGCACCTCTCCCTTGCTCCCTTTTATTTTGGCTCATTTCTGCTATGGCACAACTTCCTCTGGCTCCTCTATTGCGCATGGCGCATGTTGTTGAATATCGCACTGCGCCATTTATGCATGGTTCCTCCCCCTTCAGTTGCACATGCATTCATTATCATTGCACTGTTGCTCAGCGTGATTTGGGGGGCGCAACTGCCTCCTGCTGAATATCGCAGAATGGCGCATTTTCGGACTTGCGCAGGCGCAACCCTATTGCGCATGGCTCAACACTTTTGAATATCTGGGCCAGTGTATTCTAAGAGAGCAGTAGTAGTGCTATGTGACTTATGAAATCCATGCTGTTGAGGGCACTTGATATTACATTTATTCAAATAGTCCACCAGTTGATCAGAAACTACCCATTTAA
Organism: Neoceratodus forsteri; assembly: GCA_016271365.2. NCBI lineage: Eukaryota > Metazoa > Chordata > Ceratodontiformes > Ceratodontidae > Neoceratodus > Neoceratodus forsteri. The sequence continues at coordinate 284,351,190 of CM057454.1, forward strand.
GGGTCTTTGATGGGGAGAGGGGTAAGATGGCTATGGGTTGGTAGTTTGAGTGGTTTGTATGGTCACCACTTTTATGAAGAGGGTTACTACTGCTTATTTCCACCTCATGTGGAATTGTGCAAGTTTTAGGGAGAGGCTAAAAATTTTAGTGATAGGTGGGACTACTTCATCAAGTGTGAGAGCTATCAATTTAGGATCTAAGGTGTCATTACTATGCCTTGTTTTACCAAGGATTCTCAGGAGGTATTTTTTTTGCTTCAGTGGCTGAGATCTCCTTAAAATAGAAGGGAGGGTAGGTAACTGGGGTGGGTGGTATGTGATTAGTTGGTGTGCTGTCAGTATTGTCAGTTTTGAAGTCTAAGTATTCTGATGGGAGGACTGTGTTTAGATCAGAGAAAGCTGTGTTGAAAGTGTCTGGAATGGTTTCAGGATCTTGAGTAATTTCTGCATTAGCAATGAGCATAGAAGGGGAAGACTTTCTATCTTTTCCAGTGAGGTCTTTGAGGCTACTCCAAGATGTTTTCCCATCCCCCATGTTTTATTAAGATAGCCTTTGTGGTGCTGTGCTTTTGCTAGCCTGATCTCACAGGTACAGCTATTCCTGGCTGCCTTGCATTTCTGCCAGTCTGTTGGTTTACCTTTATCTTTGCTGACTGAAGGCACTTCTTTTTAAAAATACATTTATAGACTGCCTATAGTATCTCCGGCTTACAACCTACTGCATTATTTTAAATAATTCAGGCTAGTCAGGGAGGCGGTATAGCGCAGTGGTTTAAGGCTCTGAGCTGCAAACCTGGAGACCTGGGTTTGAATCCCAGAGCCCCCACTTGCATACTGTGTGACCCTGAGCAAGTCACTTAACTTCCCTGTGCTCCCAGGTTGCACCTGTAAACAAGCTTTAAGCTTAGTGTGTCTCACCTGGTAAAACAAAAAAGTCAGAATGTATTTTGGTTTATTGATTTTTTCTCTGTTTTATGGTTTTTATTACTGTATGTTGTCTTATTGTTATGCCTACTTGTACAGTGCCTAGAGCCTCTGGGATTGGGCACTAAACAAATACATTTTTACTTAATCATTAACATTGCTTATTTTCATTTTTATTTTTTATACTTGTAAGCAGGATGAGCAAAACTGCCCATTTTCACCAGCGACAAGTTACAAACAAACTTAACATACATAATTAAACAAACATTTAAAAACAATACAAAATATAGAAAACATTTAACAATCAATTATTACCATATACATGTGCAAATATCATTATCCATCAACCAATATTTTAGTCTAGTTTTAAAGGACCACAATGTCATACTTTATACAATATCAACAGGCAATGAATTAAAAAACAAAGAAGCCCTAAATAAAATAGATCTCTGGCCAAAAGCAGTTCGAAACAATGGAATTTCATAGGAACATTTAGTCTGAGATCTAGTTCCACTAGATTAAAAAACCTATGAAATAGTAATGAGACTACAGGAGAAATAAGGCCATTCTTTACCTTAAACATAAGGATACCAATTTTGTGCAAAATCCGATTTTTAAGAGATAAACTATGTGAACATTCAAGCAAAAAACAATGGTGTGTTTGAATTGGGACATCAAGCATGAAGTGCAAAATGGAGTTATAGGTTACCTTAAGTTTATTAAATAATTGACCAGAGAACGAGGAATAAATAATTATACCATAATCCAGGACACTCAACAAAAAACTATGAGAAAGCAAAAACCTTGATTCTCTGGTCAAAAATTGCCTAACTCTATAAAGGGAACCCAATTTCTGATGAAAAATCTTTCTTAATTTATTCAAATGAAGTTCGAATTTTAACTCTGAATCAAAAATTATCCCCAAATATTTAAAACTATCCACCAATTCAATCACACTGCCATCCAAAGTAACAATATGATACAGGCTATTTGGCTCAATAGTCCCTTTCAAAAACAACATGGCCTTTGTTTTACTTGGATTGAATACCATGGAATTCAAAAGCAACCATTTCGGAGGGAATTAAAATCAGATTGCACCATATCCAAAGTATGATTAGGAGTAGAACCTATACTATAAATTACTGCATCATCTGCATAAAGTATCATTGATGAATGTGAACAAACCAAAGGAGCTGAATTCATAAAAAAATGAAAAAATCAAAGGGCCAAGTTTTGACCCTTGAGGTACCCCACATTTGATAATACTAGGAGGAGAAGAAGTACTATCACTTATACGGGTACAATGGGATGTATCAGTAAGATAGTTATAATACCAATAAATAACATTATCAGAAAAGCATAGGCCAGAAAGAATACCATTTAACAAACCATGTTCGACCAAGTCAAAGAGCTTGGCGAGATCCACAAAAAGAGCCGCAACAGCCCACCCTTTATCAAGGGTGCACTGAACAGCACCTGTGAATCCCACCAAGGCCGTCTCAGTACTGTGACATGTCTTAAAGCCATGCTGGCAATCAGATAGCAAATTATGCTTTTGTAGATATTCAGTAGTTTTATCAAAAATAACACGTTCCAAGATTTTAGACAGGGGAGATAACAAAGAAATTGGATGGTAATTAGACAATAAAGTGGGATCACCAGATTTCAAAATAGGGGTGACAATATTTTAAGTTACTTGTGGCTTTTTGTTTCATTGGCGCATTTGTGCCATCTCAGTTACAAGGAAGTGCCAACTTGGTATACCCCTATTGTGTAAAGCACCAGGCTTTCTCATGAAATATTGCTAGTTAGGCATAAGAGGTTCAGAATTTGTTTTTCTTCAGTCCATCTTCTCTGATGATGGGGGGCAACATTCTGAAAGAGGTGCCTCAAATAATGAAAATAACCAAGACAAGAATAAATTTGTAATTTATAGTCTCAGTTTCTTGAGTCAACATTTGCTGGAGAGGACGTGACTGTCTAGTTTGTAGCACACTGTAATCAAACACCCTTTGCTTCCAAAAATGTGAGCCTTAATTCAATAGGGGAATGAAGTTTACATTCTGAAACTAACATTTTTATTTTCAGAATTTTTTTCTGCTTTATTTCTTTATACTCCCCTGTCCTCTTGGCCAGCCACTCCTTTGGGCCACCTAGGACATCACCAGCCAAACAACTTCCCCCATCACCATTCTCACCATCCCCTGTACTGTGGCCCCAGTTGATCTGATGTATCCCTTCATGTGCGGGACCCCCAGGGTGGGGTACCAGGAGGGGAGATGTTGCCCGGAGGCATTCCTTTGACATTAGGCACATACAATGAGGGATTGGCTCAGACACTTCTGGGCTGCATGGCAAGTGGGAGGACCAGCCACCATCATCCATTTGGCAGAGCATACATTTTCCATTTTCTTCCTCAACCCTCCCACCTCCCATGTAGTGGTCTGGCCCCGGCAGCATCCTGGGGGAGGGGGCATTCAGCAGCATGTTGAGGCCACACACTACCAAGAATGTTGACCACAAACCACCACCAGGAGCTGCCTAACAGTGACCCGAGACTGACCCAACCCCCCCCGGAGGGAAGCATCTGTAGGATGCTCTAAATTCCCTTGCTACTGGTCTCCACTCCTAACAACTGGGCTCAAGGCATGAACCTAGATCGCCAGCATGCTGAGCAAACACTCATCACTTGGTGCCATGAAGCCGGCATATTCAGCATTTTAATGATTTAACACTTTATCAAGAATGGGATTCCCCTGTGTTATATGCATACAGTATGTGTTTTGTACATACATAGTATGGAAATGGCACTGTGTCTCATAGGAGGAAGGACCTGTCAACAACCCCAACCCTTTTGATTAGCTACTTCATACTAGAGTTTTTTTTTTTTACATGCCTGACAGTATGACAATTTAACTGCCGCAGATGCTGTTTTAGTTTATTGTTTTTGTGGCCACTCCTGAGCCTGTAAACTTTATGTAAATGGAATTAAATGGTTGAAAGCCCAGTCCATAACAGGTTTCTTTAGCAATGTCAATGTCAAGTCAATTTCCTTGTGAAGAGGGCATGGATCTTCCACGTACCTCCATAACATGTGACAAGCTTCCCAGAAAAACAAATTAAGCCCATTTACTGAGCAGTTTAACTACTTGACAAAAAAAAACACAATTGTCATCCAAAGACTGAAATTCTGCTGTATGCATGTTCAGGAACTTATTTCTGCAGTGCCTGATGTGCTTATGGGAGGCCATCGGGGCAGACAAAACCCATTTTGAAAATACAGAATTGGGGATGGGCTCCTAGATCTACAGGGATTTGGTGCTGTTTGCAGGGGAATTATTCCCATAGACTTGCACTGGTTATACAGAAGGAATGGCAAATCAATTTGGGAGCACTGACAACAGATTTCATGTAAATCAGTTGAAACTGTTAAAAAAAGAACAAAGCAACCAACAAAGGAGGGATCTTCCTCCTCTTTGTCTGTTTTGTCTTACAGAAATTAAGTGATATGTGGCTGACAGCCATAGCTGGATGGCAGCAGTTGCAGCTCTATTGGACAACATTACCAAAAGCACATACATAAGTATGAAAATAATGCATCATTGTTTTAAAGGTCAGCACTAACATACTAATGAGGTAGGGTGCTGAAGCCCTCCTCTTTGTTTTTCTTTTTGTGTTTCAGAATCCAACACTGGACTATACCCAGGTGACCATGCGCCAACAAGTGGTGCCACAATTACCACTGCAAATAGGCATATCAGTGATGAGGTAGTCATGTTCTACTCAGAATGTCTTGCTGGAAGTTATAAGATTTGCCTTCCAGGGCGAGACATCCATAGATGACCTACAACACTTCATCTATAGGACATCAGTATGAAGGACACACACACACACACATATGCACTTGTATGAGAACAACTATATATTTCTTAATTAATCTTGTTTACCAACCAAGTGTCATGCATTTATCCACATAAAAGACTCACTGAGAAACATTGCTGTAGACTTTCCTTTAAAAGAATAACACCCAGGAGGTGAAGGAACATGTTTGGACAGAATTGTGCCACTTTATACAAGACATTTGTATAAGAGCCAAGTACACATTTTTCTAGACAATGTCTCCTTGGTGATTGACTCAGTGTGACACCCAGACACACATATTCATATTATTTTATTATTGAATTTTATTGACCGGGTAGGCCCACTGAGACTAGAAGTCCCTTTTCAGGGTGACCCGGGGGAGGGGAGGATATAGATGATAACCAACTGAAATTGAACCAGATTAAGCTGTTGGTGGTATTTTTAGTGAATGGGGGATATCTGGCCAAGACACCGGGGAAATTTCCCCCATTCACTAAAAATATAAACTGACAATTACATATAATACACAAGGACAACCCAAGTGCTGTGTTATACAATACTGTGATGGTGAGAAGCATCACTTTAAAGGTTTTATAACAGACATTGAGATTTTCCAGTGTTACATCATCACCTGTGCCATGAATGTCTGAGGATACTGAACATTGTCCCATGGTATACTGAGGACTTTATTGAATAATATACTGTTTATGCATAAACATGTTGTTTAAATCTGTGAATTTACTGTTACTTTGGGATATGATGTAATGTGGGCCTTGTGAGGGAACACTTGTATCATTGTTTACTACTCCATTACTTTTAAATGTGATTGCCATTCATTAGGCAAAAGCAAACAATGTTCTTTGTTAAGAAAGTTTATGCACACTCCTGTGATTTTGAAAGTTTTCTCATTTAGCACGTGGTATATTATGAGATAAAATATTTACTAAGGTAAATTCTCCAAAGACTGAATGAATGGATTGATAAAGGAGATTTACTGAATAGATTTCAAGCTGGGTTTAGGAACAGATTCTCAACTGTAGACCAGATTTTTGTCTTACAACTTATTATGGAAAACTATTACATAATGAAAAAATGCCAGTTTACATTGCATTTGTAGATTTTAAAAGTGCTTTTGACAAATTTAATACAGAAAAAATATGGAGAAAACTATACAATATGCATACACTGTAGATCACATTACATTGAAAATAATAAATTTTACTATGAAAACTTGGCTAAAATTAAATTCAGTTTGAAGGATGGTCTGACTAAACCCTTTAGAACAGATCAAGGGGTGAAACACAGATGTATACTGGCACCCTTGTTATTTAATTTACTTGTTTACGATCTCCCAACTCAGTTTTTAATTGAAAAATCACACTCGCCTACATTAAAAGGTATTGTTATATCTGCTCTAATGTATGCTGATGATTTAGTTCTGATCTCTGTTTCCCCCTTGGGATTAAAAAATACTTAAAAATATTACAAGAATACTGTATACATAATCAACTTACAAATAATGTACAAAAAACAAATATACTAATTGAAGGCAAACAATCAAACAAAACAATATGGGACATGAGAATACCAAATTATAAATTGCACAGTCCTTCTGTTACTTGGGTTATAAATTGTCCAATAATATGAAAAGTAATACACATATGACTTAGATTATTAGTAAACTGATCTAGACAAAAAAATGTATTACTAGGGTGGGGTATTCAGACTACGCCAGGCTGTGGCGCAAGCCTGGGCACAGCGCAACTGGGATGTGCCAGGGTGCTGACAGGGTGCTATTCAATGGTGCTGCACCATGGCTCAGCACTGTTGAATATCATTCTGTGGCCACCCGCATTGTGCATGGTGCAGTGGCACTGCATCAGTGCAAGTGGCCAGAGAGGGGCAGGGGATGTGCTAGCACAAGTACAATTGCGCTAGGCACATCAACCGCGATATTCAAAAGTGACATGCAAATGGGGCCATAATGCATGCAAGGTGCAAATGGGGCCATTTGCATGTCATCATGGTTCCATTTGCATGCAGATGCACCTATCCCTGGTGACTTGCGCCTGGCACCCTGCCAGGCTGCAGCCATCAGGGACGGACACCCCCTGCACAAGTGGCAAAGTGCCCCACTGCCCGATCGCGGGCATATGTATTAAAGTAATAAAGTCCTATATCCCTGGTGGTCCAGTGGACTGCTCCCAGCCTGATCGCTGGCATGTGTAATAAAATAAAAGGACCCATATCCCTGGTGGTCCAGTGGACCGTGTCCAGCCCAATCGCAGGCAGAGGTCTTAAAATGTTATATACCAATCCATGCCTGGTGGTCCAGCAGTACCCCTTCCCCACCCACCCACTGGGCCCCACCATCCCACTTCCCCAGGTCAGCAGTGGGTGACAGCTCCACCCACAAGCCACCCTACCACCCACCAACTGACTGTGTACAGTAGGGCTGTACATCCATTGGTCCACAGTGAGGCCAATGGGCATGCAGAAAATACCGATTACTACACAGTCCAGAAATGTGAATGGATCCATTCACATATCTGGACTCTGTAGTACGGTACGGTCTGCATGCCCAATGGCCCATGCTGTGGACTAATAGGTGTACAGCCCTAATGTATGCAGTCAGTCAGCGGGTGGTGGGGCGGCTTGCGGTTGGGGAGCTATCATCCACAGTTGACCAGGGGAGTGGGGTGGTGGGGCTCAGTGGGCAGGTGGGGTGGTACCGCTGGACCACCAGGGATGGATTGGTATATAATATTTTAAAACCTACACCTGTGATCGGGCTGGATGCATGCCACTGGACCACCAGTGATATGGGACCTTTTAATTTATTACATACTGTATGCCCATGATAGGGCTGGAGGTGGTCCACTGAACCACCAGGGACATAGAGCTGTTTGTTTAATACTTCTGCCTGCGATCGGGCATGGGGGTGCTACCTCAACGGAGGGTGCCACCAGAGCTCAGGTAGCCACCCACAGCTGGCAGCTGCCGTGTTGCGCCCTGCAAAATGGCAGCTCACCTGTGGGTGGCCAGCTGTTGCTCCTTCTTTTTCTAGCTCATCTGTGTGCAGCACAAGTAGGAGTTGTGCCTGCATGGGTTCAGCACATCCTGGGCTGAATATCAGGATGTGTGCAGCATGCATGGGCATGCCCCCCCCACTTGCGCCACATACATTACTGATGCACTCTAGTGCATCGGGATTTGAGCCAGGCACTTTCCCCTTTTGAATATCATGCCGGGGTGCATCACTGGATTGCACATGGTGCAACTGTGTTGTGCCATGAGCAATCCTTCTGAATATCCCACCCCTAAGGTTTAACTCACAATATGGTGGAAATTTAATTTTATCAATGTTGAGAGTTGTTGAAGAAAAATGACACCAATTGCACGATATGGTGTAGACATTTGATATAATAAGAAATTTGAAAATCTGGAAACATATTTTTCTTCTCTTTATAGAATAATTTTGCAGGTCCCAAGAAATATAGCAGCTGAAATAGTGGGGGCTGAGCTAGGATGGATCAAAATTAATCATTTGGCTAGAGCTGCCACGATTGCATATTGGATTAAAGTAACAGCCCAGAAATAATCTAGATTAGTTAGTATTGTACTACAAGAAAAACAGAATGGTGCAATAAGGGTTTCATGTCAATCTGGTTAACTGAATTATTGGAAACACGTAAAATGAGATACTGAACATCTATGGAATGATTTTTTAAAGGGGTTATTATTTCATCAGATTATTCAAAACACATAAAAATAAACTTAAACTTGTTTCAATCAATAAAGGCATGGAAAAAGTGAGGAAATCACGTTCACATAGATGGTTCACACAAAACAAAATTAATCATGTTCTTGAGCCATATTTGCTGGATTTACAAGGTAAACAGAATAGACAAATTTTTACTAAATTTAGATTGGAATTATACCCCTCTAAGTATCTGTTATTCATTTAATCAAAAAATATGTTCCAAAACAAGGATTTATTATGTGAATGTGGCTTAGGGGAATTTTAAACATTGACACATATTGTATTGTACTGTCCTAAATATGGTTGTATTAGAGGACCTTTTTTTGCAACACTATAGGATGAGTAATGACATAACTAAAGAAGAATTACTTAGGATACTAATGCATCCACAGTTTGAAGAAATGGCAAGAGATATGCTTAAATTATTGAAAAAGATATTTCGAGCAATCTCTCTAAAAAAAGCAATCACTGAAAAAATGTGCTACACTACTTTGACTGTAATCTTCATAAACAGTTCTGTTAACTGAATTTTTGCACAATAACAAATTGCATTTTACATTAAAATGTAAAATCGGTACCTATTGTACTCTGGTGTTTTTATAATGTGAAAATGTATTTTTGAACTTTTAAAAAAATCATTTTATACTGTAAAGGCTTAAATAGCCAAACAATAAAGTATTTTGAACTTGAACATTTAGCACATGTGATTGCCATTCATTAGGCAAAAGCATATGCTGTTCTGTATTAAGAAAATGTATGCATACTCCTGTGATTTTGAAAGTTTTCTCATTTAGCAGGTCTGAACATAGTCATTTTTGTGCTCCTACTAATGTATGTTCATTATACAATGCATTTCTGTTGAATATGTTAGTTTCATAACATGCTAGAGCTCATGATCCCATAGCTAAACAAGAAAAGATAACCCAAGATGGAGTCTTCTATACATACCAAACAGGTTTCAGACCTGCAAGCCTGACTAGCACCATCTCAGGCCTATTTGTATCTGAACAAGCAACAGAAAGGCAGTGCTCAATACGAAACTTACACAGTAATTATTGAATAAACTCAAACCACCCAGTATAAAGAAGTGTAGACAGAATCCATTGCACTAAACCCAGGGCTTTGAGTCTATCAGTGACTCATTGATGCCCTGATGAACAGTCCCAGAAAGACTTGCTTGCTTTGTCTGTTTTTTAGGCAAACACCCACCCGACAGCCAGGGCGCAGTTCCACCTCTGTTGTTTTCCTATTTGCATCTGGCCAGGCTACATGGAACTGGGCTGACATGGAGACCATAAAGAGACATATGCATTAGTTTGAGCAATAAACTTATGATATATGGGATTAAAGGCCAGGCACAAAAAGAAGAAAAAGTCTACTTTCTATATACGAACATACGAATTTGCCAGCAGACAAAGGCCTTATGGTCTATCGAGTCTGCTCGAGCGTGCAGCTAGCAACCCTTATACTGCAGCTGCCCCTACCTCCCTTCCCCTGACCCTCCCTCTTACCCTATCCCATCCCCTTTTGAAGCAGTGCAGTGTTCTATAGGATACCACTTCAGCAGGTAACATATTCCACCCAGACAACACTCTCTCCATAAAAAAGTATCTTCTCAGTTCCCTCCTGAGCCTTCCCCCCTCAAATCTGAGATCGTGACCTCATGTGTCCCTACCCCCCCTTAACTTAAATAGCCCCTCCATGCCAGTCTTGTTTATTCCCTTCATGTACTTGAAGGTTTCAATCATATCCCCCCATCTCTCCTCTCCTCTCCTCCAGTGAGTACATGTTCAACTCCCTCAGCCTGCTCATGTAGGGTATGTCCCCTAGTCCCTGGATCATCTTTGTTGCCCTGCACTGCACCCCGTACAGTAACTTAATGTCCCTCTTCAGGTATGGGTGCCAGTACTGCATGCAATACTCCAGGTGTGGTCTAACCAGTGACCTATACAACAGCAAGATCACCTCCCCTCTGCTTGAAGATATACCCTTGGCAATACATCCCAGCATTTTGTTGGCCTTTGCAGCTACCATCCTCCATTGTGCTGAGTTGTTCATTGAGCCCATTATAATCACCCCCAAATCCTTCTCCTCCTCTGTCATGGCTAGCTGACCCCCCCAGCTGATAGCTCCTTTTTGTTTTTTTTGCCTCGAAATGTAGCACCTTGTACTGTTTGGTATTTAACCCCAACTGCCAGGTGTCTGACCAGGTCTCCAATTTTGAAAGATCATCCTGCAACCCATGCCACCCTCCTAGGTCATCCACTACTGCTCCCATCTAGGTGTCATCTGCAACTAAGCTGATCTTGCCCTTGATGTCCATTGAGATGTCTGATATGAATAACTCAAACAACACTGGTCCCAGCACTGAGCCCTACAGTACTCCACTTGTCACTGTCCTCGGAGATGAGTGCTTCCCTCTAGCCACCTTCCTCTGTTGTCTTCCCTGTAACTAGGTTATTACCCATCACACCATTTTTACCCCTGCACCTGTACCTGCCAGCCTACTACCCAGCCTCCCATGTGGCTCAGAGTCAAATGCCTTACTAAAGTTCAGAAACAGGACATCCACAGCATGACCCTTGTCCAACGTCTAGTTACCCAGTCATAGTAATCCTTCAGGTTGGTCTGACAGGATCTGCCTGTGACAAATCCATGCTGCCTAATGTCCTGCCACCCACTGGTTTCCAGAAGGGACACCAGCCTCTCCTTCAGGATTGTTCCCATCGGTTTTCCCACGATGGATCTGAGGCTTACCAGCCTGTAATTTCCTGGTTCATCTTTGGGACCGCTTTTATGGAGGGGTACCGCGTGAGCCATCCTCCAGTCCTGAGGTACACTTCCTGAGACCAGGGAGGCATTGAACAAGTCTGCCAAGGGCTCTGCCAGGATTTCTACTAGCTCTCTTAGTACCCTGGGGTGAAAGCCATCTGGCCCTGGTGCCTTGTCCACTTTCAGTGCCCTCTGTCCCTCCAGTACCCTGCCCTCTGTGATTCCCCTATCTGTCACCTCCTCCCCCCTGAGCCTGACCTCCCACCACCCTTTGGTAGTGCCCCTCCTTTCTCTTTAGTAAACACCAAGCAGAAGTATTCATTAAGCACTTCTGCCCACTCTGCCCCTGTTTCGACCAGTCCCATCCCTCTTAATCCTTACTATTTTGTCTCTACAACCCCTTTTCTCCCTGATGTATCTAAATAATTCCTTCTCCCCCTTCTTGATGCCTTGTGCCAGCCTAATCTCCTTAGAAGCCTTGGCTGCTCTTACTGCCTTTGTCACCTCCTTCGATTCCTTCAGGTAATCATCTCTGTCCTCCCATCTCCCTGTTTTTTTGAACCTCCTAAAGGCAGTTCTCTTATTTCTTTCTTTCTCCATGACCACCTTGCTCAGCCAGCTGGGTTTCCTGGCCCTAGTTCTCTTTCTCTGGACCCTGGTACAGGTTTTGGTTGCCTCTTCAATCCCCAGTTTTATGACTTCCCACTTCTGGTTAGTGTACATAGTGTATATGTATGATGTTGCATGTTTGTTTATTGAAACTCAAACTAAGATCAATGCATTAGTTGCAAACAATCTTCAAAGGCCGGGCAACAAACACATATGTAGACAAGTAATATGCACAGCCTATGGGAACTATGTTCTCGCAAAGATTTATAATTTGTTGATGAGATTTGGAAAAGGGGCATTTCCCTGATGTCATCTCAGATAACTACTTGACCAAATGGTAGTATCTGGGATATGTAACAGGTCAGAAGACAACCACTCAGGATGTGTTGAGGTCCAGGCCTATCTAACGTTTTGTTTTCTTTTGTGATAGCTAGAAGCTTGGGATATGCTAACTTGCACCCCAACCAGGGCAAATGCTACACCAGTGGGTCCTATTCTTGATAGGATACCATGTACTTATCTTTCACTGTTTACCCCTGCTGAAGTGTTTTTTGGCAAACTGGTCATAGTCCAGTTTGTGGGCCACTTAGAAGGTGACATTTATAAGGAGAGGGTGGACACACCTTCCCTAGCAGTTTACAACCCATACAACCCCATAACCTGTGGCAGGCTCCCCATATGGCTTGCTGCTCTGCAAAATGATATACAGTAGATACAAGTACAGGTATCATGTGTTTATATAACTGCCCCCACATGCAGATATGCTGTAGAGGGATATGCCGCACAGGTACAGCCACACAGTAGGCCATCCAGCTCGGTGCATGTCAACACTTCAGTCACTTGCCCTGTGAAGTTCATGAAATGGTGCATCTCTAAAGTGAAAGTCACCCACAACATGGCTGGTTGGTATTGGATAATTTAAAACCACAAATTCTTACTTATGGAACACTGGTGTGTTTGGTGACTGCTCCAAACTTCTGCTTTCACTGCTATTGGTCAAATAGTAATCTAAACAGTGTGACCTGACAAGGCAAAATATCGTCTTCGTGAACCTGGTCATCAAACTGATGTCATAACTTACACTCCAATCTTTAATATGCATATTAAGCCACTTTTAAAAGACTTACAGCTGTTGCTGTATCATAAAGATTAACATCTGATTCAAGTCAGCAATGACATGCATAAGGCAGAAACTGCTCTAGACAATTTACAGTAGTTCATGATGGTGATCTAAGATCTACATTTAGAACCCCTGATAAACATTTAAGCTATATTTATGAAGCATACCAAAGTAACTTACTAACCTAAACACTTCTTCAGTGTCACCTGCCTCACAGGTGATAAGGGGGAATGTAGACTAACAATGTCTGCTCTAACCACTGAGCCAACTAACCACACTTTCTAATTGTTCTGCATACACACACTGCTTCATATTTCTATTGCATATGGTATTATTTTTAACATAATATAGCATTGCACTCTCTACAACAGGGGATTGTTCTCACACGTGCATGCACATTGGCATGCACTGACACACACACACACACACACACACACACATATTTCTCCCTTTTCAGCATATGGCCTTGTGGCTAGTGTGACATGAGCAGAGCATGACATGCAGGCATACACATATTACTTTGCTCTCTGTTCCCTATGATCCTCAATAGAGAGACATAACAACTCTATTATTCTATACAAACTAACTGCTAAGTTGGCTGTCTGAACCGGCCTGCCATGGTCAGTGGGCACAGCCTGCAAGATGGAGCATAAGAGAAATACCAAGAATTTGCCCACCAATGAGAACCTATGTGACACCTGTGTTTTGCATTCTCTGGTGGTAACTTATATTTATGATAAGAGCTTGACTGTAAGGGTATATACAGTATGCAAATTGCAAACTTTGCTAATTTGAGTAGAAATAAAGTACTGATGTGTAGAGGTGGGTTCTGCTGCTCAGGTGCACAGGTAACACCTGTTTGTATTTGTGCTATCTGGTAGTAATAAAGAATTGCATTACTTGTTATATGTTTGGACTTGTGTTGTGTTTCCACCTACAAATCTAAAATCTGGCAACACTCCGTCCCCTTCTCCCCCTGGCAGTACTCCAGGCTACCTCACCACTGTCAACACAAAGTCTGTTAACATTAGATTGTTATTAAGGCATCACCCACTCCTCCACCAAAAAAACCCAAAACATGACCGATACACTTCTTTACTGTTGCATGAGATAATGCCTCTTGTTCCCTGCCTTCCCCATCCAGAACAACCCATCCCAGTCTGCTAACATAATTTAAATAACAAAAATAATAAAGCTGATTTAAGTAAACTATTAAGTAATGTGACATTATTACTGTTTCAGTTTAAATATGTAGTCCAAATGTACACATACAGTATATTAAAGTACTGTCATGTGATGGTTCTTTTATGATGGCTATAGCCAATGCTGCAGCAAAACTGTCATCCACCTCTATGTAGCAGTCATAGGATGCTGGTAATGCTAAGTGCTCACACTCTTTCAGTAGCACTATTGTAGTGGGAGGTTGATGTGTATGTCCCCAGTGCTTCTCCATTGTAGATGTATACAAGTCACTAGACCATTCTTCTTCTGTAGGAGAATGGAAAACAGTACTTTAACATTCAAATGTCAAACATTTTCTTTGTAAATCTTTAAACTAAAGCTGCAAAGTGCCTTTTCAGTCATTACTTTCAGAACAACAGCATGTAGGACTGGTGTGAAACCAGAGTTTTCCAAAAACAAACACAACAGTTGAAAAATTACATGAACTGCTGACAAAACTTATAAAATATTTCATTTGTAAACCTGTAAACTAAATAAACCTTAAAATGAAGCCTGCAAACTGCCTTTTCAGTCATCTGGCATTACTTTCAGATGACATATAGGAGTGGTGTGAAACCAGATTTTCCAGAAAAAATCAGATCCCGTAAAAACCTACAAAACCAGATTAATTTTTTAATGGGACACTATCAGATTTACAACATATGCTGTATACGTTTTAATCATACCTGGTGTGTTTCCATCATGATCCAACACAAACACTCCCTAAACTCACCCATGTAGTAAGTTGTTATCAGCTTCAAACTTTCAGAGATGTGCACTGACTGTGCAATTCACAGCTCCTTCTAAGACCACCACAGTATCTCATTGGATTCCCTCGCCATGATCTTGAGTTCCACAGACCTTCTCTTGAATGGCTAGAATATAAAAAAGAGGCAAGTGAGCAGACAGTCAAGTGGACAAAATGTGAGCACATTAATGTCTCCAGAGCACCCCATTAGTTTCAAAAGTTTTACCCACCTTATCTGACTTTGTGACATGCCATGGTTTGCCCTCAGTGTTCTTGTACAGGACAGAACAATGTCAGCCAAGTGCTGATGGCAGCAGTTTGAAATCTGGTGCTATGGAGTTATCAGCCATGCAAGTTTGTTTAGACTTGCAGGCCTTAAAATGCCTTGTCATCATCTTGCAATCTACATATTCCTTCTCTGATGCCATGCTGCCAATTGAATGATGTTAGGCATAACTTTGAGGCAGGGAGTGCTAGCACTGTATGTGAGAAGTGAAACCCCAACACAGTCTATATTTTTTAAAGGTGCAATAACATCACTTATGAAACCATGTGTTTACTTGGTAGTACAGTACGCGTGATTAGGCATGTCACCTGTAAACACTGGACATTGATAAAGGACAGAACCTGTCTGAAATGTGTCAGGTGGGACATGTTTGTGGAGTGTCAATAAATGACTTTTTAAAACTGAATAAGCTGTTGGCATCCTTGAACACTTTGAGGTGGTGAGTGCCTGAAATTTGAGCTTATAATGTCTGGATTTGTTTGTCAGCACCACATTCCTGGTGCGCACTTCTGCATACAAATAAACACTGGACAATTATGTGTTTCTTTCATAAATTAAAATATTTATTCTGATCTAATACATGTACTGTTTGCCTGCATTTTCCCATAGTGATGTGTATTGAAAAATCACCTTTGCTGGCTGCCATTAAAAACAGGGCTTTGCCTACCACCCCCCCCATAGCAACTTAAAACAACCTAAAACTGTCCTTCAAAATGTAAAACCAACATGGTATTCTTTTGACACCCCTTCCCCTATAGGATCGACTACAAAAACCTGAAATCACACCTGGATTTCGCCTGGACTGGAGTTATTAAATGATACCACAACAATGTGGAATACAAGAAAACATCGGTACAACTGATCATAATTTCTGATATTCATTTCAATGATTATTCACTTAAACACATACTATCTGATGGTATCCTTTTTTTTCACACACTGTAGGTCACACAGCAGTGGTGCATGCATTAACACAAATTATAGTTGGTTGAACCTCACCAAGTGGGTCAATATACAGTATAGCTTAGAGTCCTCCACTGTCAGCACTATCCTCTGGAAGTGTCTGATGTCCTAAATCAGCTCAGCACGCTTCTGTGGCCCAGCCTACCTCCTTATACACTGCTTCATATGATGCAATACTATCTTGACTGGGTTCATGAAAAATGATTTTGGTAGCATCCTGAACAATTTATTCTCTTGTCCTTTATGTAGATTGCTGACACTGCATGTTTTGGGTCATTGTATGTAAAGTGTAACAAATAGAAATTATAAAAAAAAGAAAATATACACTGCCCTGAAATTCAGTATATGGTGTAGTTTCTAATGACCAGGATTGAACACAGAAATGAAGCCAGTCTGCAATAGCTGCCAAAATAAGGTACAGGAAAGAGTTGCAGTGCACACAGTAGCAAGGGACAGGTGCAGTGAGTAACCAGGGTCCACAGTATAATACTGTACATTACCTTGGAAAAGCCAATGACCATCCACAAATACACACTGGATAAAGGGCACCAGTGTATTTGATACTATTTCCTCCATGAAGAAATCACCATTTGTGCCTTTTAAATGCTCCACATTACAAGGAATAGTTTCTTATTTAACCTCACAAATACACGCTGTTCCACATTAAGTGGGTACTGTGCCACACTTTATGCTCAAATTCTCAAGCAAAAATCCAAACAATGAATGCACAAAATGCATTACTCAATGAACAAACAAATTTGTAAGCATGAAAACACACATTCCCACAGGTTTCTGAGCTTCTTTCTTTGTGACTTGATGAGGTGTTTCACATTTTGCCAGTTTTGTTCCACATTTTGTCAACTCCATTTCCCTCCCAGTCATCAACTGCTGGGGCATCTCTCAGGTGTGGGTCACTTAACCAGTCTCTACCATCTGCCTGAACCCCTCCCTGACCAAGGAATTGGGTGCTGGGCCCCCCCTCCCATCAGCCCATGTGGAGGGAGTCAGGGACCATGGAGAATCAAGTTGGGTTTGGGCCAGCAGTGACATGTGGACATGGACACTCGACCCCCACCATCACCTTCCCAGCAGCCGGGGTTTTCCACTTTGGTTACCCCCTCGAGATGCAAATGTGCACTGACATCTACATGAGTAGGATGCCACTACCCCCTACCACTGACATCCACCATCGCCTCACCCCATCTACAGCCCCATTTCTTGTAGTGCACCTGGTCTCCACCGGGAGCCACTGCAGAGCTGGGAACCCCCATCTACCCACCCCAGGAGAGGAGAGCAGTCCTCTGGACACTCAGTACTCACCTCTCCCTGCTGGCTCCTGGCACCAGAATCTGCTCCTAAACCTGGGTTGCCAGCATGGTATGAGGTGTGGCGTCCAGTGCCTCAACCCTCAGTACCACCAGGCCAGCTTGTTCCACATTTTGATGTACATTGTTTCACATTTGGATATTGAAAGGCTGACAGATATGTTGCCCTTCATTCATTTATTTAAAAGTTTCAGCAGAAAAGGCAGACTTAGTAGATGTGCTTGTTTCCAGATGTATCCTTGGGGAAAAAGGGGTGGGGAGCAGACAACACTGCAGAATAATTTACAGTTTGCAATAAACTATATAGGATTTACAATAATACAAGGATACAGTCAAGGTGCAACAAGAGTAATCAGTACATAGCAGGTAGTACAGAGATACATTCAAGGTGCAGTGGATTTATTCAGCAATGTAGCGGATAGTACAAGAAACAGATCCACAATGCCGCATCGACAATTTCTTGTTGACGCAATGTTACCCCGACACCAGTACATCAACTGCAATTGTGGTCTGGATGGTGCCGGCATGATAAATCATATTGTTTTGTGGGAGGAGGCGGCTGCACCCCTGCACTCCCCATGCAAGGGGCTGTGCCCACTGCACCCCCCTCCTTAGGATTCTCAACTCCGAGCGAGAACTGAGTCGGGGATGGGGTGCAGAACCTTGGGGAAGGGTACCGGGGTCCTAGGTGGACTTTACAGTGATGTGGCGATGTTGTCGGTATTGACCACATTGCTGTAAGGTTGTTGCTGTAGTGACGGTATAACCAAGAAATAACAGGGCAGCAACAGATTTATATATGGGTACAGGAATTGCTGCAAATGTGTGTTAAATGCATGGGCAGGATGCTCCCTGATACCAATGAATAGTAGTATTTGCTCAGGCTCGTGGCAGCAGATGGCACCCTGTGCATGTATTTTCAGCAGGTGTTTGGGCTGTGGTTTAAGTACCAGAAGACCCTTTACCTGAATCTCATGGGACAGAAGGACTGCATGGCTATAGTACTCTAATCTGTAAAAATATCTGCAAACATTTTGTTTCTCTCCATCCATGCCTTTTGTCTGCTCCAGCCTCTTAATCTTGTTTGCCTCACAGATGAGATGGTATTTACTGCGGTGCAGAAAATATCCTCTCAGGATCAGGAGTGTTTAAGGTAACGTGCCTAGCACCACCAGTTTGAACAGTTTATTGTCACAAAATAGCCACAGGCCAACATCATCCATACTAGAACACAGAGTACCCACGTTTTGCTAGTACATAACGTATCTCTCAAGCACTGCTCATTTCACTCTCCATTGCAAGCCTATCCATAATGTTGGCAACATCACTAAAACAGAAAGAAAATAAATCTTGTTATGGAAATCATGACAGCAAAGCTCTATAATACGGCACTCTGGGCTGCATAGTACCATATTGCCACCCTATAATGTGGCTTGGTCAAGGCCACTCAGAAAGCTTATTGCCATTTCCCTTCCTTATAATGCCACTTGATCAAGACCTCCCAGGCAGCACAGTACCATCTCCCTGCTCTGTAGTGTTGCTTCATCAAAGACACTTGGGCAGCACATAACCATTTTCCTGCCTGTAATGTGACTTGATCAAGGCTGCTCAAGCAGTACAGTACCTCGTCCTCATCCAGTAATTTGGCTTGCTTAAGGCTACTCAGGTGGCACAGTACCATTTCTCTGCCACTTGTAATGTGGCTTGCTCAAAGCCACTCAAGCAGTACAGTGCCATTTCCCTGCTTGTGATGTGGCTTGCTCAAGGCCACTCAGGTAGCACAGCACCCTCTCACTGCCCTGTAATGTGACTTGCTCAAAGCCACTCAGGTAGCACAGTAGCATCTCACCACCCTGTAATGTGGCTTGCTAAAAGCCACTAAGGCACACACAGTAACATCTCCTTGTCCTGTAATGTGGCTTGCTCAAGGCTATGCAGGCAGCACAGTAGCATCTCCTTGCTTGTTGTGTGGCTTGCTCAAGGCCACTTTGGTTGCACAGTACCATTTCACTGCCCTGTAATGTGACTTGCTTAAAGTCACTCAGGTAGCACAGTAGCATCTCACCACCCTGTAATGT
Source organism: Neoceratodus forsteri (assembly GCA_016271365.2). Lineage (NCBI taxonomy): Eukaryota > Metazoa > Chordata > Ceratodontiformes > Ceratodontidae > Neoceratodus > Neoceratodus forsteri. The sequence continues at coordinate 284,370,860 of CM057454.1, forward strand.
GGCTTGCTAAAAGCCACTATGGCACACACAGTAACATTTCCCTGCCCTGTAATGTGACTTTCTCAAGGCCACTCAAGAAGCACAGTATTATCTCACTGCCCTGTATTGTGCAACAGAAGTGTACCATATTATGGTGGCACAGCTGCCAACCTAGTGCACACTATCAACTTGGGCAGAAGTTTTTTGCATGGACAAATTTGACTGTCAATGCCATAGACAGTCCTCAGAATGCAAGATATTTTTGTATCAGCTTCACTGGAGTCCCCTTTTTTGTGCATTTTATGAGCAGCAAGTGTCCACTTCTTCTCTAAGTTTCTTGGTCATGATGAGAGTGTGAAGGAGGTGGGTTTCCATTTTGCAATGATGTCAAAAAGATTAGATAAAATGCAACTGAATAGTACAGTACTTATTGAGGTACAAATGGGCATATTCATGAAGTGAGAAGAATCACAATTTGGGGATTCAGGAGTTAGCAAATCAGATGTTGGAAACATACAGGCATGATGTGGTAAAAAAAGGATTAGCCAATCATCAGCTGTGTGCAAGAATGTTTTACTCTTGGGGGACAGTATTTATGGAGGCCTTTGTGGAGAATGAAGATTGCTATTACAGACATTGCACTTCAAGACAATCTACTCTACCACTGCACTGAACTGCATATTGGACTGAAGATGACCTCAAGATGTGCCACAACAAAGTTTTCTGGGACTCCCAAGGCAATAAGAGGTGATCGGTGCCACAAGTGCTAAACAGCACACCAGCGAGCAGAAAGCAAGAGGGGAAGTAAATGCAGCTTCACCTACAAAACATGAACTTAAATACAATGACACCAAAAATACATGGAAATAAAGTATTACAATTATTGGTTTACACTGTACATGTTCAGAACTATCTTTATGTAAACATAGAAAGCAGGGCATTAGACGGGTTGAAGGCATTAAGGGTGGACAAAGCACCTGCAAATGATGGCATTCACCCTAGGGCACTATGGGAGTTGACAGAGGTCCTGGCAGGGCCACTGGCTGACCTGTTCAATACCTCTCTGGACACAGGATATGTACCACAGGACTGGAGAATGGCCCATGTGGTGTCCATCCACAAAAGTGGCCCAAAGAATGAACCAGGAAACTATAGGCCAGTGAGCCTCAGATCGATTGTGGGAAAGCTTATGGAGACTATACTAAAAGAGAGGCTAGTGAGCTTCTTAGAGGAAAACAGTCTCCAGGATGGTCAACAGCACAGGTTTATAGCAGGCAGATCCTGCCAGACAAACCTTGTAGAGTACTACGACTGGGTGATGCAGGAACTGGACAAGGGCCATCCAGTGGATGTCCTGTATTTGGACATCAGCAAGGCCTTTGATTCAGTGCTGCATGGGAGGTTGGGGAATGTGGAAACTAGAATATGTGAGGGAGTGACCAAAAATGGTGAAATGGATCACAAACTGGCTAAAGGGAAGGCAGCAAAGGGTGGTGGAGGTGGGACTTCTCTTCACTGAGAGCAGTGACAAGTGGGGTACCATAGGGATCGGAACTGGGACTGGTGCTGTTTGAGATTTTTATTGCAGATATCTCACACGTGATCTGGAGCAAGATCAGCCTGTTCGCAGACAATATCAAGATGGGATCTGTGGTTGATGATGTAGAGGGGTGGAAGTAGTTGCAGGAGGACCTGACTAAGCTGCAGGAGTGGCCAGAAACATGGCAGTTGGGGTTCAATGCCAAGAAGTGCAAGGTTATGCACTTCAGAGCAGGAACCAGGGGAGGGATTATCACTTGAATAGGGTACATTTGGGGAGCTCCACAGAGGAGAAGGACCTAGGATTGATCATTATGGGGAGCATGAGCAACTCTGCTCAGTGCAGGAAGGCGGCAGCAAAAGTCAACAAAATGCTGGGGTGTGTTGCAAGGGGGATCTCCTCCAGAAAGAGGGAAGTTATCCTGCCCATGTATAGGTCATTGGTCAGGCCCCACCTAGAGTACTGTGTGAGTATCAGTGTCCATTCCTGAAGAAGGACATCAGATTGTTGGAAGGGGTGCAGCAAAGAGCCACAAAGATGATTCAGGGATTGGAGAGCAAGCCCTATGAGGACAGGCTGGGAGAGTTGAATATGTATTCACCGGAGGAGAGGAGGGATAGGGAGGATATGATTGAGACCTTTAAGTATCTGAAGGGGATAAACAAGATAAACACAGAAGGGATTTTTCAGATGAGAAGGGGGAGGGACATGAGAGGGCATGGGCTGAGATTGAAGGGGGGAAGATTCAAGAGGGGGATAAGGAGATATTTTTTCACAGAAAGAGTGGTGGACAAATGGAACACCTTACCAGACAAGATAGTGTCCTGTAAGACAGTGGGCAGTTTTAAGAGGGGTTGGGACAGGGTGAGGAATTCTCGGAAGGGGGGGCAGGAGGGGCAGCTGCATGATGAGGGGCTAGCTGCACACTTGAGCAGACTCAATAGACCATGAGGCCTGTTTCTGCTGGCAATTTCATATGTTCGTATGTAAATCTCGAAACTCTATAAATGCAAATCTCTCTCTCACTTGAAAGCTGTTTCAAAGTATGCAATTTTAAAATATAAATGCAGATGAAAGGCAAAAGAATTAAAAGTAATAGAAGGTTTGGCTGTGTCATCTACATCATCATCATCATCATCATCATCATCAACTGTACAGCATTCTCAACAAATATTTCTGTCTTCCACGCAGTGTGATATCATTGCCAGGAACAATGAGCCATCATTCTATAAAGGGCAGGAAGAGCAAATAGAAAAGGAAATAACAGAGGTACAGAATAGCAGGAAACAACCAAGGAGGGCAGGGCACATCCAGAGGTGTGGGCAAATCCTGAGGCACATCCAAGGAGACAGTAACACATGAGAAGCAGCAACATCCAGATGACAGGCCACATTCTGAGGAAAGGGCAGAGCATAAGAAGTGGCAACATCCAAATGAGGGGGCACATCCTGAGCAAAGGGCAGCAGATGAGAAGTGTCCACATCCAGAGGTGAGAACTCAGTGAGAAGAAAGAGCAGAAAAAAAGCAAACGTAGCAAAGATAAGTAACAAAACACACACACACACACACACACACACACACACACACACACACACTTGTGAGTTCTGTGAGAAACAGCATCACACAAGCATGGCTCACATGCCAACAGACCCCACATGGAATATTGTGTGTAGTTTTGGAGGCTGCATCTCAGAAAGGACTTTGACAGGGTGGAGGCAGTTCAGCAGAGAGCAACTAAAATGATACAGCAATAGCTCCAAAAGCCATACAAGGAGAGACTGAGGGACCCCAACATATACACCTTGGAAGAGAGACAAGTGAGAGAGGATATGATAGAGATCAACAAGTACCTAATAGGAGTGAACAGGGTGCAGGAGGGGAATCTCTTTTAAGTGATGGAGAGCACCAGAACCAGAAGGTATATGATGAAGCTTGGGAAGGGGGGAGTTTAGAAGAGAAGTGAAGAAGTAGTACTTCATTGAAAGAGTGGAGGATACCTGGAATAGACTACTGGTGGAGGTGAAAACAGTAAAGGGTTTCAAAACAGCAGGGTGTTTCAAGCACATACATAAGAGAGACATGGGGAAATATTAGGAATTGCACAGGGAGAAATGATTGCCACTGGACAGCTGCTAAGGTCTGTTGAAACACACTAGGCAGGGACCATCTAGGCAGATTTGGTGGGCAAAGTGGTCCTTTTCTGCTAACAGATTACATATGAGGGACACACTAGTTGCAAGTCAGGGTTGGGCAACTCCAGCTGCAGTCCAAGATGCATGAACTAACAAATGGAATTAAGGGACATACAGCTACAAATGCAAATGCCATTGACATGGATACCTATGGAGAGGCACACATCTGCTAGTGTTTATGAGGACAACATGGCAGAGGCTGAGGAAACATCATCATAAGTAGAGGAACCTTGCAATGACCAACTGCAAACTGGGGACACAATGATAGAAGCAACAGCATCAGTAAACCACCTGTGCCACCCTGGCATGTGATGCATGGACCAGCACAAGGAGGACATTGACACAACACACTGCATCATAGCCATAGCACAAGTATGATGGTCATCCTACCTGACACATTGGCATTGTGCCTTTCAAGTCAGAGGGAAAGAACCTAAGCTGCTGGTCCAATGACAAGACTGAAAGATTTGCAGCTCTGGAATTTTGTGCCCTTGTGCCATTTGACCTATATTTAGAATGCACAAATAAATGATGATACTGCAAGAATCAGGAAAGGGATGCCCAGGAACTGGATCAATGTAATTCTAATGCATGTAAGTCAAAACTTTGATATGAACCCAACTGTTATGAGAAAAATAAAGGACAGGATAAGTGATGCAGATAAGGATGATGAGCTAAGGTGATGGAAACCCACTGATATAAAATACATGATGTATACTCTATTTGTATTTATTTATCTGGTACTATAGTGGTGCAGTAGCACAGCCATAGTTAGGGCTGAGTAGAGGTTTCTATGTTAAACCTCAGACTTTACAGTTTAATAGCTTTGCAGCCATTCAACGGATTTGCACAACATTTTGTATATGAAGTCTTGGGGGGTAGACCTCTTGATGTGACAAGGTTTGTTCCAGTTAGATGTGTGGATTCAGAGATCCAGATAGCGAATAAAACTGAAAAAAATTGAGTTTTTTTTTTTTGGTAATCACCTTGCACCCAGAGGGTTTGGAATTATGGCCTGAAACTTTCAGGATAGAAAAGGCTTGGGCCACAGTGGTGCTTTTCACTGGTTTGGTGAAAAAATATTAATCCATTTCAAAGTTATTAGATTTTTAAATGTCAGTTCTGAGCATACTCAGTACAGCCTTTTGGATAGCTGCTTAGAACGAAAAAAGAATTTCATCCATACGAATAAGGATCCTTTTCATACAGGGTAATCCCTTTTCATAAGGAAAAATTCCTTTTTCATATGGCCATCTTTTTCTGTTTTTTTTTTATTTGAAAACCCACAAAAATGACATCCTGCACACTCCAACACCTGTGTCTTGCTAATTGGGGGACCCTGTTAGATGGATTTTGCACATAATATTTGGAAAAATGCCCTAGAAATGTGTTTTATTATACATTTTAAAATCATTTTTTGTGACTCGATTTCCTTTTTTTGTATGGCCATATGAAAAAGGAATTTAGCTATACGAAAAAGAATCCCTTCGTACAAAAAAAGAATTTGGACTTAGGTTTTTGTATTCATTTTTTGTATAAAGGCATCCTTTTTCATTTAAAAAAAATTAAAAAGGATCCCTTCTTATGAAAAAAGATTAAAAAAAAAACATGTCCAAATTCTTTTTTCGTATGAAGGGATATTTTGTTGTACAGTATGTTTTATTTGCTCATATGAAAAAGGGTGCACTCATGAAAAAATATTTTGGACTTAGTTTCCCCCCAACCCCCTGATTCTTTCTTTGTATGAAGGGATCCTTTTTCATATGTTGTATTCATTCATATGAAACAGGATGCCCTCATAGAAAAAAATATTTTGGACTTAGTTTTTTTCTATGATTCTTTTTTGTATGAAGGAATCCTTTTTTCATAAGGCTTTTTCATTTGTATAAAAAAGAATCATTCCTATGGAAAAAGAATGTTGACTTAGTCTTTTTTCCACATTTTAATTTCAACAAGCCATAACTCCATCAATATCTGCATTAAGGGACAATCCATATTTCAAAACAAAGGTCTTAATGAGTTCTACAAAAATAGGAAATGATACAAATTTAGGTGCCGTATTAAATTATATAAAAAAAACTCCCATAAGATAACACTGGAAGTTTAACAAGCCATACAACCTAACAAATAAATTGCTTTTTCACAGAAATGGAAGCAAAGGGCCCAGAGGATCCTGCTCTTCCACACCAACATAGATGTATGCATCTGTGAAGGGATGGAAGCACAGGGCTCAGAGGGCTCTGCACTTCCACAGGCAAATGGATATGTTCATGCAGGTCCCTCTGGGACCTGCGTGAATGAGAATATGATTATACTATCTCAAAAAGTAAGGAAATGCATTGCAAAAAAACTTTGTTAATGCACCAGTTATGGTTAAAGTGACAAAGGTAAGGAAATGTGGAGTTAGGGTTCCCAGTCTGAACACCCCACCCCCACCCTGTGGGCAGCAACAGGAAAAAACATTACAGTTTCACATCTCATGAGCCTTTACAAATCAGATGTGGGGTGTACCTTGGGATTGTCAACCCTAACACTCACTCTATTCTCATGTACAGTCCTCTACACATTTGAGCGTATTTACTGATGGAATGTGGTGAGCGTTAGGGTTGACAATCCCAAGGTACACCCCATGCCTGATTTGCAAAGAGTCAGAAGAGGTGAAACCATAATGGTTTTTCCTGTTGCTGTCTGCAGGGGGTAGTCAGTGACCATAGTGATCGAGATTGAGCACCTAGAAAAACAACGAGTCAATCTCAGCAATTGTGATCATGACTACCTAGGGAGGAGGGCGACCAGATACTGCAGTTGGCAAAAACCAAGACAGGAACTCACACATATATGCATGCACCCATGGGGGAGGGATGGCATGTGGTAGGGGTTGCAGTGAGCAGCTGCCAAGCTGGATCACTGGCATCATGGGAAGGGTGGTCAGCTGGGAGGCATGGGGTACCGGGTTCTGGTCCGGTATGGTGTGGGGTTTTTTTGTGGCTTAGCAGCATGTATTTTGTCAAGTTCCCCCCTGACATGCACCCCTTGGAGTTGAGACTCCATAAGTAGGGTGGTGCAGGGGAAGGAAGATCCCCGTTGGGGGAGCACAGCCCCCTGCATTAAAAATGAGACCTGTAGGTCTCAGGTGCCATTTTTATGTGTTCTGCCAGTGTGCATCACCAAAATTATTTTTTGGTGATGTACACTTGCCATAATAGTGATCGCTGTTGCTCGATCACTATTATGACATGGAACCCACTCAGGGTGGAGATGGCATGTTAGAGATAGGAATCTTAACACTGCATTTCCCTACTTTAGTCACTTTAATCCAAACTGGTACATTAACAAAGTTTTTTGCAATGATTTGTATAGAGACAGATTGATTAAGCAATAAGGCAGGACAGAGTGTGCATCATAGAGGGATAACAGCACACCTAGGGTAGGTCAAACCACAAGGCCTAAGGCCAAGTTCTTCCACCACCCTAGGTGTGCTGTTATCCCACCACGATACACACTCTGCAATGCCTTATTGCGATTGTAGTATGGTTATAAAAAATTCAACATGTTTTTAATGATTAAGCAGTAAACAGATGCAAGCAATTTGAAAGTTTAACTGTATTGCAATTAAACTTGGCCATGACATCGAGATAAAGTAGTCCCTTGTAGAACTAGTCTGCATCATTTCACATTGTTTGCATTTCCTTTTTTTTTTGCATTAACAAAAACAGAAGCAGAAATTTGAAGGTTTAACTGTATTGCAAATAAATTTAGCCATAATATACAGAGATACTGTAGTCCTTTGTCATGTCTTGGACTGCCATTTTCATTTAAAAAAAACATTAAAAAGAAGCAAAAAACGGAATGTCTAACTGCACTGTAACACAATTTAAACACACTTAATCACATTTACTGTACTCCCTTGCAGAGCTGCCCTGCATCATGTGTTTGTTTATTACATTTTACTGTTAGGAGTAACAAATATGATTTTATTTTCTTTACAGTACTTATGCTGCTGATGGGTTAGAGGAAAATAATGCCAAGTTCCTGGACACAAGCAGGTTGATTGTCTGTTTCCTGTTGGAATGGAATAATATTTTTTCACCAAACCAGCCAAAGGCACATCTGTAGGCCAAGCCCTTTCTACCCTGACAATTACAGACCAAAATTCCAAACCATCTTGGCGCTAAATGATAAAAAAACAAGAAGAAGAAATGCTGATTGTTTAAACATTTCACTATCCGGATCTCGGAATCTGCAAATCTAGCTGGATCAGAGCTTAGCATGTCAAGAGATCTACCCCTCAAGACCATGCATACAAAATTTCATGCAAATCTAGTGAACATCTGTGAAGATATTGAAATGCAAAGTATCCAAGAAGGGACTTTAAGATACTTGTCTTGGGTTTGAATTCAAGAGATGGAATGTTTACCATGTATGGAATACAAGAATTCAAATCTCTGCTCAGTTCTACTGGCAGAATGTTCACCCCCACTATTACACAACAGAAGGCCTTAGATGGAACCAAGGCTTTTGTTTTATCTGTAGCAGATTAAACAACACAGATTTACGCAGTAAGCAGGCGAGGATAGGAGGGGGATTTTTCCTGGTCAACAAAGAAACACCATAAAATAAAATTGTAAGTACTGTAGTACAGTACTTCATTTTTAGGTTGTGTGTATGTGTGTGTGTGTGTGTGTGTGTGTGTGTGTGTGTGTGTGTGTGTGTGTAGGATTAAGAGGGCAAATAACCCTTAATTATTATGTTTTTAAATTTAAGGCAGTTTTATTTTTATGGCCTAGTTGAAGGTTTTTAGTGAGTAAAGGTGACAGCCACATTTGTGCTGGCAGTCAGGTATGTGTTTGGTACAACTGATTTCATATGTGAAGAGGCTAATGGTCCTTCTTTCAGTGCTGTCGTGGTGGGGCAACAGCACTGGGTTCTGAGCTCCTCAGCCAATCTGATTACTGAATTTGTTATAGCCATGTTATAATTTACATTTTTTGTTCAGCAAAGTATTTTATTTAAATGTTTTATCTTGTAGAGTTTGTGTTTTTTTGCCAGAAATACAGCAGTTTTTATTTTACTCAGTCTTCTACTGTATAAGCATTGTGACATTCTGTTTTTTTTTTAAATAACTGCTATAAAAGGAATTTAACTTCAAAAACTGGAAAAAGAAATACCAGATAGAAAATGCATACATGAATGCCATCAATGCCATGGCACAGAAAACAAACAAACAAATACATGCAACTTATTAGCCTAAAAAACACATGGTACAGAAGTACCGAATGGTATTAAATGTGCGAGAAGGAGGGTGGGACAGGTTGTGGTAGCAAGGACAGATGATACATGTGATTTGCTCTCTTTTGGCATGCTTGCTAGACGTGTGGTGGAGGGTTGCAAAAATGACCTTTACAAAAATACAAAACTTGGTGCAGACACAGGTGTGTATTGGGTGTGGCTTGTAATGTGTGCTCGAGGATGCCAGAGGGCCAACAAGCATGCCAAACAGAACAAAGTATAAAAAGTAGCCTAGAGGCAGACAGAAGTATCACAATAGTCAGTATTTATTGCTCTGACACCATACATCACATCCACAGCCTTATAGTGGGCTACAGCACATTGAATCTGCTGATATCTTTCAACATGATGATGACTAACACTATATCTGCATGGGAAAAATAGAATAGATGCCAAGGAACTATTCTCCTTGAGTTCAAACACATGGATGAAAGGGAATTCACTAACAGTAGCAAGGTGGAATTCAACAATGTCATCCAGAAGTACTTCTTCATAGAAAGGGTAGTGAATAAGCAGAGTAAGCTACCAGAAGAAGTGATACATGCCAAATCAATCAGCATCTTTAAGCAGGCATACAACAAGAAGATTCAGTTAAAATAATGGGAGAGGGGGGCAGCAAGAAAGGGGAGGCAGAATTGTTAGGTAGGGTGAGCAGACTGGATAGGCCAAGAGCCTTTTTCTGTTGTCATATACATATGTGTCTATGCATCTGTGATTTACACAGTAATGTTTTTCATAATTCTGCAGAATTTAAAAAAATTGAAAAAGCATTTTGGAAGCAGACTTGTTATTCCACACCAATTCTGACTGCAGAATTCCACATATCCCTACTAGGGACCTTTACTTAAATCATTGCTGAAACAGACTTCGCCTGAGTTATGCCACGGTGACCATGGCAACATTGGGAGAGGAGTGGGAGCAAAGCAATTGTTCACATTTGGGTGCTTATTTTTTTAAATGTGTTTATACAGGGGGATCCCTCACACCCTATGTTTCATTTTGTTTTAAAAAATGGAGGGCAGAGCCCTTAACATAAGCAAATTACAAAACTAAGTTTGTGAGTCCTGCACCACTAGTGTAATATTTGTAGTCAATCCACACCATGCTAACTTCAGCCCCACCCAATTCTATGCTAACCCTACGAGGAAGTCCTGCAGCCCTTCACCTATGCCCATTCTGCCTCAGCAGTAGCCCCCAGTGGAGGGCCAGGAAGCTTGTTCCTTCATTGATTGTATGCTATGTGCATGGATGTGGCTGCTCACTACGCTGCCACCACAGGGAGAGGAGGGTCAAAATGGGGAAGGTAAAACTGTGTTGCTGTCTGGAGGATGGTCACAGGTGCCCTCGGCTCCTACACGAGCATGAACTTCACTGAAGGCACAGTTCAGGTAATAGCTGACAGTGCTGGGGAGTCACATGGTCTCCAACCTGAGGACAAGCTGCAACAGCCAAAAAAGAAACATTTAATTGAAACACATCTCTGAAGAGCCAAAATGGTCTATCCATTCATGCCAAAGTCAAAAGGGAGGTTGAAGGTTCAATGGAAACCTCTGAAAATATAGAAAATTTCTTATAACTTGCTGTTGTAATATATTTAGTCTCCAGCTTCAGATTTGGCTTGTTGAAGACCTGGCTGAGTGTCTAATCAAACTGCAATGAGTAGGTATGACTCAGTTTGACCAATGTGTTTTTATTCCTGGATTGTTTGGTTCCAGCTGGTTTTGCATATAGGTATACAGTGTTCTTTGTAAAATGAAATGGATCCAAGTGACCTAATCTAGTCCAGTCTTCATTGGGTATTACATTTCTTAACAGCAGCATTCCATCTACAAACTATGCATATCTTTTTATTGCAACATTTAATAAAAGTCCTTCTTCATATATATATTCCAAAGCAATTTACAAATAAATGAGCATGTATAAATTCTTCGGAGTTTTATCCATGAACCCCCTCCTTGCTTGAGCATGTACTGTACCTCATGGATCATGATAGACAATTTATATTGGAGTGTAAGTTACTGTTTACACCAAGGCCTCTGGGAAAAGAATCCACAGCTCTGAAATTGGGAATATGAAATGCTTAATTGCACTAGAAATTCCTTATCAGAGCATTCAGTAATAAAAATCTCATGACAGCAGATTTTTTTTAATGCAGTATTACCATGATGTTGAAAGTGTTGTTTTTCAGATGAGATATTGCATAATACTAAGGTTCCAGCTGCTTTGTGGAAGTTAAGGATTACAAGGTACCTGGCAGAGAAGAAGCTTAGGCAGTAAGAGTGTTAAAGCCAATTCTCTGACAAGATCTACTAAGAAGTATCATTGACCCTCACCCCTAGCAAATCCAACAGTAACATTCACCACAAATAATTTTTATACAGTAGTAGATACCTGATGCATTCACTTGGCAACTACTGTATAAACTTCTATTATAAAATAAATGTTAGAGGCTTTCTCAAATCTTTCTTATAACATTCAATATATCTTACTGTGACATATCAGTGATAAAATATTGCAAGATTCTGCAGATAAACAGATCATTCCTGATAGACCGAACCCTATGAATGTTCTATAGATACAGTAGTAATGCATACCCATCTTCTTTAGTAATCAAGGAAGATTGGATAATGAGATAATATTCACACTCTCCATCTCAAGAACCGAGACTCTCCAATCATGGGATGATAATCTGCAGTGTTAAAAGGCGCCTTTACACACAGGTTTTTAAAATGGAATCAGCATTACCTGTGTGACGCCGTTGTACTCTATCGCATTCTGGTTCCTTTCTACACACTGCAAGTATTCTGGCAATCCCCTCCTCCATTTGTTTCAGCTCCCTCAGAGTCTGCTGCTCTATAATGTTGTTTTCTGCCTTTCTACCAGAATGGCTGTTTTACACAGCCCGATGAAATGGAACACAACGGTGCAAACCGTGAAAAGCAGAGATTGCGGTTTGGATGAACATTCGCCTAGGGAACAAAACAGATGCACTTTACACACATTGGATGTAACGGAATATTGTTTCAGTAACAGTTATTCCATTACATAAACCTGTGTGTAAAAGTGCCTAAAGTTACTTCAAAAGCAGCAGAGCAATGAAACTGGGCTAGAAATTGACCCTACCTTTTTCCACCATAAAAGATTTCAGGCAGCTTCCAGTTTTATTAGGTGGTAACATTTTCTACTTCTACCAAAATCTGAGTATTTTATAAGTACAGTATTTTAATTTAGTATTTTTTCTTCTCAGGTAAAAAGCTGGCTGCCATATTTTTTTTGTTTGTTTAGTTATTTAACCAGGACTAGCACACTAAGCTGAAAGCTTTTTTACAGGTGTGACCTGGGAGCACAGGGAAGTTAAGTGACTTGCATAGGGTCACACAGTCTGCAAGTGGAAGCTCTGGGTTTCAAACCCAGGTCTGATTTGCTGGGTGTCACCAGATTTGCAGCTCAGAGCCTTAAACCACTGCGCTATACTGCCTCCGGATCTTGTTAGAGATGGAATTGTAGAATTGCAAGAGTTAGAATCAAGAAAATAAAATCATAGTGCACGCATAAGAGGTACATAGAAAAGTAGATTTTACAGGTAGGCTAATATTTTTATTAACTTTAGCTGAAACTATTTTTTTTGGAATAACATTTTTGTTGCACTGCTACTTTAAAAAGTAATCAGTTACAGTAACTAATTATTTCCAAATAATTTTAATCAGTTGCAGTTACTCATTCCATATAGAATAAAAGATGGGGAAGTACAGTATATGATATGAGAATTTAATGCACACCCTCAGTGTCGGATGCTACATAAACCCTGAGGGTGAAGCTCAAGGGGTTTATTAAAGCATCCCACACTGAGGGTGTGCATTAACTTCTAATATGCACTGCTTTACCATCTTTTATTTTATATAATTGTCAGCAATTTTTCTCCAGCCCGACATCTGTGACAATGTGTCACAGAAACACACACACACACATACACTGGGTCTCTGTCTCCTTATCCCTCTCTCTTTGTTCTTTACTTTTTTTTCACTCTTTTTTTTTTTTTACTTACAGTTAGTTGTCCCAATTGTGCTAGTGCTACCAGTCAAGCCACCACCCATTGCCAAAGCGGAAAAAAGTAGAGTCAGCCAGATAGAGCTTTTTTTAAAATGTAGATGGCAGGATCAACCAGATACAATTCAAAAAGTAAAAAATAAGGAGAGTTGAGGCTTTTTGTGGTGGTTCCTTGATAAGCGAGAGATGGAGTTGCTGTGTTTGCGAGAGTCTTCAGCCTGACCACACACAGAACAAGCCAATGAGGGAGCACTACAGTTTGAGTGACAAGGCGTGTGAATGCTGTAATAACCCACGGGTTATTACAGCAAATATCAACTTGGTCAGCCAATAGAGAAAAATTGTTGACCAGTAATTATATTTGTATAAATAAACTGTAATTAGTAACTAACTGTAACACATATTGTGCCCCATATTCAGTGAGCAGCACCTGTGCTACACTAATTCTGGCATCAGTACATTGTCATTGCCATCAGGATATTCAGATGAAATACACCCAGCTCCAGCACCTTCAAATATTGGGCTTGAGTGCTGTGCACATATGCAGTGCAAATGCATAGCACTGGAACAGCATGAATAGCACTCATGTAACACACTGCATTTGCACAGCACTGCATATAGCACAGACTATAGCGATGAACACAAGGGGTAGCTAAGGGTGTGAGAGGAGGGCACCAATGAAAGACCCACAACACAGCAGCATAGGTAACAAAATACATTTTGTAAAATAGGCCACAGCCCATAAAAGCAACAACAAGAACAACAACATCATCATAATATAATAATATAAAAAATCATCAAGAGCAAACATCTGCATGGGCTGGGGGTGGTGGAAGAAAATGAACATACTCGCATAATGGGGGGAACAAAGCAAAATGAGACTTAACCATTAATGGGTTAGAAAATGGGCAACCACCATATATGGGAGGACAAATGAAAATGAGCAACGATCAAAATAAAGGAGGAAAACAAATGAAAATGTGTACCTACCATATAAAGGAGGAAACAAAAGAAAATGGACACATGTCTGCATAAAGGGAGGAAACAAAAGGAAATGTGCAACTGCCTGTAAAAAGGAGGGAATACAAGAAAATGGGAATCTGCCCATATAAAGGTGGGGGAAACAAAAGAAAATGGGCAACCAACCTGTATAAGGGGGAGGGAGGAAATGTGCACCTGCCCATAAAAAAGGGGATGGACAAAACAAAATGGGCACCTGCCTGTAAAAAGGTGGGAGCAAAAGAAAATGGGCATCTGCCCATATAAAGGTGGGGGAAACAAAAGAAAATGGGCAACCAACCTGTATAAAGGGAGAAACAAATGGAAATGGGTACTTGCCCATATAAAGGGAAGAGAAAACAAAATGGGCATCTGCCCATAAAAAGGTGGGGAAACAAATAAAATGGTCACTTGCCCATAAAAAAAGGGGAGGGACACAAAGGAAAATGGGCAGCCAGCCATACAAAGGAGAAGGCAGAAGAAAATGGGCACCTGCCTGCATAAAGGAGGAACAAAACAAAATGGGCACCTGCCCATATAAAGGGGGACAAAAGGAAATGGGCATCTGCAGATGTAAAGGTGGGAATAAAAGAAAATGGGCACCTGCCAACAAAATTGGGAAGCAGAAAAGAAAATGGGCACCTGCCTGTACAACGGTGGGGAATGAAAGAAAATGGGCACCTGCCCATATAAAGGGGGACAGACAAAACTGGGCACTTGCTCATACAAAGGGAGGAACAAAAGAAAATGGGCATCTGACCATATAAAGAGGGAACAAAAGAAAATAGGCACCTCCCCATATAAAGCAGGGAAACAAAAGAAAATGGGAAACAAAAATTTAAAGGGAGGAACAAAAAAAAAATGGGCAACTGTCTGTAGAAAGGGGTGAGAAACAAAAGAAAATGGGAAGGGGTGGACATCCCAAACATTTTTGAGCACGTGGCACTTGGGCAACAGAATCTCTCGGATAATGGATAAATCTGAACAGGGACCTTTCCAGGCCTTGTGCACAACAGCCCTGAAGGGCATCACAAGCCTCCTGGCTATAGAAAACCCCACCTACCTGGCAAGAATGGAAGGCAAGGGTTATGGAAATAAGCAGAATGGAGAGAATAATGGCTACCCTACAGTTAATCCTGGAAAAATACAATACTGTGTGAGGCACATGACAGAATAGAGGACTGGCTCCAGCCCAGGAGGATGGGGCAGGGACAGAGTAAGTAACCAACGATATGGTTTCAGAGGAGGTGAAGAGGGAGACAAGCAAAGCAGGGCAAGAGGAGGATAACCACCATGCTGACCACACAGCCCAATGGATTCTCTTTATCCCCTCACCAGAGGAAAACTAATTATTGCTACACCACTCCTGACACCAGCCAGTTGTTGTTACTGTTCTCTGCAGCTGTGTTTTCAGTTTGCCCTGTTATGCATAGACCTAAGACTTCTATGTGCCTGAACCTCACAAAGGATCATTGACAAAGAGATAACTGAACTTACCAACCCAGAAGTTGTAAGGACAAAAGCTGACATTTACCTTACATACAGTGCTGTTGTCTACCTTATACTTGCCTGAGCATGTGTTATTACATTGCGGCTTGTCCGACAGTTTAGTGTATGCATGATCAGCTTGTTTTTCTAATACAGATAAGCTTAAAAAAAGAAAATGGGCACCTGACTGTATACAGTAAAAGGAGGGCAAACAAAAGAAAATGAGCTGCTGCCTGTAAAAAAGGGTACCTGCCCATGAACATAAACAAAAAAACTGGCACCCATCCATCAGTAATAAATAAAAAAAACAAAGGCATCTGCCCATCAATACTAAAATATAAAAGGGCACCCACCCATCAGGAAATAAAAAATAAGTGGCATCAGCCCTCCAAGAAATAAAACAAAACAGGCACCCACCCATTAAAAAATAAAAAAATCAAGTGCACACGCCCATTAAGAAATGAACAGAGAAATGTCTAGTGCCCTCATCAAGGAGCAACAGGTGGTGGTGCTGGTAGCTGCTACTTCTGCTGCTGTTGAATTTCTTGGGTGATGGCCACTGGCAGCTTACCCACCCACTAGACTAGCATCCTCAGCTGGTGGACCTGGCTGCTGAGCAAATCATCCTGGCCTTCCTACAGTATGGTGTCCTGCTTACTGCCTGTGGCACTCTGGGCACCAGTGGAAAGAAATACACTGAACTTAGCCAGCTGTGTGTACAGGATGAGGGACACAAGAGTGACATAATGTGTGTATCAAAATTACAACCAGCCAACACATGGGCCAACATACCACACATAGGTGGAGGGAGTGAAATGGCCACAATGGAATATGTGTGGCATACCAGTGACAGCCTTGTGGACCTAAGCAGTAGAGGACTGCAGATACAATGAGTGTGCTGTGCTGTAATGGAGCATGAATGAGCTGTACATAGCACACATGATACTGGCAGGTCAGTCAGATGTTGATATGCAGCACAAGTAACAGCAGCACCTAGTCCAAGTATGATATCCATGTAATAGCCAAAGTGGCTTGGAGCCACACACTCACACCCAGCACCCTGCAGACCAGCCATCCAGTACACAGTCCAGCTCAGGTGAGCAGAACAAGACATGTCCATGAGCCACCCTACTAAGCTGCAGGGACAGGCCCTGGCCCACGATACACACAACACAGCTTTATACAGATGGCACCGTCATGTTTCACTGTGTGCAGCAGGCAAGAAAACATGCAAGCACACCAGTGCTGTACACATATAGGTGCCTTAAACACTGTACTGTGGTCAGCACAATACAGGTGTGAAATGCGGAGCTGCCTGGAGGCACAAGCTCTAGTACAACCCAAGGTACAGTGATTCTCCACACATGGAGCCAGTGCAGGGCATTGGTCCTGTGGATGCCCAGTTGTGTACAAAAGTATGCATGTCCCTGCCCAAGTACCATGAAATAATCATACTGTGGATATCATTGTGTTGGTTGGACACTTCTGACTATGAATCACAAAGTCAATCAAATATGGTAAGGTACATTCAATGCCCACCAATTCCCCCCCACTGCCAATGACCCCATGACACATCAGCCTGGATCTGTTGAGATGCAATGGTATGATACCCAGTGCATATGGCACTGTTGCAGGCCGACTGACACGGGCACTCTATGATGCATACTGTAGCATGTCCAGTGGTGTACTGGTACAACAGTGGTCCATGCCTTCCTCCACCAGACAGATATACAAACCATAGTCCTGACCATGTGGCTCAACAGACCCATCTGACAATGACAGGTATACTACCCAGGGCTGTCAGTATTACTGCTAATGCCCTTGTGTACCAGGTCAGTGGAAAAGAGGACGTGCCAATGCATAGTGTAATTCATACCAAAGCACAGCACACACACACACACACACACACACACACACACACCATAATGCCTATGACAAGGACATGCACAATAGTAGACTACACAAACCCTGATACACCACAGTGAAGGGGTGGGACAATTCCACAAGGGCCAGGTGAGTGTCCCCAACCACAGCTGCATAGGTGCTGCTCCCACAGGAATGTGTGCAGCCTGGTGAGACACACATGGACATCCATCTCTAACTGCAGCAGCATGCAACATTGTGAAGACATGCAAGCCAGGTGGTGAAACACTCAATGCAGGTTATGTAGGTGGATGCATGTCTGTGAGCCATCTCTTTGTGGTTTGGCCATGCTGAGCCAATCATGGCTTGGGAACTCTTCTTGCCCCTACTGGTTCTAGCAGCTGTGCTTTTGCTCTCTGGCTCTGGCTTGGCCCTTTTAAGCCCTGGTATCTGTGAAGAAAGATAAAGGAGATGCCATCAACAGCATGCAGTGGGGCACATGGCACAGTGCTATAAACTCTGAATGTTACACATGCCTATATAGCGATACTGTGCACCAGCAGCCACATGTGCATGGAGGGGTTGGACAGGACCATCCAGGGCCATGTTTTACCATTGTACACAGCTGTTGCACCCCACACATAAAGGTGTGCCATGGACCAGATGAAGCTGGATCACAACATCCCACTGTTGTAGCTATGCCTATCATTGTGTATACAGGCCTGTGTAGTGCCCATATCCATTCATTCTCACCTCATTTGTCCAACATACCCATTCAATGTCAACTACAGGTCATGTACATCTAATAGTACACAGTAGGATGCATGTGGCCCCAGGTCTCATACAACAGGGGCACAGGAAATCTACCTGTGCAGCAGTATAGGTGGACATTGTACTGAAGGTGTAACTCAACATAATTACCAGGCCCAAGAGTGGCACACCCTGTGCAATATAACATTACACCATGCTTTTGATGGTATATGTATACCAGCACCTATACTCCATAACACAGACAGTGTACGTGGAGCAGATGAGGACCTCTGTGAAGTGCCGTTCTGTAGACTTGCCACCATAGCCCATGTAGACCGCATATCTCATGACATAGTCATTCACCCAGACACTGCAACCATGTCACTGTGTTAACATATACTCTTGCTGCCATGGCAGGTACATGGTTCAAAGATTCACAGCTGGTCTTGTAATGTTCAGGGCAGCAAAGACATCTTTTGGGGCAGTGGTACCATAAACCTGCATTGATAAGATCATGCTATACAGTGGAGCAAGCCCCATAAGACGGAAGAACACAACAGGCACACAGGTACAGTATACCATCCCTCAGGGATGGTAACCCAGAAGCAAATTAGGATGAAAACAGTACTGCACACAGGACACAAAACAAACCATACAGACAGCTGTCTGCACTCACCTGGCCTTGGCACAGTGCCACTCTCCACCTTTGCCCTCAATTGCTGTAGGTGTTGTGGTTCCTTGTGGGAGAGGTCGTTAAACCTCTATCTGCTTTGGTCCCCGTCTGTGTGACCCTGTTATGCCATGTGTGGTGCCTCCCTACAGTGGCCCACTCCTCACACCTCAGTGGTTGTTGTGGGCCATCACCAGGTCAATAAGGATGGCCAGCTCTGTAGCAGACCACTGGGCATCTCTCTGCCTGATTGCTCTCTTCCTTCTGTCTGCCATCATAGAACTGTCCCTAGTACCAGCCCTCACACCAAGCAACTGTCAAGTCCTTGGATCTGTGGGTGTGGGCTGCCATTTGCACAACACATTTCAGTGTTACTGCAGTGCTAAAATTGATTAATGTGGTGCTGTGCATATTTCCAGTTTGGGGGACCATCTGCACATGGCAGGCATGAGGTGGTATGTGTGCATGGTGCACATGTGCAGGCCAGTGCTGCACATGTGCAATGCCATAGTACAACATCATAGCATGCATGGTGGTGCTACATCATGACATTGCTTCTGATGTGTGACATAATTTCTGCGCCATGTGGGGACATAGTGCTAGCCCAATTTCATGCTAGCACTAGTGCCAGTACTATAGTTCTTGGGGCAAACCTGCAATATTCAAACATTGCATGCAAATTATCTAATTTCACAGTCAGAGGGCAAATTCAGCATTTGCATGCCATTACTGCAATGTATTCATTCATTTGCATGCCTCATTGTGCCTGGAGCATACCAAAGGAGTAAAGGGTACCACGCAGATTCCACAGAGGAACTGCATGCAGCTACAGGCAAGTGTATTATGGAATGGCTTACAGTAGGGGTCATGGGTGATCATAGCACTATGTTTATGTTGTATCCAGACTGGACAATTTACATACATTTTCTTCACCCAGAATTTTTCTTAAGTGTGCACAAAAACTGAACAGGCTGCTGCATGCTGCCACATGGTATTTCATGTACTTCATAGTGTGTAACTGCCCCAAACACTCTTGTTGTAATGCACTTTGAGTTAATTGTGCATCAATCACAATTAGCATTAATTCTGTGAATTCCAGGACTTTTCTGTAGTGCCACAACAAATTTTAGGTGTGTATGTGTTGCCCACCATTCCTAGATGGCTCCCCCTTTTCCCACAGCTAACACATGCTTGAAATAGCTGTCAGATAGCCACTGTTTCATCAGCTGAGTACTGGATACAAACATCTCAAACTAGGCTTTTGTAGCCCTTGTTTTTCACAAGGTGGCGTACCCAGTACTGGGACATTGGATGGGTGGAAATGGATGTATTTTTGGGGGATAATTTCTGCACTGCTGCAACAGTAAGTGATTCATGCTGTGTTACTGACTCAACATTGCTAGCAACAGCTGAAGGATGGGGGGGGGGGTGCTTTGGTAAGTCCATGAATTCCCTGAAATAATAGTGGTGTACACAGCTCCAGAGATTCAGCAGCATGACTCTTACTTTTTTTTTATTTTAGGCAAAAAATGCACTACACTACTCGACATTCAAAATAAATTGAATGTGAATCTTCCCTTGTATATTACGACCTGCACACAGTCACCAAAATGTAACTGGAGTCATAAATTCCTCTCTCTCAGGTTCTTGTTGGAACTGCACAGAAGAAAGAGACAACAGACAAGTGGTACTCATGTGCAGTAATAAATGAAATTTATTACGGTTCAGTAATACAGGCTTACTACCATTACAGTGTGATCACTGGGAGAACACCCGTTTTCCTTACCTACAGTAGGTAAATGCAGTCTCTCATCTATTCTCAGAGAAGCTATGTGTTACAAAGGGTTTTATACCCTGATAATTACTATGGCAACAGCTAAGGAAGCTACATAACATGTATATAGCTGAACAAAAACAGGTGGCCTGAGCAACTGTTCTAACTAGTGTAAAACTTACATAGCTTGCAGTAGGTAACAATACAATGGACCTCTGTAGTACAAGGTCAGTTGCAGTGGTGTACAAGTACTAAAGATGGCACTGTTGCCTTACATATAAAAGTACAGTAAAAATAGAGTAAAAAGCATCTCTCACAGCTTGTATATATCAGTGAAGCATAACAGAACACAGATCCTGACACTTATGCTTATATGATAAGTGCCTTCACCCTAAGGTTAGTATATATACCTACATAAGTTGCTGCCCGCAAAGTGGGGGCACCATCAGGGGTGCTGGACCATGGATAACACCACCATCAACAGCAATCATGGGAACAACATCAACCACCTTATCATCCTAAAACACATTTCCAGAGTTAGATATTTTTGATTATTTGATTGATCCTCTGTCAATACCTCCACCACCAGCAATGCCAGCACCCACCAGAATTGATGCTAGAGATGTGGCTGAGAAAAATGTGTACACATGACTGGGACCACCGCCCCAGAGCAAAGGTGTGCAAGGAGTAAGCAAGGCAATATACACATAGAGTTCCAGCACCACCAACCGTAAGTCACAGTTCAAACCACAAGTATTATATGTACTAAATGTATCCAGACATCTATTTAAGCACAGCAGTGTGCAGTATACCTCTTGCAGGGAGCACAGAGGACTGCCTAAATCACCTCCACCTGGAGGTGATTTTGGCAGTCCTCTATGCTCCCTATGAGAGGTGTACTGCACACTGCTGTGTTTAAATACATTTGTGGATACATGAGAAATATTTGTGCCACACTAACCTCTCCTCCTCTTGTGCCAAATGCTCCTTTATGAGTACTAGTACCACTGGTCCCTAATGAATCTGCAGCAGAAGTACTTTTTTTTAGATATAACTCCCTTCTGCACCACTCTTCTTGACAACATCACTGCCACCAGCAACTCAAATTTTCTTGATGGTCTCTTTGTGGGCATTTTTATATGTCCATAAAACAGATGTAGCATTTTGAAAATCTCACCCCATATGATTAGATGAATGGCACAACATCCCAATCATCGTTAAGCCTCAGAGGAGCTTATGCTCCTAACATAAAATAACATCTATTATGAACTAGATAGAAAGAATGAAAATCTGATTGGCTGAGAGGTATTGGGGCAGTGACTGAATCCCATCACATAACCATTGATTCTGCTACCCTCCAACCACCAGCCTTCTCACTCTCCACAAATCTGTCATCTTGCCCTCCATGGGATTCTCCACACACAAACGCTTCTCTGACCCTGCTCAATATTGCTTAAATGAATGGGCCATGACCCATACCTGCAAAACAAAAACAAATATGGCTCAGCTGCACTTTATGCCTGTGCCACTGTCTGAAAAAGCTAATCCAAACCCAAACCACAATTTCTTGTAAAAAGGACTGCTGCGTATGGCTTTACAATCTCTCTCTATCTTTTGAGAAGTACTTGGTCAGCTGTCCATTTCACTGTAAAGCCGCATGCAGCACCACTATCATAGATGAGTTTCCTAATGAGTTAAATTATGAACAGCTAAAAACTTTGAACTTACATATTTAATTAACTTTCAGCTACCAAGGTCACTAGTAGGACTGGGTGACTTACTAATCACTTCTGAGTACAGTACCAGACATCTTTCTCCCCGCTACTCATATCATGATTTTCATGCCTCATTTGCTCCAATTGGATTACAAAATATAAATCCTGTTCTTTTTAAGGCATCTCTTCCCACTGGAAGCCTTGTCATCCCCTGAACAAGCCACACATTGTTAAAAAAAGCCTGATTACAGTATGCAGATATTACAACAGTACCACCTGCTGTCCATAGCAAAAAGTAAAAAGAATATCTTGTTTCAATGTATAACTACATGTAACTGGGCTAAGTAAGACCATGTCCCATTTGTTATGCAGAGAGAGATAAAAGCATGGATCTGTTATGTCCTCTTCTATTTTGCCACTTGTCTGCCTCTTGCCTGTTTAATTGCACAATCAAATTTTTCTTGTGGCACCTAGGAATTGGCCACTCCAATGGTCCCACAATTCCCTATGTTATCTCCCTTTTTTCACTTGCTGCTTCTATTTTTCCTTTTTCCACTTGCTTTTCTGAAGTTAAAGAAATATATATGAATCTTTATGTGAAACTGGGATCCCTTGGTTTGCAAATGCATATACTTATATTGTTGAAATGACTACAGAAAGCTGTTTGGGTTTCTTAAAAAAATAACAGTCTGTAATACAGGAGGTTGACCTGGAGATGTATTTTGACCTCCACAAACATGTTTACAGAATTATTAACAGGGGACCAGCTATGGGACAGAATGTTCTATTTTGCTGCACATGATAATGACTAGCTCTACTGGCCTACATACATCAGTCCGGATGCTGAGTTTAAACTGCCAAAAGAGAGCAATGTTTTGCTTTAGAGAGTGAAAGAGAGACTGAGATTTAAATTGACAGAGAAAGAGAAAGAGAGAGAGACTCAAATGCAGGACTTTCTTTCTTTGTACTGCCTATATTAAGTGCTATCCTGTACAATTTTATTTTTTTTATTTTATTGTTATTGAGAAAAATGAAATGCTACTTGCAAATTTTATAACATCTTCTGTTCTGGCTATTCTTCCTGTCCTGTACCTTTTTGACAGATAGTGTCAGCCAAAGTGGGATTTATGTCATGCATACTTTATGCCAGGAGTTTTGTGTATGGGTACTTGACATGATTCAAGGGATCTATAGCAGAAAGGTATGGATTCTGCAACACCAAACCTAGGTGAGATTACCAGGATAATGGCAGCCACACTAAAAGCAGAAACTAAAGTCCAAACTGAGGCTGTACAGCCGGCACCAGTGATGAAAGAAGAAGAACCGTCAGGGACAGAACCAGAAAGCATGTCTGCTTTCTTCAAATGGTGGGCGATACAACAAAGAGATAGTGAGAAACTGAGATGGGAAGAGATGCATTGACAGGTGCAGCAATGGATGGATGCCTTGCAAGCTATCAAATCTGGAAGATCTAGTACTGGTCCAGCAGATTAACAACTCACAAACAACCTAAAAGATATTAAACATACAAAGCTGTGTCCCTCGGATGATAGTGATTCATACCTGACAACTTTGAAAGAGTCGCCGGAGCCTGCCAATGGCCAAAACAGCAACAGGCATTCAGACTGGTACCTTATCTGACAGGTAAAGTCCATCTTACCTACAGCAATATGGACATTGCACTGTCAGAAAACTATGACATTGTGAAAAGAGAAATTCTTAAAAGATATGACATCTAAGGAGAGACCTACAGTACAGGCAGATATTCCAGTTCCTGAAGTACCACTCACTCAACAATTCTCGAGAAGCCTTCACTCGACTCAAAGATCTCCTCATTAAATGTCTGCAACTAGAGGGCAAAACAGTTCCACAGATCATTGACATGTTTGCAATAGGGGAATTCATCAATATCTTTTCTACAGACATGCAGCTTTGGGTAAAAGAACACCAGCCAGAATGTGAGGAAAAGGCCATTTCTTTGTCTGAGGACCATCAGATGGCTAGACAGACACCTGCATCCTCAGGGACAATTGATACTATCCCACCAACCAAGTGACATTACTGGGGTGTTGCATCAAATGAAAGTGGGGGTAGTGCCAAAGTTTCCTGTAGCTGTGATTACAGGAAATTACTTTCTAGGATTTGCTCAGTTTATCACACAGAGAACAAACCCTACTGTTTCAGTAGTTGTTATAACAAGAGCAAAGGCAAAGAAAAGAATCTGAGATATTGGGGACTTTTTTTGCTTCTGGTGACTTTGATTCAGACTTTTCTGAACCCAGATCCAAGATAGAGAAGTCCAAGAAAGAAAGACGATGCCAGCTGAAAAAAACAGTGGCAACAAAAAACTGATGTACATGAGGGGTTGATGGCACTAGGTCAGAATAGCACCACTGAAAACAGCGCTGTCAAGAACTGCATGAGTCAAAGTGCTGCCACTTTAATTTTTGCAGGAAGGCTGTGCCCAACCCCCCTGAACTAATAGATCCTAACCCTGGGAGAAGCAGATCACGGGGCAAGAAGAACATTGTGGGGCTGTAGAATACTGTTTCCACAACTCCTTGTAAAACAAATTAAGTCCCGATAAAGGCAAAATCTAGGGAGACCAGGATTAGAACTTTGGTCTCCACTACCACCAGAGCGAGTTGCTTTATACCTCAGCCCTCCATGCAACAGGAGCAGCTCAACCAGCCTCCAGAATTCTACTGCCCTTTCCTGAGGCAGCACCATGGACAGCAACCTGGGGAGTGTTTACTGCAAGTGCTGTCAATCCCCTCTCACTGTTCATGGCAGCGCTATTCAAACTAGTACTCTCTTTATGTGTGCTGCTCTGGTAGTGCTATTCTGACAGAGTGGGGAAGGGTGGCAATATGCAAATGTGGAAACTAAACTAATAACTGATTCTGATTTTGTTTGTGAACAAAGTAATAATGTTTCTTTCCAAGGTTATTTTAAACAGCTGGAGGTGAAACAAAAACAGGGTGAACCAATGTTAAAAAATGTAATGGGCTACTGTTCAGGGTTTGTGTTAATCTTCAGATGCAGGAACAAATAAAACTACTGGTCATGCCAAAGAAGTGTAGAACTGAGTTGTTACAGATAGCACATGATAGTCCTATAGCTGGTCATTCCAGGAGGGAACACACCCTTGTCAGATTTGTTGTACACATTTTACCGGTCTGGGATTCATGAGGATGTGGCGACCTGTTGTAGGTCTTGTGCTGAGTGTCAGAAAGTAACCCTTGTGACTAAAAAAGATAAGGTGTCCCTGTTACCTTTACCCTTGATAGATGTGCTCTTTGAGAGAATTGCAATGGATGTGGTTGGCCCCTTAGATAAAAATAGAAATGACAATTGATTCATTTTAATAGTATGTGACCATGCTACTCAATACCCAGAGGCAATTCCAATGTTTACTGTCACAGCCCCATACAGTATGTGGCAGCAGAGCTTGCCACAATATTCAGCAGGGAGGTCATACCTAAAGAGATTATTACTGATCTGGGTAGCACTTTTGGTGCTGCATTGTTGGAGGAGCTATGCCGACAAATAGGATCACAGTCATAAGAACCTTCCCATATCACCTTCAGACAGTCTTGTTGAGTGTTTTAATCAAACCCTAAAATGCATGTTAAGGTTTGTGAAAAGTGAAGGAAAAGACTGGGACCAATAGTTACCTTACCTGCCTTTTGGTTATAGAGAAGTTCCACATGCATCAACATGTTTTCACCCTCTGAAATGATATATGGTAGGCAACCTAGAGGTCCACTACGTGGAATAACAGAAACAATGGAAGATGACCCCACTCAGAAAAAATCTATTGCACCTTATATGTGTGCACTGAGAAAGAAAATAGCAAACTATGTTGAAACTGCCCACAGTAATCAGGAAGAAGCCAGAAAAGTGGCAAAAGATGTATTATGACCATGAGGTAAAAGAAAAAGTGTTTGAGCATGGTGCAAACATCTTGTTACTGTTACTCACTACAGAAAACAAGTGCTAATGAAGAAGCAAGGACACTATAAAGTTATTAGATGTACTTGTACAGCTACCTATGAGATTGAGACTTCTGATAGGAAAAATTCTCTGAAGATTTTCCGTGCTAGCTACTTGAAGCAATATGATGTTATAGTAAACCTGATTAACCTGCTTAACACTGACTCATTAAATTTTTATGTATTGGATTTTAAATGCTGTTTTTATGTTTGTTATGACTGTTTTGTGCAGCACCTTGATTTTGAAAGGTGCTATATAAATAAAGGTTTGATTGATTGATTGATTGATGAAAGAAACACCAAATGTTTCTTTGTTAATACTACCAAAAACTGCTAAGGAAGATATTGATATAGCTTATTGCAAACTAGAACAAACTAACTTATGATGCTGTAAAGGTGAATGTTTCCTTATCTATAGAACAAACTGCAGAAATTCAGAACTTAGAAAAGACATTTAAAAATACTTTTTCCATAGTGCCAGGCTGAGCAAAATGAGTGAAGTACATCATAGTGACAAGGAATGCTTGCCCTAACAGACAAAAGACATATAGATTACCAAAAGTGTTTAACAGCAGACGTGGCTAAGAAAACACAAAAAATGAAGGAGCTGGGCTTCATTGAAAAATCAAAAAGTTCTTGGTCATCACTAAGGTGATTATTAATACAAAATAATGGGGGTGTAAGAATCTGCTTTGATTTTAAGAAGCTTATTCAAGTGTTCATATTTGACAGTTATCCTATGCCCAGGATAAATGGTTTAGTGGACAGATTGGAAAGTGCCAAGTACATTAATACCCTTGATCTTACTAAGGGTCATTCACAAATAAACCTAGCTAAGGAATCCAGAGACAAAACTGCATTTTCCAGTTTAGTTGGATTTTGTCAGTTCATCACCATGCCGTTTGGTTACATTGTGCACCCACTACATTCCAGTGGTACATGGATGTAATTTTAGCCCCTCACACTGGTTATTGTGCTGCTTATCTGGATAATGTCATGTAAAAGCCACCTGGAACACTTACCAGCAGCTATCCAAGAATGCAAGTCTGACTATTAGTCCTACCAAGTGTGTAGTGGACTTGTAGGAAATTAGATATTTGGGTTATATTCTGGGAAATGGAGAAGTAAAATCAGAGATTTCCCAGGCACAAGCTGTAGCAAGCAGTCCAGTCCCTAAAGCAAAGAAATATGTTAGATCATTTTTAGGACTGGCTAGTCATTACTGGAGATTGTTCCCAATTTTGCCCAGTTAGCTACTCCCCTCACTGAACTCAAACAAACAAAAAAAAACACAACAATCAAATAATGTGAAATGGTCCCCAGAGTGTGAAGAGGCTCTTCAGGTCATCACGACTACACTGTGTTCAGCCCCTGTTTTAAGAAGTACAGACTTTGAGTAGCGATTTCTGTTACAGACAGATGCATCAGAGGTAGGCCTAGCTGCATTCCTGAGTCAGAATATAGATGGGAAGGAACATCCCATACTAAATATCAGTAGGAAACTGCATGACAGACAGAAAAAGTACACTATTGAAAAAGTATGCCTTGCTACAGAATGGGCAATGGAGTCCCTTAAGTTTTATCTTCTAGGAGCAGACTTCATACTTACAACGGATCACAATCCACCTCTCTTGACTTAATAAAAGGAAGGATGAAAATCCCAGAATTTCAAGGTGATACCTGGCACTACAGCCATTTAGATTCAAAGTGATGCACAAAACCTGAAAAGAGAATGTCAGTACTGATTTGCTGTCAAGATATGGTTCAGAAATCGAGAATTCAGAAGGTTGAAAAACATGGATACCAGGTTAATACTATGCAATAAAGACAGTGCGGTATTGACCATGCTGTCTAGAGAGTGCATGGCTTTACAGTGACA
The DNA here is from genome assembly GCA_016271365.2 of Neoceratodus forsteri. Classification (NCBI taxonomy): domain Eukaryota; kingdom Metazoa; phylum Chordata; order Ceratodontiformes; family Ceratodontidae; genus Neoceratodus; species Neoceratodus forsteri. The sequence continues at coordinate 284,399,040 of CM057454.1, forward strand.
GGGGTAGAACAGCAGTTGGGAGTAACCGTTACCCCTGTCACTGTACACTTTTGTGGAAAGGAATCAAGTTGCCATTTGCTGGGTGCCTGGACAAGCTGCTCCTGTGGTGGAGTGACTAAAGCACCAACACACAGCAGAATGGAAGACCTGTGACCGTAGTTTAGTTCCTCCCAGGTCTCCCTGTGCTGCAATGTTTTGTGGCTTTTTTTGTTTAAAAACAAACCCCCCCCTTCTAAGTTACTCCCCATCTCCAAAGTGCACACACCCTCAGAGTTTGTTACATTAGTTCTGGGTGGTGAAGCCCCTACGTTGGGGGTGTGGGGGGTGAAGCACCCCCAAAAACAAGGACTCTGTTTATTTTAAAGGGCGTGCACTGTTTGTGTCAGGTCAGTGTTTTACCCAATGATATTGCAACACATACCCTTTTGCTTGCAGCATTGCTTGATGCACGGTTTTTGTTTTAGGTGGACTAACCCCATGCCAAAAGCATGTGTGTACTAAACTGAAATGTTTGCTGAAAAAGATGTTATGAAGAAAAAGGGATAGTGCATATGCAAAGAACTGTAAATATTATAAGGTAATATTAATAGAGAAATAAAAATACTGTTTTGGAAACCTGTTTTTTAAGAAAATTAAACAGGTTTCCTCTTACCTGGGGGGGGGGGGGCGTGTGACAGACTTGAGTAAGACCCAGTCCCATTTGTTATGCAGAGAGAGTTAAAAGCAAAGATCTATTTTGACCTCTCCTATTTTGCCATGTATCTGTCTCTTGCCTGTCTGATTGCACAATCACATTTTTCCTGTGGCACATAGGAATTGACATTGACCACTCCAATGGTCCCACAGTTTCCCCCTGTTATCTCCCTTCTTTCTTTTGCAGTTTTTATTCTTTCTTTCTCCCCTTGCAGCTCTGTGGTTATAGAATATAGGCAAATCTGTGTGTGTAACTGGGATCCCTTGGTTTGCAAATGTATATATTGATGAAATCATTACAGAAAGCTATTTAGGTATTCTTAAAAAGATAATCTGCAACATGAGGTTTGAGCTCCATAAGCTTGTTTGCAGAATTGTCAACAAGGGACCAGCTCTGGGACAGAATGTTCTATTTTGTTGCACCTTTTAAAGACTAGATGTGCTCTTCGGGCTGGCCTCAGGAAACAAATTGTCAAAGTTCTGGTACATGCCTTGACTTTTTGGTGGAGGTTGCAAAAACTTTGCTATACTTCAGAGAATACAATCTATCTCATTTTTGGAACTGGGAGCTTGGAAAGGCAAAATATTGACTGGGACCTGTGAGGAAACTTTGAAACATATTTTTACTGATACTTTCATTTTTGCTTATTTGAATTAAGAAGAGGCTTACAGGATTAATTTACTGGTGGTGATGGCTGATTAGTTCTCATAGCAAAGACTGCAGTTTGTGTATTCAAATTCAGACAGAGCCTCAGGTGTGGGAGATTGTCTTCCCCTGATTGCTTTCAGATCATACAACACCAGGTTGTATAGGGTCAGGGAGGCTTACCGGGTTGTGCTGAACTGCTTGATTTTTCTCTGTTTTTTCCTTTGCTGGGTATTTTCTCTGTTAACTCATTGTGCAAGTTGTCTTGCTGAAAGGAAGGTCAGCACTCATCATAGTGGTGGGTCAGAGCTTGTAGTTAATTGTGTCTGGAGGGCACAGCTTGGGCCCAACCTCCTTTGCCCCTCACCCCCCTTGGTGTCACTTCCTTTATACCAGGGATTCTGACATAATTTCCTCTGTGGGCATACTACTGTCATATCCCTAACAGCAGAACACACTGCATTGACAGTAAAAGCTCACACACTATTTAAAAAATATAAAGTAAAAAATGTACACAGGGTAAACTAGAAAGACAGACATGTGGGGAGTAGTGCAATGCACTGGCTGTGGGAAGCAGTCTTCCAGGAGACTTTCTGGAGGCTGAGATGCTGCCCTATTTGTAGGCAACTCTCTGCTCTGAGGGAGGAGGTTGCCCATCTCCAGGCCAAACTGGACAGGAGTACAGGAACCCCCCACACTCAGGGAACACCAGGGCCACCACTTCTGCCTCAAATGTTGCCAAGAAGGAGCAGTGGTTCAACCACAGTGGGTGCAGGGAGGGTAAGGGTGGTGGAACAGAGGAGCACCCCTTCAGACGTACCACTCAACAATCCATACGCCATTCTGGTGGAGCATAGTTCCCCTATGGAGGCACACATGGTGGAGACTGAGGTTGCTGGCTTCCATCAAAGGGAGGCCCACAGGAAGGTGGCACAAGACACAGCAAGGAAAGGAAGCAGCTCCTAGTGGGGGACTCAGCTATCAGGGGGCTAGAATTGAGGGGAAAGGCAAAGTGAAGTAAGGTGCCTGCCTGGTGCCATGGCTTGGAGGGACAGGATGAGGATTCTAAGGATTACAACAGCAGCTGCATGAGAGACAGTGTTGGATACCATTGTCCACCTAGGGACAAATGACTTGGCCATGCATGGGATTAGAGCAGTGCAGGAGGAGTTTGTGGAGTTGGGGAGGGGCCTTAGACAAGTAGCTCATACAGTATCCTTCTCAGAGGTGCTGCCTCTCTATGGCATGGATGAGGTGAGGGTACTCCGCACCATGCAGTTCAATGAATGATTGAAAAACTGATGTACAGCACAGGGTTTTGTCTTCACTGGGGACTGGGGTTCCACCTGGAGGGATACCCACCTGTACTGGCACGATGGTCTGCATCTGTCCGGGAAAGGAACCAGTCTGCTCAGTGATCAGTTTAAATGCTTCATTGGCAAGCTTTTAAACTAGCCAAGGGGGAGGCACTGATAAGCAGCAGGGAATTCCAAGCCTCCCCCTCCAAAACTGGGTACTAAATGAGGTAAAGACCAAGGTTGAAAGGTCAGTAGGGAACAGGACTGGGGTAAATGGAGAAAGCAAAGTCAGTAAGGACAGGGATGGGGCTACCAGAGGAAAAGCCATTAAACAATGGAGAGTAATGAGTACCAATGCCCATAGTTTGGGTAACAAGCTTCCTAAACTAGTGGTCTTGATGGAAGAGGAACATCTGGATATCATGGCAGTCACAGAAACATGGTACACACAGAACCATGACTGGGATGTGAACATACCAGGGTATACTATCTACAGGAGGGAGAAGGAGGGTAAATGAGGAGGTGGAGTAGCTCTCTACATAAGGGAAGGAATCAAAGCAACAGAACAAAAGGGTAAACAGGGAGTAGAGAAAGCACTGTGGGTCAACTTGGAGACAGGCAATGGCACCACAATCTGCACAGAGGTTGTGTACAGATCCACATCTCAGGGGCTGGAACTGTACAAGAAAATGATAGAAGGTATCCTTAGAGTGGCAGAAAAAGGGGAGATATTGTTGGTGGGGGATCTGAATATGCAAGATGTTAACTGGAGTGCATTTGCTGCAGCCACATCAAAGAGCGGGGTCATTCTAGATGCCCTGCAGGGGGCATGTCTTAGACAACTAGTACTGGAACCCACTTGGGAGGAAGCAATCTTAGACCTGGTACTATGAAGTGGCGATGGAGAGAGGATCACATATGTAGAAGTGGGTAGTCATCTGGGAACTAGTGACCATCGAACAGTATGGTTCATGATAAACACAGCAGTAGAGTCAAGTCATACAAAGGCAAAGATCCTGTACTTTAGGAGGGCTGACTTTGCCAAAATGGGTCCGTGCCAAAGGAATGCAATAGCAAATGGGCAGGAAGGAGGGTTGGAAGAACAATGGGGAATAATCAAAACTGCCATCACTAAGGCAACAAGCATTTGTGTGAAGCAAATAAACAAAACAAAATGATGTAAAAAACACTATGTTCTCAAAGGAGGTGGCAGGGAAGGTTAGGGAGAAAAAGATAGCATTCGGGAAGTACAAGGCATCACAGAATGAGCAGGACAGAGAACTGTATTAGTTAAAGCAGAAGAAAGCAGGGAAGGCAGTCAGAACAGCCAAGGCCCAAACCGAGTAAAGGATAGCCAACTGAGTTAAGAAGGGGGATAAAACCTTTTATAGGTACATCAGAGAGTGAAGGAAGACCAAGGGAGGGATAGGGAGGCTTAATAAAGGGAAGGGGAGTGGGAAGAAGGTGACTGTGAAAAGGCAGAGATACTAAACAAACATTTTTGCTCAGTATTTACAAGTGAAGAAGGGGCGGTACCTGAACTAAACCTCAGAAACACTCTGGATAGGAGAGTTGATACCTGCCCATTCACAGAAGAAAGAGCTCTGAAAGAACTCTTAAAACTGAAGATGGACAAAGCAATGGGGTCTGATGGGATTCATCCCAGAATTCTAAAAGAACTAAGGGTAGAACTAGTAACACCACTGACTACCCTCTTTAACAAATCATGGGAGGATGGGGTGGTACCCGAGGACTGGAGGAGGGCAGATGTGATTCCGATTTACAAGTGGAAGCAGTGTGGAGGCAGGAAACTATAGACCTGTTAGTTTGACCTCAGTGATAGGTAAAATGATGAAATCACTTCTGAAGATGAGAACTGTTGAGTACCTAGAGGCCAGAGGGGCACAGGACCCAAGGCAGCATGGATTCACACTGGGTAGGTCATGTCAGAAGAATCTAATAGATTTCTTTGATTGGGTGACCCAAGTTGTAGATCAGGGAGGGGCTGTGGACATGGCCTACCTAGACTTTTGCAAGGCATTTGACACAGTCCCACACAAAATATTAATATTCAAGTTAGCCAGCCTGGGAGTGGGTCCCAAGATGGTAGCATGGGTAAAAAATTGGATGGAGAACAGGGCACAGAAGGTAATAGTAAACAGAGTCCACTCTGAAGAAAGGGGGGTTACCAGTGGGGTACTGCAGGGTTCAGTTCTAAGAGCAGTCCTCTTCAATGTCTTTATAAGTGACATTGCAGAGGAACTGGAAGGACAAGTATTTCTCTTTGCAGACGATACAAAGATCTGCAACAGGGTTGATACACAAGGTGGGGTGGAAAAGATGAGAAGGGACTTGGCAAGGTAGGAGGAATGGTTAAATGTATGGTAGCTTAGATTCAAAGCTAAGAAGTGCAAAGTAATGCACCTGGGAAACAAAAACCCAGGGGAAGAATACACTATGTGGGGTGAGATTCCAACAACAACAAAAATGGAAAGGGACCTGGGCATAGTCATATCAGATAAGCTAAAGGTGGGCAAGCAATGTGAGAGAGCAGTAAGGAGGGCTGGAGGGGGTACTGGGATGTATAGGAAGAGGCATCAACTGCAGAAAACAGGAAGTTGTTATCCCTGTGTACAGACAGCTGATGAGACCTCATTTAGGGTACTGTGTGCAGTTCTGGAGACCCAGTCTCCACAAGGACATAGACAGGATGGAGGCAGTCCAGAGGAGAGCAACTGAAATTGTGCAGGGCCTGCACCAGAAGACATATGAAGATAGACTTAAGGAGCTTAATATGTGTACCCTCAAGGAAAGAAGGAACAGTGGGGACATGATAGAAACATTCAAGTACTTCAAGGGGGATCAACAAAGTCCAAGAGGTTAGCATCTTTCAGAAAAACAGATGTGCAAAAACAAGGAGGCACAATTTAAAGATAGAAAGGGGACTACTCAGAGGTAATGCGAGGAAGTATTTCTTCACAGACAGGGTGGTGGATGCATGGAATGGCCTTCCTGGGGAGGCTGTGGAGTTAAAAACAGTGGGGGAATTCAAGAATGCATGGGACAGACATAAGGCAATTCTAGGAGTTGGGAGTAGGAGGAAGTAGGTTGTTGGTTAACTAGGATCTGCAGCTTATCCATTAGGTAGGGAAATGGGCAGACTGGGTGGGCCAAGTGGTCCTTATCTGCCATCAAATTCTATGTTTCTATGTTACATTTTATGAAAACCAGGAGATGCAACTTGCAACAGTCAGGATGCAGAGTTCAAACTGCCAGGAAAAGACATTTTTTTTAAATGAAAAAAATGTTTTGTTTAAAGAGGTAGAGACTGAGATGTAAGTTGAGAGAGAATGACTCTCAGATGTAGGACTTTCTCTATTTGTACTTCCTGTATGAACAGCTATCTTGTAGATTTTTTTAATTTTATCATTAGTGATTATAATAACATTCTACTTGCCAATTTTATAAATTCTGCAGGTCTGACTATGCTTCCTGATCTATCCCCTTAAATGGCAGAACTCCAGGGGATATTTATGGTTCACCAACTTACTTTTCCTCAAAATGATCTTCTGTCCTGGGCTTCATTTTGTGGCAAGGCCCACAAAACTTCTGGAAAGATCTCACAATTGCTAATAGAGTTGAAAGTGATCATTTTCCTGTTATTCTACATAAGAAGATTGCAGGGGAGGATGTGGATTTACCAATTGTCATCAGCATTGCAGTCAGTGACACCTGGATAATGTATTATGAATCATATAACTTTCTTTTTAAACTCCTGGGACCATGCTATTTGTGATTTCCATTTAATGTATAAGAAACTACAACTCCTCTTCTTTAATGAGCTTGAGGTAAAACTATATGAAACCATAACTATTAAGTCAATGTCCCCACCTACTTAGGGGTGGTATGATAAGGACTGCAAAGCCCCCCCAAAAAATTGAGGAAAGTTTCTTGGAAAGCTAAAATAAAAGCAGATCAAGCTAGTGCCATAGAATTAAAAGAAACAAAAAAAAATTGTAGGACCCTTTTAAAACAAAGAAGCTATTTCATGACCGACAGTGGGGAAGATATTAGATGCTATAGATAATAATGATACCAAAACATTTTGGCTTTTGGTAGCCAAAGGTTCCAAGGGATGGAGAAATGAATTAATCCACCAAACTGAGTTGAGAACATGGACAGAACACTATGGCATTATTCTGTATGATTCCAGTCTAGACTCAGCATGGAAGAATATGGATATGAAAGATATAAAAATCCAACACAGGCCATTTATCAAGTAGGAAATAACAACATCTATACTTAGTTTGAAATGAAACAAGGCACCAGGCCCTGACAAAATTCCAGGGAAAGTCTACCTTTGTATAGCTGAAGGCTGAGCAGACCTTCTTGTAGTTTTTTTCAATGAATGTCTTTGGAACAATTACATTTCAGTCTCGGGCCAGTTCAATAATTGTACATATTTACAAAAAGGGACAAGGGAGGATCCCTTAATGTATTGACCCATTAGTCTACTAGATATTTTGGGAAAGATTCTTGTGAAAGTCCTGATGGTAAGACTCAAAGAAGAAATTGAGGCTCTTGGCGTCCTAGCTCCAGCCCAAGTGGGCTTTTGAGAGTGTTTTTCCACCTTTGGATAATTGTTTCATACTTTTCCATCTGATAGACAAGTACGTTACAGTCAGAAAACAAAAATTATATTTTGCATTTATACACTACAGCTCTGCATTTGAACAATTAACAGGGCAACTCTTTGGGACATAAAATTAAATTATAGTATTTTTTCCAGTTCTTGTCAATAGCATTAGAATTCTTTATTCAAATACTTGGGTGCAGATACGAGCAGGAAACACCCTATCAAGTAGTATAAAAACTAACAAGTGCATAAGGAAAGGACTCATCCTAGCACCCATGCTATTCTACAACTGCTTGGATAATTTGTTAATAGAACTACAGGCACTAAAATCTGATTCACCCAAAATTGGGAAAAATATCTGTTCTTCCCTTGCTTATGCCAATGAATTGGTGTTATGCTCCTTTATGGTATTAGGCCTGCAGAAAAAAATTGAATCTCTTGGCCAAAGTTTTAGACTCTTTGGGCTCAATTCTAGAAGGGTGGTGCAAGTTGCCACCGAACACATCTTGGACCACCCACATCTGCGACATTGACCCTGTGCCCTATTCTAGAAGGGGCAGGGTCTCCGCAGAAAAGTTTTGCAACTTGCGACATGTGACTAGGTATGCCTCACAGAGGGCTTGTCTGGCCAGCATGTCGCAACCTGCTGTGGCAGGTCACAAGTGCACCTCCCACCCAGCAAGCCACAACAGCTGCCCCACAGGGCTGCCCACACTTCCTACCCCCCAAAGCTCCAGAAATTGCCACACAGGGCTGGCCACACCAACTGGTCCCCCATGCCTATGTAACATGCCCTTCAGGGCTGCCCACACCCCCAGCCCCATGAATCACCCACTGTAGAATGCCCCACAGGGCAGCGCTGTCATCCCCCCACCCGTGCATGCCCCAACCCTGAGTCGCTGGCTGCAAATGTGGCAAATAACCTGATATGCCCTGGTAGTCTAATGGCCCCCACCCAGTTGTTGCCAGCCCACCCAGCACCTTCCTACCCATCCCCTAACTAGCGATTGAGACAGTCATTTTTCATTTTCCATGGTTATTACTGATGATGCTAGAGCGTTGTAAAGACTTGCCTAGAAATTAATATCTTAGTGCATCTTTACAGGAGTGCTCCTACAGCACCTCAGTCAGTGACTGGCCATGGAGGTGAGAGGTGGGCTGTGCTAGTCACTGGCTGGGGATGGGTGGGGGCTGGGAAGCCACTAGACTACCAGGGCATATTGGGTTATTTAGTTCATCGGGTCAGTAACTCAGGGGTCGGGGCATGCACGGTGGGGGGATGATAGCACTGGCCTGGGCATTTTACAATGGGGTATTCAGGGGGCTGGGGTTTGAGCAGCCCTGTGGGGCATGTAACTTGGGCATGAGGGGGCAGTTGGTATGGACAGCCCTCAGGGGCCATTACTCTATAGGGGGTATATACAGTATGGGGATCGGTTGGGATCGTGCTGTGATGCCCAGTGGGGCAGCAACGGGGTGGACTGGGCATGGGGGGGGCACATGGACCAGGTTCTACAGTACCCTCGGAGGATGGATATAAGTTACACCGGCTAATTGCAGGTGCAACTTACATTGCTGGTTCTCCTCTGGGGTTATTTTAGAATTCTGGCATTGGGGTCTTTGTTGTTGCCCTTCTGAAATGGGGCGCAACTGCTGCCGTAAACCCCCTAGTGCCATGTCACAGGGGGTTTATGGCACAACTGTTGGCTTAAGTTGCTACTTGCTCCATTCTAGTTGGTGCAAGTGCTGTTACGCCAGGTGTAACCTTTCTAGAATCGGGGCCTTTGTCTCTAAAGATAAATCTGGGAAAATCAAAGGCCAGGTTATTGGTGCCAGAAAAACAAAGTATTCATGGAAACTTTGTGGTAGTCCCCTGGAGATTGTTACTAATTATATGTATCTAGGTATTTATTGTACCAACAGTGGTTCATGGAATCTGCACTTTGAACATATACTTTCCAAAACAAAAAAACAGTAGGGGACTTGGCAACATTTAACCACACTTACGGAGGCTACTCTGTCAGACCCTTGCTTTATGCTGTCCAAGAAAAATTCAATGCTCAAACTCTCTGAGGAGCAGAAATTTGGGGCTTACATCAAATTGATCAATTAGAAAAAACAGCTATTTAACTTTTAAGAAATGTTATGGGCTGCCAAAAATCAACTCCAGCCTAATTTATGAGCACTGAACTGGATCTGACAAAGTTGCAAGCCTTGGCTGATACAAGGATTATTAATTACTGGATCTGAGTACTAAGCTTGACAAATGAGAGATGGGTAAAACTGTGCCTCTTGGAAAAAGAGGATTGGAAAGGCAGGGATACTAAAAGTTCAGTTTGGTTCAAATACCTGAACAGACTTCTGGACAAACAAATGCTTTCTTTTCTTATGTCATATAGGCAAAAAACATTTGTATAAGTGAACATTATAGACCCTATGTCAAAAAGAAAATCTTGCAGTATTACATGGATATTGATCTGACCTGTATAGGTGTTTCTAATTATGCCAAGTGGTACTCACACAATATGGTTTCTCATGAGTTCAGGTACCATCTTGATGTTTTAGAGGATCCCAATGTTTGTGATAATTTTACTAGACTCAGACTTGCACTCTTTGAATCTAATGTTAAAATAGCCCTGTACAAAAAAATCAGGGATATAAAAGATACCTTGTGTAACTGCAGCCAAGGTGAAAGAGAAGACTTTGCACGTGTCCTACTAAAGTGCCCTTGGTATAACAAAATTAGATACAAATGGTTACTCCCAATTATAACCTCTGAGTTTTCTACTATTGAGACTGAGATAGTCTTGGTCTTTCTCACTACTGAGGTCCCTCTGGTCATACACAGTGTATGATCAGAGGGACACTAGGAAAATAAGGAGGAAGACAGTATCTTGCCCTAAGGAATAACAGATTGATTTACATCTAGAAATGCTCCCAGATCTTGTGAACTGCTTCTTGCATTTTATTATTATATTGGTCGAAACAGCTTTGCACACAATTTGTCTATTTATTGTATTTATGTTTTTCTTTTGTATTAATGTGTATACCTGTTCTTTTGTATTTTGTGATAATCATTTAAAAAAAAAGATTCAACAAATAAACTAACTGGAATCTAACTAGACCTGTAACTCTATGACACTACAAATTAGAAAATATAAATTATTACAACTTTTTAAAATATTTTTTGGTAACTCAATGTGGATGATTCCTTTAGGTCTATATAAATCTGCCAAGAAGGGGGTTCCCTTATGTGTCCATTCCCCTTTTTCTGTATGTTTTTTTTATGTGCATTGCTGTCTATCCTACATGGATTGGCGACCCATGTAATTATTGCATTGTATTGTGTCTTTTTCCCCCCCTCCTTTCTCATAGCAAGCAGGTTAAAAGGTATTAGGATATTTCCAGTACGAAACTGTAGGCTTAATAAATATATGCTGCCCTAGGTTGGGTAAAGCAGTCTGCACTGTGATAGGGTGACTTCTTTGTAGAGAGAATCCATTGAGCAGCTATATTCGTCTTCAAGCTGCTTCAAGTAAAGGTATTAGGTAGTTGAAACACCCCAAGTACCCATGAAAAACAAATAACTATGTTTCTGATTGAAGGCTGGCTGTTAAGAAATTCTTCCGTTCATCTGTGGTGTTTTCTTCATGAATGTGCACACATACACGATAGCGGGAGCTGCACGATAGTGCACACATTCTCGACTTGCTTTCAAAACACTGGCTTTTCTCCGCTGAGCTCCCAATTTGAAATGGGCTTATTAAACCTTCTGAATCCTTACTAAACATGTTACATAGGTCATACATTCAGGCAGCCACTGTATACTCCGTTAAAATATCACAGTGAAGAACTTTTTGGAACAGAAAGAATTAAAGCTCACCTGAAACAGGCAACAAGTGCCTTTATGTAATACCCTCTGCAACTAGAGCTCTTTTAGAGCTGGCCGGCCATTGAAGTACCATATTTATGCTCTGTCTGTTGGTGGGAGGGACGACTAGAGTGTTTACCTCTGTAACTAACTAAAATAATGAAATAAAATGGGATTTGCTATACTCCAAAGCAGAATATTAATAAGTTTGAGCTAATAAAATGAAGTTGAACAATTTATAAAGTTGTTAAAGTTTAAATAATGTTATGTAACCCAATTGATTGACAGATGATTTGAGCCAATCCAAGACATTTCTTAAGGTATATAAGTAGAAGTTTAACTCTATGAATTTAGATGCAGATGGAGTGCTGAAGCAGCAGCATCCAGAGGAACTAGTGCTTACTAGCTTTTTGTGTTCATAGAGTGTGTTGTCACTGAAACTAAGCTACTTAAGTTATTACTTGATTTGTTTATTTTGTTTTATTATTTTGATGTACCAAGTCCGCTTATTTTTTTGTTCCTGTGTAATAAAAGAAGTATATTCTTCAAGACTACACCTTGGCTTATGTGTCCATCTGTACCCACTTGGAAATTTTGACTTTTGGTGTCAGAAGTGGGATTTGAACCCATGCCTCCAAAGTGACTGGAGAAGATTTTGATGGACGGCTAATGCCACAGAACAAAGCAGAGGACAGCAGGTTTCCAGGGACAACTATTACAAGGGCAGCAGCAGCACCATACGAGATACCCTTGTTATCCGGGCTTCCCCTGAAAGTAAAAAGAAAGGAAAAGCAACAGCCCATAGTGGCGGAATGCAAAGAAGACAGGAAAGCAGAACAGGCTATAGGAGGAAAGCCCCTGGAATAGGAGAGCCCCCTCAGGAGTCTCAGGACTTGCTTAGATGGTTATGTATATGGCAAGTGGAGTTAGAGAAACAAAGGGAGAGGGAAAAGAGAGAGAATGAGGCACGATGGACAGATACTTTACTGGCCATTTAAGCCATGAGCACTCATCAGCACCCTGCTTCCCCTGGTAATGTACATAAAGACATTAAATTAGTAAAATTATCAGAGACAGATGACATTGAAGCATACATAACGACCTTCGAAAGGGTAGCCCTTGCATGTACTTGGTCCTGAGATCAGTGGGTAATACAACTGGCTCCTTATTTGACTGGAAAGGCACAGTTGGCCTACAGCCATGTGGACATAAATCATGCAAATGATTATGACTGGGTAAAATCTGCTATATTAAAAATATATGATATTAATACGGAAACATATAGACAGATATTTTACGCATATAAGTTTCAAGCTGCAGTTACCCCCCAGGATGCTTACATACACCTTAATGATTTATGTCTCAAATGGTTACAGCCCACTACTAAAACAAAAGACCAAATAATCAAAGCTGTCATTTTGGAGCAATTTATCCAGATATTGAATCCTGACATAGAATTATGGGTAAAGGAACATCGCCCAGAAACATCTGAAGTGGCCATACAACTAGCAGAAGACTATCTGGCTGCAAGACCAAATAGACAAAGAGGGACAGCACCCACCACTATACATCCAACTCCAGTAAGACCAAATACTGGGGGAACCACTTTTGGGGTCAGACAGCCTTTGAAAACAGGATAGTGGTATAATGCTGAGATTATTTGCCATGCCATGAGTGTAAAGGAAAAGGGTACATTGCAAGGTTCTGTCCTAAAAAGAATAATGAAACAACTCTTTTGGCATTGGCTAATTGGGGACAGTATACAGTTCCAGTCATATTAGAAGGGAAAACCATGCAAAGGTTATTGGACTCAGGAAGTAGACAGACACTGGTACAAAAAGACGTTATAAACTGTATGCCTAAAGTAGGACGGCCAACGTCAGGAGTGACATGCATACATGGGGATGTTCATCATTATCCATTGCAGAATATTACAATGATTATACACGGCCATACCCAGCAGTTACCAGTGGGAGTAGTACCACATTTGCCTGTGCCTATTTTATTGGAACATGATCATCTGGATTTTGAGACTTTATTGACTTCCAACATATGTGCCATAGTAACTCAGTCCCAAGCCCTTAAAGAGACTCTGGACCAAGTGTTCCCCTTTTCAGATGAACTGATGGAAACCCCTGGTAAGGATAGGAAAACCAGGAAACAGAAGAGGAATGAAAAAATAGAATGGACTAACAAACATTATAGTATTGATGTACCAGATTTTTTAACTCAAATTCAGAAACAAGCGTTTAAAGATGTACAGCGTAGTGATGTCACTTTTCAACCCTTTTTCCCACAGGGTCAGTTCCTTGAAATCACTATTGCAGGTCATAAATCTATATTAGTAAATGAACTGCTGTATAGAAACTGTATAAATCCAAGAACTGGGTAGGAAGTGAAACAATTAATGGTTCCCCAAGTATATAGGCAACATTTGTTAGAGGTGGCACACAATATTCCATTAGCTGGACATCTAGGCAGAGAGAAAACCTTGAAGTTATTATTATATAATTTCTTTTGGCCTGGAATTCACGAGCAACTAGCCACTTACTGTAATACTTGCACTGAATGTCAGAAGGTGGTTAAACTGGGTAAACAGGACAAGGTACCTGTACAACCCTCCCTCTAATAACAACACCTTTTGAGCATATTGCAATGGATATTGTCGGTCCCTTGATAAAAAGCAAAAAGGGGAATAAGTATATTTTAGTAATCAGTGACTATGCCACCAAGTACCCGGAGGCTGTTCCCTTAGGTAATGTAATTGCTCCAAAAATAGATTAAGAACTAGGCAAGTTATTCAGCCGAGTAGGTATACCACGAGAAATCTTAACAGAGCGTGGTAGCAATTTCCATTCAGTGTTGTTAAAATGCCTATACCAGAGCTTGGGGATAACAGCTATAGCCACAGCCCCTTACCATCCCCAGACCGATGGCTTGGTCAAGAGTTTTAATCGAACACTTAAAAAAATGCAACAGAAATATGTGCAAGAGGAAGAAAAGGAATGGGATAAATACTTACCCTACCTAATGTTTGCCTACCGAGAGGTGCCACAATCATCCACTGGGTTTTCACCTTTTAAATTATTATATGGCCGAAATCCCAGAGGCCCGTTAGATGTTATAAAAGAACAATGGGAAGCTGGAGAGGTACCTAAGGGGATAGCACCCTCTGAGTATATGTGTCAGATACGTAAGTGACTACTAAACTTCATCCACAAAGCACACTCCCATAACCAAAAACAGCAGATGGTACAAAAGCATTCCTATGATAAAGGAACTAAGTTTAAAGAATTTGAAAAAGGGGATAAAGTTTTGCTATTATTGCCTTCCTCGGACAATAAGCTTTTAATAAAGTGTCAGGGACCCTATACAGTTTTAAGACGAATGGGTCCTGTCACCTATGAGATCGCTATGCATGATAAAGTTGTTAAAAAGAAAATCTATCATGCAAACTTGCTCAAACCCTGGTCCAAGAGAACTCCTCCTACGCGTGCCTTTATCTATCCAGAAGAACCAGATAGTGCCCTAACACAGGCATATCAGAGATTGGAAAAGCCTGGGGGACTAGATGAGATCACCATAAATCCAGATTTGACTTCCCAACAGTTAGGTGAGGTACAGACCATGCTTCATATACAGTATATGAAGATAGCTTTTCAGGGACTCCAGTGAGGCCTAAAGATGTGACTCATGATATCACCGTAACCTATGATGCCCCCATTAGATAAAGACCCTATCGTCTCCCAGAAAAAATGAGGCCTGAAGTAATAAAAAAATTAAGGAAAAAGCAAGACTTAGGCATCATTGAGCTCCCGATTTGAAACAGAGCTTGGTAAGCCTTCTGAATCCTTACTAAACATGTTACATAGGTCATAAACTGAGGTAGCCACTGAATACTCTGCTAAAATACCACAGTGAACGACTTTTTGGAGTGGAAAGAATTAAAGCTCACTTGAAACAGGCTACAAGTGCCTTTATGTAATACCCTCTACAACTAGAGCTCTTTTAGAGCCGGCCGGGCATAGAAGTGCCATATTTATGCTCAGCCTGTTGGTGGGAGGGATGACTAGAGTGTTTACCTTTGTAACTAACTAAAATAATGAAATAAAATGGGATTTGCTATACTCCAAAGCAGAATATTAATAAGTTTGAGCTAATAAAATGAAGTTGAACAATGTATAAAGTTGTTAAATAAAGTTTAAATAATGTTATGTAACCCCAATTGATTGACAGATGATTTGAGCCAATCCAAGACATTTCTTAAGGTATATAAGTAGATGTTTAACTCTATGAATTCAGCAGCAGATGGAGTGCTGAAGCAACAGCATCCCGAGGAACTAGTGCTTACTCATTTTTTGTGTTCCTAGAGTGTGTTATCACTGAAACTAAGCTACTTAAGTTATTACTTGATTTGTTTATTTTGTTTTATTATTTTGACGAACCCAGTCTGCTTATTTTTTTGTTCCTGTGTAATAAAAGAAGTATATTCTGCAAGTCTACACCTTGGCTTATGCGTCTATCTGTACCCACTTGCAAATTTTGACACTCAAATATGGATCTTGTTTATAATAGCAATAATACACTCCAGAATGTGGTATTTTTTGGAATATTGTCACTTCTGAGGTGCATGAGACAGTCAGCCTGCAGCCTCATGCCTTACAATACACCTGAGGCATGATGATATCCCATAATATACCATACATTGTTGTGTATTATTGCTTAATTATCTGTGAAGAACCATTTACAACTGTATATGATCATTTATATCCCTTCCAATCCCCATGTTCTGTAGTAGAACACAAGTTAACTAGTGAAGGAGGGTCACTGCCTCTGCTGCAATACTGCCACATGGTAGTTCATGGGTGTCAGTACAATGGAGGCAGAGTGGGTGGGTGGACATTGGTTGGGCTCAAGGATGCCACTCTATCATGGCAGGCTCCAGTCCTCAGGAGCCCCTTGTGCACCAACGTCCTATGGGGCTGGAATAACCAGGAAAAACACATGCCCCAATCATATAGGATGAAGGGAGGCCCCTTTGGCAAGCCCCGCACTGTCAACTGAGGTATGAGCTGCAGTAGAGTGGCAGAAGGTTGACATGAGGGGCCCTATGAGCAGGCCTGATAAACAGAACCCTACCACGGGGGGAAAGCCATAGGGTATACAGGAGGTGAGAGGAAAGTACATGGGATGAGGGTTGATGGTGCTGGGGGAGCCTAGCGGAAATGGGCAGGTTTCAGTAGAAAGGGGGCATAAATAGAAGTTAAAATCAATAATGTATCCTGCCTGCTATTTTTGGTGCTACTAGCTCTCTAATATATGTATATATTCTATGCAAAAAACTCAGTTTAATGTATGAGTTAGGGTTCTTCTACAGCGAAAAAAGTGAGGAAATTCAATTTTAGGGTCCCCACCCCTTGCTCCCCACCCCTAGCCTGCCCCCACCAACAGGCATCAGGGTGTGCATTGGGGTTGTTTGTCATAACTCTTAACCCATCCCATGTGTAAACAAGCTGAGGTGGTGTAGTTTAGGAGAATGGGTTGAGAGTTAGGAAGATGACCCCAACGCACACCCCGATGCCCATTGGTGGGGGTAGGTGGGGTGGGTAGGGGGGAATTTAACATCAATGTCCTTGCTTTTTTCAGTGGAACAACCTAACTGAAGCATTAAATGGAGTTTTTGCCATGAATTTCACTTCATTTTGAGAATGAGCACTATAAATAGTGAATTTTTTGTCACATAGTAATGCTAATGGTAATGCACATGCAAGCGCAAACGGTAACACACATGGTAACGCAAAGGTAAATGGTAATGCAAATGGTAAGAGAAACACAAGTGCAAATGTTAATGAAAACAGAAATGGTAACTCAAACGGTAAGGCAAACACCAATGGCAAAAGAAATGCAAACATTAGTGGAAACAGTAACGTAAACGGTAACACCAACGTAAATGCAAACGGTAAGAAAAATGCAAACGGTAACAAAAATGCAAATGGTTAAGGCAATGGTGCTGGAGAAGGAAACAGTAATGCAATCAACAACAGAAACGCAACCGAAAACGCAAACGCTAAGGGCAACAGAAACACAAACTGTGAAGAAGACGCAAACAGTAACGGTATGCAGTTGGAAACACAAAGAATTACAGTAACAGCAACGATGATGCCAAAGTGAACAGTAACACAAAGGGAAATACTAATGCAAGCACGTATGGAAACACAAATGGTAACACATATGGACACGGTACCACAACTGAAAATGCAAATGCTAACAGTAACAGCAATGATGAGACAAAAGGAAACACAAATGCAAATGGAAGCACATACGCAAATAAAAATTATAATGCACACGGTGATGCAAAATGAGACACAAACAAACAGTAACAGAAATGCAAATGGAACAGTAACGCAAACACAAGTGCAAACGAAATGCAAAGGGTAATGCACATGGTAGCGTAGAAGAGAACAGTAAAGCAAACAGTAACGGAAACACAAGTGGAAACAGTAAGTGTAACAATAACTAAAGTGCACACCCTTTTCTTTGATTCATGATTTCCCTGGTTAGGTTTTCGCTGAAAGCATTGTCACAACGAAAAATCCCTATCTCGCACCGTTTTAGAGATACGAGCCCCGAAAGGCGTGACATATGCCACCATGTTAGTCTATGGGAAAAAACATAAATGTCAGAGTACCAACATTTGGCAGTCATGCAATATATTTTCACCAAACCACCAAAAGGCACATCTGTGAGATGCTGACAGCCTTCCCTTCAAATTTCAATCGAAAAGACCAAATGGTTCTTTTGCAGCAGGGTGGCAAAGAACTCCTGTCATTTTTGGCCACAGTCTGGAAAAGTAGTGTCGCATTTTGCGACACTTTTTGCAAACATTTGCGAAAGTGTCGCAGGTGCAACACTACTTTGCGACACTACTGTTTCTAGAAATTTGAAAAACATATTTCTGGGGTGTTTATTCCCAAAATAAAGACATGGCTAGCATCCTCAAGGTCTGACTAGGTAAACATAGAAAGAATTGTGCCCATAGAAGGCTCCAATTTTAAATGCCATGCATTTTTCTGATCATTAACTGAAAAAAATGGCAGATTTGTGACACTTCTAGGGCCATTTGCGACACTAAAAAGTGCATTTGCGACACTTTCAAACTTTTTGTTAACTTTTCCCATTGACTTATAATGGGAACTTGTTTTTTGAATAACTTTTGAACTGTTAATATTTTTCCAAAAAATCTTTAACAGGCACATCGGGAACCCTGACCGCATGTTCCCTGAAATTTTCAGACTGGTCACACAAACCATGTAACCTGTAGGCGAGAGCAAAGTATTCACAAAAAAATTTAATTGTGCATTTGGTTGTCACTTAATAACTCTGCAGCCATATATCTGACCAGTATGAACATTAGAAGATCCCAAGATCTACCATGTCTAATTATGCATACCAAATTTCAGTCAGATCTGGTCAATGGTGGCAAAGTTATTAAGGTGCAAAATTTCACCCTTTAACCTTAAAAGTGCTACTCAACTCTAACTATGGTAGCACTACAAGCCATGGTGCCAGGCAGGCACCTTACTTCCCCTCTCCTCTTTCTCCCCCACTTCTACTCTCCTAATGACTGAGTCCCCCACCAGGAGTTGTTTCCTTCCCCTATGGGGTCCCATGCCATCATCCTGTGGGTCTTCTTTGTGGCGGTTCCCAGCATCCTCCTTGGTCTCCACTGCAGGTGCCTCCATATATGAACCACTATCCACCAGAACAGCATATGAATTGTGGAGCGGTACATCTGGATGGATGCACTTCCGTTCCACCACCCTGTCCCTCCCTGAGCTCACGTTTGTCCAGCCGCTCCTAGACTGAGGAGGTGAGAGATGCTGGCTGGAGAAGGGCACTGGAGACAGGCAATAGGAAGGATGACTTGGGGGCCTTGTTGCTCTTGACGCTTCTCTCTCAACTAGCCCAATGCAGAATCTTAGAATGCAGCTCTGCTTGTGGACACTGCCGACAAGGGACTGAAACTATTTTTAAAATTAAAAAAATCAAATGGAGCAACCGTAGCCCTCACCATAAATCCTGACCACTCACTCTTCTTGGGCAACTGACAACACTCTCACACAAAAAGCCGTGAAGTTTGTCGTAATTAATACTTGTGTATTACGGCATTTAATACACGGCTCTTTGTATAAGAAAAATGCAGCCCATTAATTAAAACGCAAGAATAAAACCTGTAATTATAACTCAAGAATACTACCTGCTACTATATAAGATTGTGAATAATTTATATGCAATTTACATGTTGGTACCTGTCTTTAAACATAGATTCCTTAATTGTGAATTAAACTGCATATTTATTGGTCAATAACAAAAATACAGTTAGTGACTACCAAATCAGTTTTTCACTGAACTCTATGACTTTTTGAGGGTTGAGTAGATGATCCCAACGATGTGGGCAGAATGAGAAGAGATCTGGAAAAACTGTTGAAATGGTCTGAAGAGTGGCAACTTGGGTTTAACACAAAGAAGTGCAAGATCATGCACACAGGGAAAAGAAATCCTGAAGCTACCTATAGGTTGGGAGGGGAATTGCTGGCAATCACAATGGAAGAAAGAGACTTTGGCATCATCATCACAGATGACTGGAAATCATCCATGCAGACCTCTAAAGCAGTAGGTAAGGTTAGAGGGATGTTGGGGTGTATTAATAGGGGTATCACAAGACGTAAGAGGGAGGTAATAATCCCTCTTTACAAGACACTGGTTAGGCCACATCTGGAGTACTACATGCAGTACTGGAGGCCACACTTGCACAAGGACATTAACAAAATGGAGGCAGACTGGAGAAGGTCAACCAAAGTGGTGCAGGGAATGCAGCAGAAAACATATGAGGACAGATTAAAGGAGATAGGAAATGATTTTTACATAGTTAACTGCCTTGCTATCTTCCTTACCATGCCAGTTATGTATTCTGATATGCTTTGATGATTTTTTCTACATTGAGTTCCACTCTCCTAACCAGCTGCTGCTCTTGATTTTCATATTTCTAAGACATTCTATGACATCAAAAACTCCCATTCCATGCTATTCATCTGAATGGCCAGGAAAGGTGTTTGTGATGTCATAGACTGTTCATGCAGTATGGAAAGAGACAGCAGCAACTGCTGAGGAGAGAGGGATTCATGGTCTTTAAAAAGGCAACAACATTAGATTACTAATTTAACAAAAAAGGTCAAAAACATATCTTAATGCTGGGTAGCCAATAAAAAAAACAGCTAGAGGGCTTCTAGAGGTATAAAAATTGTTTCCTATCACCTTTAACATAGCTCAACATGTATACCCTAGAGCAAAGAAGGGAGAGAGGCAATATGATAGAAATATTCAAATATTTTAAGGGCATTAACAAGGTAAAAGAGTCTAAAATGTTTCAATATAAGAAAAATAACATGATAAGAGGACACAGCATGAGATTAGAGGAAGGACAATTAAGGGGTAATGTGAGGAAGTTCTGTTCCACAGAAAGGGTGATGGATGCATGGAACAACCTACCGCAGGAAGTGGTGGATATGAATACAGTGTAGGGCTTCAAAAAGACATGGGATAGGCATAAGGGAGCAATACGCATGAGTATGAATAGGCCATTGACAGAGTACAGACCAATGGCACATTCATAAGGTAGAAAAAATGGGCAGACTGGATGGGCCTTGTGGTCCTTATCTGCTGTCAACTTCTATGTTTCTATGACACACTTGTAGAGATGGATGAACCTCAGAATGTTTGAGAAGATTAGAGGCTGGAGGGATTCAGATAGTCATCACAGTGCAAATGTACTGTTTCCATTCAGCAACATATTATCATCATGTACCTAACCTCATTTCAGATTGTCCTCAGTAATATGCTGTCCCAGTTTAAGGCCACAAAAGGCTTACTGAAACAGCATCCGATTCTTACAGTGAGAGGATTGGATGGTTCAGATTATTTTACCCATGGCTTTCATTACGCTGTATGACAACAGATAAAAACTTCCATAAATGGCAAAAGGAGCATTGATGACATCCCTTAACCTGATCTGGGGTTATGATTTGATTCCTGTAAGAGTCACATGTTCACATGCTTTATTGTCCCACATTATGGGTAATATGCACTGGGCACTGGGTTGTCAGCTTTACCTCTACATACAGACAGCATGGCCCACCCTGTCTGCCAATTTATCCATGCCTACACTGTCACTGCAGACCCTATTTGATCTCAGGCTACATCCCTGCTGCTGCCCAACTAACATTCCCTTGTGCCAATACCATGCGTGCTTGAAGTCCACCACTGTTTTCACCTTCACTACTCCCAATGGAAGATTGTTGTAGGCATCCTCCACTCGTTCAGTGATGAAGTACTTCTGCAAATCCCACCTACATTTCCCCCTTTCAGCTTCATTGCTTGTCCCCTTGTTCTTGAGCACCTTCCCCTCTGAATAATACTCCCCTCTTATGCCTTGTACATGCCTATGAGGCATTTATTTATTTATTTCATTTTGTTAACTGGGTAGTCCCACTGGGTCCAAGAGGTCCCCTTTTCAGGGGCAACTCAGAATTAATTACATAAAAACCTGCTGGATACAGGACATTTTGGTGAGACAAGGCAGTTTTTGGAACAATCATGGCACTTCTAAGCCTCTTCATTACAGAGGAACATACCTAGACATTATATAATCACTTACAGCTTTACAGGAGGTGGCTTCCAACAATGGCAGAGTGTTAATACAAGTTACTATGGATACAGGTACCAGACATCAAACCACACTGACCATTTTTTGCACTAGTTGGCTTATGTTATAGGTATCTATTATGTCCCCACCCTCCTCAATTCTAGGGTGTACATACTGAGATACCTTAGTCTCTCTGCATAGGTCTTCAGATTCAGTCACTGCACCATTTTAGTTGCCCTCCTCTGAATAGCCTCCACCCTGTCTTTGTCCATCTTCAGATGTGAGACTCAATTTTCTAAAGGTCAGAAATGGCACTCAGTGGTTGTGTCAGACAGAAATAACACATCTGTTACCTGGCACTACACTGTGCGTTATTCCCAATTTTCTTACAGAGCCTGCACCAGAGGGGGAGGACACCTGTGCCAGTTAGGCGCGTGCCATGTTTGCCGCAGATGCACAGCTGAGCCAAGGTGGAGAGAGGCTTGTGACAGAACTGTGCTGCAGCATCCCCAACACCCACATTTTTGAAGACTCCCCATGGCTATAGGGCACAGCCAGTCTAATGGCTGTTTACACCACCATAGTTGGTACAGGTGGGATGGCCAGAATGAACCTACAGCAGTGGTTGGTCATCTACCACAGCACAGGTCAACCACTGACTGCCTCAGAACCCTGAACCAGTACAATGCCCTCAGTAGCCATCACTGCCATTGGGAATGACCATAGTCCAACCATGGCATCAACAGACACAATATGGCAATAGTGCAAGTAGGTGCAGCATGTATCATGCTGGACTGCCCACCTGTCCCATTGCACAGAACAGAATGATTGACTTCTGTACAGAACCACCTTGGCAGTGTGATGGTCCATCAGTCAGAGCCCCTTCTATAACCCAACATGGTGGGCATTGCAGCAGAGCATACCAGCAGCAATGGTGTCTACCCCATACTGTGCCTGTACTCCTCGACATATCCTGCAACACTAGGCAGCATCTTGGCAACTCGTGCATGGTGACTTGTCAGATCTGACAGCCATGACAAGCATAGTAGCACAGTGCAGTCATGCAAGCTGGCAGGTAAGTGGAGGTCTCTACGTGCCAATTCAAAGAATGCCCTTTTGTGCCAGTCTCAATGAATGGATGCTCTAGTGCTGGGTCCCCTTCCCAAGGTCCTATGAGTAACTGGCACATGGTGGGGACACCTGTACACACCACACACACACAGACACACACACACACACACACACACAGACACACACACACACTGATTCATGGGAGTCTTCGACAATATGCAACTCACCATCTGGCTCCCTCAATCAGGAGGAGGATTGGACCACAAACATGTCAGCATCAGGACAATGGCATGGCTTGGGGGCTCCCAGTAAACAGGTACAGTATGATGATGATGCCTGATGGTGTACATTGTATGGTGTGTGCAATGTGCCAAGAAGATGTAAAGGGCCAGCAGAGTACTGCCTGTGGACCCCTGTGGCCACAGATATGTGAAGGTCTGTCCTGGTAACAACCACCACCTATCTGGCAGATGTGGGCCTCCACTCCTGCCAACTTGTACTGTACAGTGGACCAATGCTGCCCACCGTGCTCTGTTCTGTATGCTGGCATACTCTCTTTAGGGACTCACTGGTATATTGGTAGATTTTTGCTGTTGTAGATGTAGGCACTGAGCATGTTGTGCAATGACACCCTCTGCCACACACGAACATTGCCTGATGCTCAATTTAGGTGCCATGGATGGTGACTAACCGAGTGTCCTGCACATGTACATGTCCCATTGTGCATGTTCTCCCTGTGCAGGGACAGTGCACTGATGCGTGTCTGCATCTGCTACCCTATGGGGTCTCCGTGATCACATTTATTGTGTCCAGACAATGGGCATGGCCCCATTTCTCCTTTCTGCAAGATGGGCATCATTCTTATTGTGTGTGCAGGTAGCTGAGCCCATTGGCACCATTGAAAGTGTTGTACTGTAGAGTATTGAGGCTAGCTTTTCACTGACAGATGCCTCCATCAATCCCCGCCAATGTGCCTTGTGTTTGACGGAGGACAGCATGTGTGGCATCCTTGGGGGGCTGGCGCCAGGATCCCTCCTGTACCAGAATCTGGTGCAGGGTCCCTGGTACACCAAGCTTCAACATGTTATCATTTGCTGCAGCTTGCATAGGTCTAACAGCTCACTGAAAATTGAGCCCATGGTCACCAGAACTGGAAACACTACTCAAGGTGAGGTTTCACCAATGATCTATACAATAGCGACATGATGTCGATCCTTCTGCTGATGATACCCCTCCATACTCACCCTAGCATCCCACTGGCCCTACCTACTGCATTGTTGCACTGCCTCACCACCTTGGAGTCATCAGATATGATGACTCCATGGTCCCATTCCTGCTTGGCAACCATCAATTTCTCTTCCCTCATTCTGTACTCTGCTTCTGGGTTTCTGTGCCCTAGGTGCATGATTTTGCATTTTTTAACATTGAAACCCAGTTGCCATACCCTTGACCACTCCTCCAGTTGTCACATGTCTCTGCACATTCTTTGCACCCCTCTCCTGAGTGTCCACCCTATTGCAATCTTTGGTGTCATCTTCAAAAAGCCATATCTTCCCACCCTTCTGTAATGTCACTTATAAAGATATTAAATAGAACTGGCTCCAGTACCTGAGGTACCTGCTGTTCACGTTCCCTTTCCCAGAGTGAGTTCTGTTTATCACCACTTTCTGTCACCTATACATCAACCAATTTCATACCCAGTTTACCACCTTAGGACTCTTCACCCAAACTGCCCAGTTTACTGACTGGTATGGTGCCGAAAGCCACCACTCCACCATGATCTATTTCCCTGGTCACCAAGCCAAAGAAATCTGTCAGGATCATCTGGCATGCCCCCATTGACCCATGTTGCCTTGGGTTGTTTAGCCCACTGGAATAAAGATATTCTAAAATCCTTTCTTTCAGAACTGACTCCATTATCATTCCCACCACTGAAGTCAGACTGACCGGCCTATAGCTGTTAGCTTCCTCTGAAAAATGACTAACATCTACCTCCCTCCCTACATTGCTCCTGATGCTTTTATGTGGCCTGTCCTCTTCTCCTTCATCTGTCAACACTGAACAAAAGTATTTGTTCAGGATCTCCACACCCACCTCACCCGGTTAACCTTACAATTCCTCCATGGTCTTCCTGTTTTCACTTATACATCTAAAAAATGTCTTGTCCTCTATCTTGTCCCCATGGCTGTTCTTTCATCTGTTTGCACCTTTAAACTCTGAAATGCTTTCCCTGCCTCCCTCTATTTCTCTTGATACTCTGATCCCCACAAGCTCTAGAAATCCCTGCAAAAAACCTTCACTGTAGCTGAATCCTGGTTTGCCGACCACCGGCTCATGTTAAATTATAAGAAAACCAAAGTCAAGGTGTTCGCACACCACCAGAGCAAACACAAGGGCCTCCCACTACATATTGTTAACTCCCTGAAACAACCCCTTGACCAGGTAGATACTTTTAAATACCTTGGCATCACCCTAGACTCTGCTCTTAACTACCATGAACACATCCACCTTCTAAGCACTGCAGTCAATACCAAAACTGGCCTGCTCCACTGCTACAAGCATTGTCTCACTCCTGATGCCCTTCGTATTGCTGTCTCCTCCTCAGTCCTGTCCCTAATTGATTATGAGATTTTGGTCTACTGGGCAGCCGATAACTCCTCCCTCCACAGAATTAGAGTGTCCCTGAACATAGCCTGCTGCCTAGTCACAGGCTGTGATTGAACCACTTACACCTGCTCCCTGTATTGTCTCTCCAACTGGCTCAATCTTGATAGTAGGATTAAGTACCAAACCTGCCTCCTCTCAAAAAAGATCTCCTCATAGCTTTCTCCCATGGGTCTCTTAACCCTCCTGCAACCCTCACCCTTACTAAAAAACACACACAGCTGCTCCATATCTTCCTTCCTGATCCCTCGGTGCAGAACTACCCTCTGCCAGAAAACTTTCAGCCACAGAGACCCTCTCTGGATGAACGTATTTCACAGTGCCATAACCTCTGAAGCTCATCTAAGCCTCTCCAAAGCCTTCTTCAGGAAACATCTCCTCACCACTAGCGGCTGTGACTGCTACTAGTAGACTGGGGGATCCCACCCCTCCCACATCCCAAGGAATTCCCACTACCCCTGAGCTATCCAATCCTGTTAACAATGGATCACATCCTGCCTTATGGTCTCCCTTGTTTTTTGTTTACCTTTGAATCCCCATTCTAGCCCTGGTTATGTCTCTTACATTGCATAACTCATGCCTGTAACCCAATTCTGTGCTCCTGATGTATTTAATTACTGTGATACTGTTTTGTTTTATGATTCCTCATGTATCCCATATTGTACAACTGTTTTGTCCTATGAGGTGGAGCCTTTGTAAAGGAGTCTCTGACTCAAAGGTTTGCAATTCTGATATGTTCAAATAAATGAAAATAAATAAATTCACTTCCCTTTCATCCTTCCTCTTCATTTCTTTACACTTCCTGAATGCTACCTTTTTTGTCTTTACCTTTTTAGTCACTTCTTTTAGGAACCGTAGCAGTCTATTTTTCTCCTACTTTTGCTCATTTCCTTTGCACAGAGGTTTGTTGTCTTCACTATGCCATTCCTTATCTTGCCCACTGTTTCTCCACCCAAAGCAAGCCAATCCCATGTGCTAGGAATTGTCTCTGCCTCCCTCTCTCCAGTGTTCCTCCTATTTTTATGTGGTCCATCCCCTTCCTCTTCCACTGTGAAGAATGAACAGAGCTATCTGTTTAGGGTATCTGCTTGTCTTGATCCTCCTCTATAATTACAGGCACAATTCCTCCCCTTGTCTTTCTCTTTAACTTATGTACCTAAAAAGGTCTTGTCCTTGTTAATTACTCCTTTGGTTATCATTTCCTTAGTGTGCACCTTTGTACTCCTTTCCACTTCCCCTGCATTCAACTATTTCTCCTGGCACACCTCCCTATCCTCTTCCCTCTGCACATCTTTCTACCTCCTGAATGCTGCCCTTTTAGACTTTACCTTTTCAGTCACAGCCCTTAAGTACCATCAGCATTTCTTTTTACTCCTATTTTTGGTCGCTTATTTTGAACAGAAGTTTGTTGCCTTTACTGTGCCATCCTTAACTTGGTCCACTGTTCCTCCTCCCCACCCAGGCCACCCCATCCGCACACACACACACACACACACACTAGGTCATCTCTGAGGCATTTATCAATTTTTTTAGAAATCTGTCCTCCTGAAGTCCAGGACCCTCATCCTTGTGTTGGTTGATTCCACTGTTGTCCTTATGTTGAACCACACTGTATGGTGGTCACTTGTCCCCAGGTGGGCTTGCACCTTGATGTCCGAAACACTGTCACTGTTTGTGAGGCCCAGTGTTACCCATCATGAGTGGTCTCCCTGACTAGTTGCTGTAGAAACACCCCCTGCAGGAAGTCTAAGATGTCCCTCTTCTAGCTGAGGCCATGGCTGGGAGGTTCCATTCTATAGTACATCCAGCAGATTGTAGTCCCCACCAGCAGTAGCTACCTTTTTTCTGCCACTGTGATAAAGGCTTCCCCCAGTTCCTTATTCATTTCCACCCCCTTTGTGTTGGAGGTCTGTAGATCCTTCCCCAGTAAGAATAGTGGTTCTGGCTCCTGTCTCTGGGAAGACCCACAGCACCTCCAACCCCTCCATTCCCACCTGGCTTCCTTATGTTTCTGTCATTTTGATACCATCTCTAACATTCAGGACCACCCCTCCTCTCCATCCAATCCTTCCTGAACTGAGTATAGCCTGGTATGGCTGTGTCCCAGTTGTGGTTGCCTGCGCACCATGGCTCAGTAATGGCCACAATATTCATGTCTGCCTCTGCCATGATGGCTTTTAGGTCTGGAACCTCTCAATTTCTTCCCAGCTGTCTTCAATGGCCATTCAAGCACTTGCTTAAAAGAGGCTGTGGCATCTTGGCATGCAACATACAGTAGTATAATTTAGAAAGACTGGAACAAGATGTCAATGACTTTGGAAACGTTTCTTTTTGAACAGCAACATAATCTAATATGAGAGCTGAAATTATAAAATTGAGGAATAGTAACTGTAACACCCTCTAGATTTGAGAGACTGATATTTAATGATAATTTACACATTCTAGTTTAATCCAGTGTTTCTTAAATAATGTCACTGTGGTACTGACATATTTTTGTGTGGCTGTAAAGGTCACTGGAACCCTAGTGAAAATGTTATAAAAATGGCTATTTCTCAGCTTGATAAAACATAGATCAGTTTCAAGGGATAAGGCAACAGTATCTTGACTTATGATATACTGTGTAAGAAGAGATTGATTGGATTAGAAGACTGGGACAAACACCAAATTAAAGAGTGATGCCATCAGGCTATCACCAAGTCGGTTCAACAACTTCGATGTTGAAATCTCTGACAGTGACAGGTGAAATTCTGGAAGGTGAAATTTCTCCTGTCCGACATATGCTGTTTTCTTTGCAGGGGGCTTTGCTCCCCATGTTCTCCATAGCCCCCAATGTTTAGATAACAAACTCCAAGTCAGAGTTGACTCAGAAAGGGGTGAAACACTGATGAAATAGAGCAGTTTCGACTTCAAGTGCATTACAGTGACAATCTCGAATTCGTTCAACGTTGTCGCTGTAATGGTCTTTGATGTCGAAATTTTATTGTTTCGTCAGTATACCGACCAACAGAATGTTCTGATGGCAGCACTCTGACGCCACCAATACTGTAAATTATGGTAGCCAAGCCACATCTGTGGATTGAGACCATAGACGTTAGATACAGTACCTCCTGCTACAAAACAGCTTTTGCTTTTTGATTAAGTGCCCTCCCTCTACATAATATTTTTTCTTGTGATTTGAGGAAGTGCGTCATTACATGGGTCACTGGAGAGAACACTGGATTATAATGCATACTGTAGATTGCCTTTGCCATTAATATAGCAGCCAGTTTACTATAGCAGAAGACCATAATTCTCAGTTTTACATCAAAACGTGTAATTATAACTTCCGATGAGTTACAACTGGAACACAGAAGCAATTCAAGTTTTAAAATGTTTATAGTTTAATAAAAATGTTAATAGGTTTTATGGTTTGATAGATGTATATGCTTTGCCTGACTTTCTGGGGGATTCATGTGTTCTAAAAAGAATAAAATGATTACAGGTGTGAAGAAGGCTGGTAATTCTATCTGTGGGAACTGGTAATATAATAATAAGACAAATGCTGCATTCCTCTGTGGCCACGGCTGCTGGAAAGCCCGTCAGCCACTCCTGCACTCCTGCCCAACCCTCTGCTCCACAATGCCAGTTTCATCCCTATTCAGGCTGCTGCATTCCTCTGTGGCCATGGTGGCTGGGAAGCCCGCTGGCTGCTTCTGCGCTCCTGCCCAACCCTCCGCTCCACAACACCAGTTTCAGTCCTAGTCAGGCTGCTGCATTCCTCTGCAGCCGTGGTGGCTGGGAAGC
Organism: Neoceratodus forsteri; assembly: GCA_016271365.2. Classification (NCBI taxonomy): domain Eukaryota; kingdom Metazoa; phylum Chordata; order Ceratodontiformes; family Ceratodontidae; genus Neoceratodus; species Neoceratodus forsteri. The sequence goes on from CM057454.1 coordinate 284,428,404, forward strand.
CGGCCGGCCACTCCTGCCCGACCCTCCATTCTACAACGCCAGGTACGAATCTCCATCTAGGACTAGGACTGCTGCTGTGTAGCTCACTGGATGTGGCTATCAGCAAAAGCTCCCTACTGGCCACCTTCACTCTAGCTCTTTCCACCATTGGATGCCATGCTCCAGCTAAATTTTGCACCTCAGACAGTGTACTGAAACTGTATTTTGTTTGCAATCTATATTATTCTGGGACTGTATTTTCAGTCCTTCCACTCTTTCCCACCCCTGGCATTTTTTAAATACACTACATTCCCCACCTCCGTTTTCTACTGTCCTGCCATTGGTTCATAACTACACCATTCAAAATTAAAAGGGAAAGCATCCTACCCCCCCCCCGAATAAAGAGGATATATCTAGCTCTAGGAATCCCCTTGCAAATCTTCTACTACGGTCACCAGAACTCCCTTTTTCACTCCCTCCAATGCCTGAAACTTTTGTTATTTAGGCTGTTTTCTCACTAGTACTGAGGGACTAGTCTACACCTTCCCAGGGTGCCCCTCTACCTCCAAACACGGTCACACCAACATTTCTCATTCCCCTGTGCAACTTTTTCTACCTTCTCTCCTACTCCCCCCCCAACCAGCTGGTTGCATATACCCCACTCACCCCTGTGCCTCTTCTGAAACCCGCACCTTATATTATCACCACACCCCTGCCTCACCGGCCCTTTCAACCACCCCAACCTCACCTTACCACAAAATTGCACCTGACCTACTGCAACCCCACACAAGCAGCTGCATCACAATTATTAGATGCTCCAGGTGCAAACAAACTGCCTTTAACCCATTAAATGGTTGTATGCTCCCAGGGACTTTCTCCTTCATACTTTTACTCCTGCTACTGGCAGGGGACATCAAAAGCAACCCTGCACCCCCAATCCTCAAAAACAGCCACCCACCCATAAATATATAAAGGTCATGCATATCAACATTAGGAGCCTTCCCCCTAAACTGGACCTCCTAAATGCCTGGATAACACAGAACACCCCTGACATACTATGCCTCTCTGAAACCTGCCTAGCTACTAAAACAACTGACTCAAGCATCTCCTTCCCAGGCTACAACATCATTCGACAAGACCATGGCAAAAGAGGTGGTGATGTAGCTATGATCATAAGGCACCAACTCTCCTTTTCTATACTGAAAAAGAATCCATTATTGGTTCCCATGAGCTGATTCTTACTAAATTCTCCTTACCCCATTCACTCCTGACCTTTATTGGAGTAGTCTATGCATCTCCCCAGCTTAGTCAAGATGCCATGTGACACTTATATCTGCCCTCTGGCCCAATCAGGTGAACTATCACTCCTCAGTGATTACAACCTCGACTGGCTGGCCCCCTCATCTATGTCTACAATAACCAAGCTAGAATCCCAGAACCTCTCCCAACTAATCATGGAACCAACCCACTACAACACCAGATCCCCAAACCACTCACTCCTAGATTGAATCCTCTCATCCCATCCTCACTGCATATCAGCATCAGGAGTCCATGACCCATCTCTAGGCGACCATTGCATCACCTACTGTGTAAGGAAAATGCATCTACCCAAATCCACTCCAAAATACATTGAAACACACCCTCTAAGTTCACTAGACACTAACTCCCTCCTCTCTGACCTTCATCATGCACACTGGTTCCCAGTCTACTCTGTGGCCTCAGATGACACTGCCCTAGCCCACTTCACCAGAATTTTCAACAGTATCTGGAATTTCCATGCTCCCCTATGTAAAGCCAGGGTTAGGAAGCGCCACCACCCCTGGATCACTGCCCCCATAGTCACACTCTGCAAGGTTCGCGTCAAAGCCTGGTCCACCTATAAAACCTCTCTAACTCCTAACTCGAGACGTGTGTAACACTGTGAGGAATACTTGCACTCTGGCTATCTGCCATGCCAAGGCAGACTACTTTAAACATCACTTGAGCACTGCAGATATCTCCTGCTTCTGGAACATAGTACACCCAATCATCAACCCTACTTCCTAGTCAAACACCCATACACTAAAGCACAATGGTACAGAAATAATGGACCTCACACAAGTTGCAGATACACTAAATACCTACTTCACCACTTGTGCTTCCCCCTGCCCTGCCTCTGCCCCACTGACTACCCCAATCCCTCCCCAATACCCACAAAAAATGAAAAACACCTGCTTGCTCCTGTTTCCAAATCAGAAGTCCTGCATGCCTTACTAGCACTAAGCCCATCCAAATCAAGCCCAGACAAGCTACATCCTAGCATTTTGCATATCTCTGCCCATGCCATCGCCACCCACCTTGCCCACATCGTAAATTCATAATTTTCCTCAGGCACAGTACTGAAAGCCTGTAAATCAGCATGCATCATCCCTCTCCAACAAAGGTGGTGATCCCACCTCACCTGGTAACTACCGCTCTATCTCCCTTTTACCTGCCCTAGTAAAATTACAGGAACACCTCATTCTGTCCAGACTCTACAATTTCCTAACGTCCACTAATTTTCTATCCCTCTACCAGTCTGGTTTCTTATAAAACCACTTCACTATCTCCTTCTTTCTCCATGTTACTGGTCACATTCAATCTGCTATTGATAAAGGCTACCTCACCACTGCAGTCTTCATCGACTTAGCAAAAGCCTTGTACTCCATATCCCACCACTACTTCTAAATTGACTTGATGATGCAGGGCTTGCCCCGCCTGTTATTCGGTGGTTCAATTCCTACCTAAAAGATAGAGAAAAGTCAATTAAAATTGCTAACTTCTCCTCCTCTTCTCTCTCTATCCTGGCAGGTGGCCTACAAGGTTCCATACTCGGCCCTGTTCTGTTTTCAATTTTCATAAATAACCTCCTGACCACCTGCTCTTCTTTCCTCATCCATATGTATGTGAATGACACTGTTCTGTTCTCATCTGGTCTGGACCTTGTCACTGCACACTCTAAGTTTCAACAAGATTTCAGCTCCATCCAAGCTTGGTTCATCTCTAAACACCTTAAATTAAATACTTCAAACGCTGTCTCTATAACCTTCGGCACTCTCCAAAGACTAGCTAAAGCAAATCTCACTTCATCTATCACCTCCCTTGATGGCTCCCCACTAAAAGTGGTCCCATCCTACAAATACCTTGGCATTTGGCTTGATCCCAACCTAAATGTTTCTCTACATATTGATTACATTTCATCCTAATTTTGCCCTAAGCTAGGAGTCTTATACCATAACAGAGACTCTCTACCCTTCTCAGTGCACCGTAGACTCTTGACAAAGTTGATTATGGCAGTCTTTGACTATGCAGACATTGTCTATGGCACTGCTCCCTCCACCTCTCTCTCTCGCCTTGACTCCCTATTCTATGCCTTCTGTCACTTCACCTCTAACTCTTACTAGAGGACTCATCACTGTTCTCTTCTCTCTTGCATGGATCTCCCTCCTCTCTCACATAAATGTCTAACCCACTCTGTATCTTTCATCTCTAAATTCTGGTTCAACCTGCTTCTCTCCTACATCTCCTCTTTCCTCTCTCCTGACCCTACCTCCCCCATTCCCTATGATCTAGAGACTCACCCACCTTCTCACTCCCTTCTCTTTCTTCCAACTTTGGTAAATCTGCCTTCAACTACCTCCTCCCCTCCCTATGGAACTCTCAATCTCCCCACTTACACAACTCTCCCTCTTACTCTTCTGTTAAAGCTCAGCTACGTCTTCTTCCTCATTCCACGTGCTCCCACAACTTAATCAAGCACTGTACTATAGCCTGAAATGGCACTTAATCTGAACTCTGACCCCCTTAACCCTAACCTTACTATGTAGCCTATAAACCTAAACAGCCTTCTTATTTATTAGCTCACTAAATGTATGCGTGAGGCATCTCTGTACTCTACATGCTATGGAATGTAAAATTGTTTATGCCTCCTGTGCTACTGTCATGCACAAATGGTGTTTTGCCCATCTATGTATTGAATTTAAAGTGTTGTATACTGTATATCATGAAATGTATATCTATCCTTCCCTTGCCCCCCCCCCCCAGGCTGCACCTGGAAATGAGTATCGGCTCAGTGTGCCTTTTCTGATAACCAAATGTTTAAATAAATAAATAAATAAAAATGAGCTTTGTGCTCACATTCTCCTATGTCATCTAATCCCCTTGATGGAATTAGAGTCCTGCAATGCACAGCTATCTATCCATGGTTTTATGTTGTATTACAAAATAAAGACAACATGAAAGGACATGAGGGCTCCTATATACAGTGAACAAAAATGAACAATTCAACATTCAGGTTCCAAATACTAATTGCACATACAGTACTCTCTCTCTCTCTCTCTCTCTAGGCATAGCAATGAAGCTGTGTACCTTGGGTCAACCTTCAGGTCTTGTTATTTTGTGTCATGTTTTTTTTAACACAATCATTGTAACCTTACTGACACACTTATACAGAAGTGTAGTATGAAGTGAACTCCCCACATTATAAAACTTTGTTACTATTCCCAGGGAGAGTGTGTGCAGCACTTTGACTTCTGAACACTCACTTTAGATTTCCCCAAATTTGTTGGCTGTGTATATAGACCCAATGTTAACTTAATACAGTTTTTTTGTAATATAAATTTTCTTACACCTTTGAATGGTAAATAAATAATTAATATATGCATCATAAATGTCAAAATGACAATGGAATAATGATGCTGGTCTGCAGCCTGCAGCTGGCATCATCATTCCAAAAGATTAATGATGCTGCCCTGCTCACAGCATCCAAAATCTATAATTTACATCACTAAATAAATATTACACATTTTCCTGTTATAAATACTAAACAGATCTAAGTAGTATTCTGGCAAGTTTCAGCATGACTAACCTAAAGGCAGACATAATATGTAATGCTGAAACACCATGCATTTTCATTCGAAGGAAAATATCAATCTGTTGATAAGATTTAGTACATTATGGCGCTAATGTTTAATCATGAAATGTCAGGGTATACAATAATTGATATGAGCAACTACTGTGCCAAATCTCAGATTGATTTTCCAAAATGTATACAGTAAGAGATAAAAATATTGAGAAAATCTGTGTACTTTTAGTATAGACAACTGGCATTTATGTTTGAATAAATGACATAGGAGGCACACATTCTTGAGACATAATAGAAACATAGAAACAAAGAGGTTGATGGCAGATGAGGACCGCAAAGCACATCCAGTCTGCCCATTTCTTTTTCTACCTTATAAATGTGCCATCGGCCTTTGCTCTGTCAGTGGCCTATCTATTCATACTCATCTGTATTGCTCCCTTATGCCTATTCCATGCCAGTTTGAAGCTCTGCACTGTATTCATAGCCACCACTTTATGAGGTAGGCCATTCCATGCATCCACCACTCTATCTGTGAAAAATAATTTCCTCACATTCCCCCTTAACTGGCCTCCCTCTAATCTCATGCTGTGTCCTCTTGTCCTGCTATTTTTCTTATATTTAAACATGTTAGAATCTTTCACCTTGTTAATGCCATTTAGGTGTTTGAATGTTTTGATCATATCAGCTCTCTCCCTCCTTTGCTCAAGGGTATACATATTGAGCTCCGTTAAGCTGTCCTCATATGTCTTCTGATGCAGTCCCTGCATCATTTTGGTTGCCCTAATCTGGACTGCCTCAATTTGGTTAATGTCCTTGTGAAGGTGTGGCCTCCAGTACTGCATGCAGTACTCCAGATGGGGCCTAACCAGTCTCTTGTTAAGAGGGATTATCACCTCCCTCTTATGACTTGTGATACCCCTACTAATACACCTTAACATCCCCCTAACCTTATCTACTGTTTTAGAGGTCTAGTTGGATGATTTCAGGTCATCAGTGATGATGATGCCCAAGTCTCTTTCTTCCTTTGTGACTGCCAGCAACTCCCCTCCCAGCCTATAGGTGGCTTCAGGGTTTCTCTTCCCTATGTGCATGATCTTGCACTTCTTTGCATTAAATCTCAGTTGCCACTGTTCTGCCATTTTGCTAGTTTATCCAGATCTCTTCTCATTCTGCCCACCCCATCTGGATCATCTACTCTGTTGCAGATCTTCGTGTCATCTGCAAACAGACAAGCCTTACCCTCTAGTCCATCTGCAATGTCACTGATGAAGATATTGAAGAGGACTGGCCCCAGGACTGATCACTGAGGTATCCCACTTGTGACTTGTATCTCTTCTGACTGTATACCATTTACCACCACTCTCTGTTTTCTGCCCGTCAACCAGTTTGCCACCCAGTTGACCAACTTCTGGCCCATCCTGAGCCTACCCAGCTTATTTATCAATCTTCTATGTGGAACAGTGTCAAAAGCTTTGCTGAAGTCAAGGTAGGTGACATCAACTGCTCCCCCTTGGTCCACCACTCTGGTTACCCAGTCAAAGAAGTCTATGAGATTAGTTTGACAGGACATTCCTTTTGTAAACCCATGCTGTCTTGGATCCTGTGCCCCTATAGATTCCAGGTGTTGCACTATCCTTTCCTTAAGGAGTGCCTCCATAATCTTGCCCACTACTGAGGCAAGACTGACTGGTCTGTAGTTCCCTGCCTCCTCCCTGCTACCACTCTTGTGAAGCGGGATCACATTGTGATGGTGTTTTTCTTTCCCCCCCAAAAAACTGTTTTTGTAGAACTAAGACCTGAAGTTTCTTTTTCTCCTATTATATATATATATATATATATATTTCTTTTTTAGTCTGTTGCGCAACAGCATATTTATTTTGTTTAAATTCTCCCCCTTCCTTCTCTCTTATTTCTATGTCTATACTTCTGTACTTATTTCCTAATTAAATAGCGTGTTGGCCACTCGCTATCAAATCTATTCCTTTCAATTCCTCTTCAGGTTCTTAAGTAATGTAAAACAGCTAATTCTAAAGCCTAGTGCATTCCATGATTATGGACACAGAAAACTGGATAAATCTATTTAGTAAAACCCTTGCCATACCCGTGTGGGAAGCTAAAAGAAATATTATGAATGTATGGCGTTTTTTCAGTGCATTCTGAAAAGTCTAGGAAACAGGTGACACAGAGCAAGATAACAAGCTCATAATCCCATACTAATATTTTATCTTGTGTCTATCCTGCATCCCTATGGTAAAAGTATGAGCACCTTAAGATTGTATAGTCTGGGAAAGGAAAGAAAAGAAAGGTTAACTTCCTAGTGAGCAGTATTTATGCATCTCAAACAGCACAGTAGTATTTCTGTGTACATTTGTACATTCTGTGTTGTGAGTACATGAATTAAGGAAGTTGAAATACATTACTGTTCTTTGTGAGCCAAGTTCTGTTAGCAAGCTAGGTAACCCTGTGTCTGCATGAAGAAACCTTCTGACTCTCCAGGTGTGTCCTATAGGGAGGGAGTGAGCGGCACATCTTGGTCATTGTTATACAAGAGCCAAACCCTCCTTCTATTTAAGTGGGCGGTACCTTGCTTAATACAGCTCATATTCCCATAATTAAGGAATAATCACTCAAGATCCAATGTTTAAAATAAACATAATGGTTTATATTGATTATTCATACAGGAGAATCAATTGTATGTAAAAGGAAATTAATACTTGGAATTATATGTATAAATTCAGTATTTGTATTAATTGATAGGTGGAGTTTCAATTTGTGGGTGGGATCACAGTCCTATATCAAGGCAGAATTGATGTTGTAATTCAGATAGTCGTTGGGAGAGGACCTGTTTGGTTCTCCCAGAGATCTCTGAGAGGTCAGGCACAGTTTGATGTTGGTAGAATAGCTCTAATTGTTCATGCCAAACCTGTGCTTTTTGTATTTGTTTTCTTTACTTTGAACAAAGTGAGTCTCTAACTTTTATTATTTCAAATTTATTTTTTGAATAAAAATCATACCTATTCAAGGTATGTTGTACCACTTATGCTGTCTCTTGTAAAGTCTTTTCTCACCCCACGACACACATGAGCCCTTCTCCAGTCTTCTGGGACCTCTTCTGTGCTCAGAGACTCTCTAAACAGTTCTGCTAATGGCTCTGCTAGTTCTACCCTTAGCTTCTTAAGTACCCTGGGATGTATTCCATCAGGTCCCATTGCCTTGTCCACCCTCAGCTTAGTGAGCTCTTGTAGGACCCTTTCTTTTGTGAAGGGAGTAGTGCTCACCTCTCTCCCCTCTGTGTCCATGGTGCTGAGCTGTGGGCCTTGCCCTACCTTCTCTTCAGTAAATACTGAGCAAAAGTATCTATTTAGGATAGATGCTTTTACAAGGTCCTCCTCCTCACATACCCCTTTTTCTCCTTTGAGCTTAGCAATACCCTCTCTGGACTTTCTCCTTTCTCTAATGTATCTATAGAAAGTCTTGTCACCTTCTTTTACTGTTCATGCTAGTGTTTCCTCAGTTTGGGACTTTGCCTGCCTTACTGCCTTCCCTGCTTCCCTTAGGGCAGTTTGGTATGCCTCCCTATCATCATCCCACTGTGTTCCCTTATTTTTCCTGAAGGCCAGCCTTTTGGCTCTGACCTTTTCTGCTACTGTATTTGAGAACCGAAGTGGTTTCCTTCTTCTTTTGCACTTTCTTTTCTGTCTAACACAATGGGATGTTGTTTCAAGTATTGCATCCTTAATGCTTGCCCACTTTGCCTGTACCCCCCTCACCTGTGTTTCTTTTTGCCAGGGCTAGCTTAACTCAGTTGGCCAGCTTATCAAAGTCAGCTCCTCTGAAGTTCCCTATTTTTGCCTTGGAATGGGATGATTTAGATGTAGTGGCCAAATTGAACCATACCATGTGATGGTCACTGGTCCCCAGGTGACCTTCTACCTGGAAATCTGTGATCCCTACCCTGTTAGTCAGTACTAGATCTAGGATAGCCCTCTCTCTTGTGGGTTGTTGTACCAGTTGTTTGAGGCCCTCCTCCAGAGGTCATTCATGGAGATAAGAATGTTTGTGAAGGTTGGAGCCACTGCGGAGTGGCAGCAAACCATTAGGCAGGTTTTTTCTTGGCTACAGGGCCTGATGCAAAATATTTTTTGTTCTTTTGGCTAACTGGAGAACGTGAGGCAAGGGATGTCTTTCTGCCCAGGTTGGACTGTAGTTACACTCAGTTGGAGTGGGAAGACTGTACAGGCAACAGACAGGGCATTGTATGGAGAGAAAAAAACTAGTGGAGGAGGTGAGGGTACTGATGCAGTGATTCACACTAGGCAGCAGGCAGATACTAGGGTCATTGAGGGGAAGACAGCAGACTAATTGAGCACAAGGAAAGAGACTCCATTAAGCGATACATTGAGGGGAAACAATCCTCACTTGCATGCAGGCCAACTGCTCAGTGAAATATCATGAACAGCTGGTTAGAAGCAATTATAATAGCAGCCAAATCAGATTTAGTGGAGACCTTAGGAGACTGTGACCTCCTGGGCACAGCCAGGCATATTGAGTGAAGCAACAGCGAGATGAGATTAAATTTATGTCTACCTTCAATGACTACTTCCTAGAGCAACATGTCCAACAGGTACTAAATTTGAGGCCACCCTTAACTTTGTTCTTTGTAATGGGGATGAGGTTATTTCCAGTGTAAAAATTCAGAAACTAATGGGATGCAGTGGCACGAACCAGGACACATTCTTTCTGATGTCAGGGAAAAGTAGCTGAACTAAAGTCACAAAAAACAAAAATATTAGAAAGACAGAAGTTCCTTTGATGACTTACTGTCCAAGGTGTCCAAGGGTCTAGAGCAAATGTAGGAGGCTGATAATTCAGAGCACGTGTGGTGCTTGTTGAACAAGATGCTCACAGCAGCCGCAGAGCTATGCATTCCTGTGTGCAATAAGAGAAAAAGGGAAAAAGAATCTCCTTGATCAACAAGAACCTGAGACAACTGAGTCTGAATAAAAAGAAGATCTAGCACCACTAGAAAGAAACAGGATGATTACAGGCAAATAAATGAACAGGGCAACACGGATGAATTTTAAACTAGAACAAAGAGAGCAGAAGAAGGGCTTGGAGCAAGAATAGCAGTAGGAGCTGTTGACAACACCAATGTCTTCATCCAATACATAAATGGAAGGAGGAAGCTGAGGGATGGGATTAAACCAATAATACTGGGTTAGGGGTGGAAAACTATGAGAGAGCCAGTGGTAATGGATAAGGCGCTTAATGAATCCTTAGCTTCAGTATTCCACAAAGGGCCTCTGAATGGGTGAGGATGCTCATTAAGAGGGGCCAAGACATGAGGAGTAACCAAAATGCAGTCATTGGACATCATGCCTGCTCTGGTAGCAGACTATTTGGCAAAGTTTAAACTTGGTAAGTTCCAAGTGACAGATGGAATACACCCCAGGGTCACAGTGGAATTACCAGAAAAACTGGTGTTACCTCTTTCAATAATCTTTGAGATATCTCTCTGTACAGGTGTTGCACAGAAGGATGGAAACTAATCACTGTGGTCCCCCTTGTCCAGAGAGGGACAAGATCAGATCCTGGAAGCCATTGGCAGTCAGTGTGCCATCAGTGCTGGGCTGTGTCCTAGAAGCCATTATCAAGGACAAAATAATGAAGCACTTGATTGAGACCAAGGTTCCTTCCCCCTCTAAGAATAGCTTTATGAAGGGCAGATCATGCCAAACCAACTTGATCACCTTCTTTGAAAGGTTGACCAGGGAGATGAGCAGGGTCAGGGACATGGACATAGTCTATATGAATTTCAGAAACACCTTTGATACTGCAGCACTTGATAAGCTTCTGTGGAAAGTAAACTGGTGTTGGGCGTATGAGAAATAAAATAGGTGGATTGCTAACTGGCTTTGGGCAGGAAGCAGAGATTGTTGAACTGTACAGGGACTACTTTGACTAGAGAAAACTCAGCCTCTTGCCTCTGGGATCAGTGCTGGGGCCATGTTTCAACATCTTTATCAATGACCTGGAAGGTGGGGTCTCTGGCAGGCTGCTTAAGTGCATGGAGGGTTCTAAACTAACAAGGGTTTTGGAGTCCCTTGACAATGGGAAAAACATCCAGAGGATTCAGAAAAACTGTGGGTTGATCTGAATCATGGAGCTTCAGATTCAATGTAGCAAAATGCAAGGTGCAGCACCTGGGGAGGAAAAACAGAGGTGGGACATACTATGTAGGGCTCCTCTTGCTTCAGTCCAGGAGCAAAAGGATCTGGGGAATATATTAGACAAGGGGCTGAAGCAGGATAAGTAGTGTGTAGCTGCTGGGGGGGCAGCAGATCAAAGGGGGTTTTACATTTTTTGGGAAGGACCGAAATGACAGCATCATACCTGGATGGAGGAATCTGTCCCTGGTTTCATGCTGCATCTATAACCTCAGTTAGTAAAGGGCTAATCAGATCCCACATCACCCTATAGAATTTAACAGGAAACCTATCAGGACCCAGGCATTCCTCCCTTGTAGCTGTCCCAGTGCTGTCTGCATCTCACCCATTATAATGGGGGCATCTAAGGCTGCAGATTGATACACAGACAGCTTAGGGAGCAAAACCAAACTCAGAAAACTTTTAACATCCAAATTTCTCCCCTTGGCATCTAACCTGAGTGAATAAAGCTGACAGTAAAACTCATAACATTCTTTATTGATACCCTTAGGATCCAGCACTGGGACCTCCTGGTTCCTGACCCATAGAATAATCCTCTTAGACTCCATTTTCTTCTATCTGTAGGCAAGCAGGTGGCCCTCCTTCTCTCCCACCTCCCAAAAGGCCTGTTTAGTTCTAAATAGACCCAACTCAGCTTGCTGGGTATTCGGTACATTGATCTGAAAACATATCCCTAATGCTGTTTTGCAAGACCTTATCCTGAGGCTGACTCTTCTGTTGTTTTTCCAAAATCTGTAGCTGGGACTCCAAATTCCACTTCTTCCACTGCTTTGTCTGCTTATGGGACAAGGCATAAGAAATCAATTTACATCTCATATAGGCCTTGAGGCCTTCCCAAATCCTTTGGGGATTGGTTTCACTCATATGATTGGACTGCAAATAATCCCTCACTTCTGCCATGAGCCACTCCTGAAAAATAGGATCGAACAAAAAGCTGGTATTACATCTCTAGTGGGGAGTAGGGTCTCCCCCTTGATCTATAAGAAAAGACCACTAGACAGGGGAGTGGTCCAAAGTATAAATTGGTTATATTGCCAACTGTACTGTGCCACTCAATAACTCCTGGGAGGCCAAACTTTTATCTATGTGACTGTATGACTGATGCAAAGCTGAGAAAAAAGTGTAATCTCATAACATGGGATTGCTCAAATGCCATATGTCACGGAGGCCATGATCATCCTCTCTCAACCCTGTCAGTGGCCTAGAGTCAGGCATAGCTGGGCAAGCAGCAACCCCACTCCAGTCACAGACAGGGTTCAGGACTTCATTCATGTCCTCATAAATGATCAGGGTCCCCACAGCCTTATCTTGAAGTGTCTGAGAGAAAGAGTGGAAAAAAGGAGTCCCTGTCTTCATTAGGACCATAAACGGATGCCAAAGTCAGAGGACGGCCATCCAAATGACCAGTGACCAAAACCCACCTACTCCTAGAGTCCTTCACCACACCACTAATCACCCAGTTAACTCACTTTTGAAAAAGTATCTTTACCCCTCTCCATTTGGAAGTGCAGGTAGCAGCATAAATCGGCCCCTCCCAACCTGGCCTAAGACATTCCACTTCTTTGTGGAGCAGATGGGTCTCTTGCAAGAAAACCAACTGACCCTTCAGCTTCCTAATACGTGTAAAGACCCTTTTTCATTTTACTAGCACATTGATCCCCCATACGTTCCAGGACAAGATGGTAGAGGGTAACCTACTCATAAGCTGGCAAGACCCAAAAGCCTGTCCTCCACCCCCAGTTCCCCAATGCAGCAGCAGACTCCCCCTACAAAAATAATACCTGGCAGCAGACAAAATATAAGACAGAACACCCCAGAAATATTCCCCACAAAAGCTCCATAAACTATGTACAGGCAAACCAAATCTAATAACAGTAACATCTGTAGATAAGCTCTCTTTGGTACTCGTGGTCACTTCCCCCTCCCTTAGAATACTGAACGATGCCTCTCCTTCCCTTCCCCTCCCCCCGCCCGAGTGTGAAACATTAAAGATGAAAGAAGCCACACTAAGCAATGGGTTCTGGCTTTTTTCCAGAACCCTTTATGCCCAAAACCCCCAAAAAAGGGAGATGAAGGCCAGTAGCCAACCTCAGTGCTTTCTGGCTCTTGACTTGAGATAGTAACACTTAGAATACATCCTTGATCACCAAGAATGAACTGTCCTAAAGACCAACACAATAATCAAAGTGAACAACTGCACCCAGAGACCCCAGTAACTGTACAAACATTAATGGAGGATAGTTACTGGAGACCTCCATCCCACCATATCCCACCCCAGAGAAGCCAAAAACAGATGAATCAATAGTAATCACATTTAAAGAATCCAAAAATGATATGAATAACAATTAAATGACCCAGCATCCCTCCATCCCTTCATAGAGAAAGATTTGATCCCCTTTATATAGCAAGTGCCCAAGGAAATCTGAATGAGACACAATCTTAGCTTGACAGAGGAAATCAGGGTTAGACTGACAAAACCCTACCAAGGCAGAGAACTCCATGCTAGAGGGACTCTGCTCTAGTGAAATACCTTTCTGAATCATATCACAGAACTATAAAAGCTAAAGCCACAAGATACATACAATTCTATTCCACCTCCCCTTACCAGCTGAGCCATAGGCAAAGAGAAGAAAAGCCTTAACCATTGTCTCAGATTCAGTCCATGGTGTCTTCTTTTCAAACAGCCTCTGAAGATGAAGGCCCTGAATTAGATCTTCCATCCGATTTTGCCAGGCAGGTCTCCTTATCTTTCAACCTCTGTGGCAAGGAAGGAGGTTGGTCATTTTCACAGCTGTTTTGGGAACCTTCTGGAAGAGAATTGTGTCTCTCCAATAAAAATTGCATGGCTTCTTTGGGAGATATGAAAATCTCAGTCCGATCCTTACAAAGTATCTTGAGAGTTGCAGAAGGGAGCATAAAGCACTTTATGCTGAGTTTCCTGGCATGATCATATACACCATCAAAGGCTTTCCTCCTATCGATTACCCACTTTGGAAAGTCCTGATAAAAAGAAGCTTAGAGCCACTGTATCGTGTCTCCCGGAGATGCCTGGCATCTCTCATAATGCATTCCTTGTCTAGATACTGTAAAAGTTTAAACACCACAGAACAGGTTCTGAGAGAAGTGTCAGAAGGAGGGGGTCCATCTGGGACTTGGTGTGCTCTCCTAATTTCAATTAGGATACCCAAGGGCCATCCCAGCCACCCCAGCAGATGATGCTGCAAAAAATGTATCATGTCCCCCCCTTCTGATTTTCCTGGGAGACCAAATATTCTGTTGTTGCTCCATCTATTCCTGGCTTCTAAATCATCAAGCTTGTCCCAGATGGAGTGAATTTCCTGCTCTGAAAGCCCCATGCATCTCTCAGCAGGTCAGGCCCATTCTTCTAACTGGTGCAGTCAGGACTCAGCAGTATTCCATCACCTGAACTGGCACTTGCACGGCTGTGAGTTGATCTGTAATATGGGTCAGATCAGAACGTATTCTGCTCATGAATATTTTTATCTCTGTGAGTTCTCTGGCTACTAGGCTGGAGTTGGACTCTCTCTCCACTAACGCTTCTGGATTTGGGCCCAGCATTTCTTACAACACTGGTGGGGGGCAGATAACTTATACTTTTTTTGGCTGATGACCCCTTTTTTCAGCATCCATTTTAGCAGCCATGCTCAAAGAACCCCAACCTTGAAGAAAAATCCTTAAATGGGCAATAAAAAGGTAGGAAAAAGGAGTTTTATTTACCAGTTGGGACGGAGCAGAGCAACTGTGCTGCACTCAACTCAGTGGCATCACGTGACCCCCCAAATTTATAAACTCAAAAGAGTCTCATCCATTACCTCATTTGGTGACTTATGAAACTTTGGGAGATAATAGGTATAATCTGAGATTCAATAGTTTAAATTTATCATTATGTAGGACATTTAATAGTTTTGGGGATGTAACATCACAAACTGATTTATTTTATTTAGTTTTTGTTTACCGGGTAAGTATTGTAGCCATGAAATGACTATTTTCAGGAATGACCCAGAAGATTACAGTAGGTAGGCAGGAAGTACAGGTAGAAACAAAATACAGGGCAAACAGGATTACATGATAATTGAGTAGGTACAATGAGTAGGCAATTACAGGGGTAGGTAACAGGTTGAGTTAGAGTTTACACACAGTAACACAAATTCAGTTGATGACTATGACATGTCACAAGCACAGCTGGGTTAAAACCAGCTAAAAGGCAAAGCTAATGGAGACATAAGTGTTAATTGAGTAGGTAAACGATTAGGAAATTTCAAGGGTAGGTAACAGGTTGAGTTAGAGTTTACACACAGTAACAAAAATTCAGTTGATGACTATAATGTCTCAAGCACAACTGGGTTAGAACCAGCTAAAAGGCAAAGCTAATGGAGACATAAGTGCTAAAGAGTATCTGGGTTGAATGGGAGGAGTGGAGAGCAGTTTGCAGCAGTGGATAAGTGAGTCTGGCTAAATGAGTATGGCTAAGCCCTGGAATGCTCTACCAAATGATATAAAGTCCATAAAACTGATCCATACATTTCCAATGGATATTAGAAAATTTCTAAGCTGTGCTCGTGAATGCTATTTATAACTTTGATGTTATTAATTCTAATGTGTAACCATGTGTACATGTGTTGAATCCTGAGTCCTAATATATCATTGTATTTTATATTAATTGTACAGGTAGTTGTTGAAAATAGGATTTCATACTGAAAATCTATCCTGTATAAAAATAAAACATTTTAGCATCATCATCATGTGTTATGCTTCCGGCTAAACGAACAAACTTAGTTATTTTATTATTTAAAATCCTCTTTCTCTCTGAGTTAGATTTTGTGGCAGTATCAACAGTCAATGATCCATAGTCAATAATCGGTAACAGATTATGAGTTGCAACATTTAAATGTGATTCATAAGTCAAATATTTTCTAACACAATATAATTAGCTTAATTTGTAATGAACACTAGTGGACAAGTTATTAATCATGTGCTCAAAAAGTCAGCCTAGAGTCAAGATGAACACCAAGGTACTTAAACATGTCAACTGATTCAAACAAATTT
Organism: Neoceratodus forsteri; assembly: GCA_016271365.2. NCBI lineage: Eukaryota > Metazoa > Chordata > Ceratodontiformes > Ceratodontidae > Neoceratodus > Neoceratodus forsteri. The sequence goes on from CM057454.1 coordinate 284,444,559, forward strand.
CCATCAGTGGTGTATATTAAAAAATATTTTAAAGATATCTTAAGTTTCGGACTTGTATCAAACAACATTAATTGTGTTTTTTGTTGTATTGAGTAACAGATTATTCACACTGAACCATTCATATAAACCATGACATTGTTTTTAAAGAGTAGAATTAATTTCATCAATATTATTTGACTTGGGGGTGTAGCTGAGATGACTGCAATGATCAGCTTCTAGTGGCTGAGCTTCACAATGGTCATCTGCAGTACCTCTAAAATCTACAACATCCAGTGTCACAAGTAACTAAAAACTACCTGTCATGAGAGCTTACTGCCTACAATGTCTAAGGCCACCAAAAAGCAAACTCAGCTTATCATTGGCTCTGCTATGAAGATAACTACCCCTCCACAGATGAGGGTCAGGGATGGCAGCATGGCAGCAGAGCAGGAGGAGGCAGAGGAAGAACAGGTCAAACAGCAAGCCTCACTGAAAGCTGTTATTACAAGTACTGTATGAGTGGGGAGATGCATGCTGGCTTTGCAAATATCAGTGTGTAGATGTTCCATATCCAACGCATTGTGGAGACACCAAGAGAGGCATCAGCCTCACACAGCACCCACTTAACAGAGCTTGAGAAGAGGGTTAGCTCCATGGAAGGTTGACTGGCATACTTGTTCTGAGAGAGAGACACACACTCAAGAGCCCAGTCATTGAGCTGAGAGCTTGAGTCAATTACCAGGAAAATTGATATGGTGGTCAAATATCAGGATAATAGGGCTGCCTGAAAACATTGAAGGGGAGTGATCTGAAGGCCTTTATTTCAACATTGCTCAAGAGAAAGTTGGATCTGGTGGAAACAAGTTGGACATTTGAGGTGAAGCAAGTGCACATAACCCCCAGGGCAAACTTCTGCAAGGATAATGGCTGAGACTTTTTCTTGCCAAATTCTTACACTACCAAGATAAGGAGGCAGTGTTGAGGAAAGTTCTAATGAAAGGGCAGCTGAGTTGAACTCCACAAAAGTCTGGATCTTCTCTGACTACAGCAGGGACTTGCAGTGGGAGCAACAAAAGTACAATGATGCATGGTCCAGACTTAGGAGGAATAGATGGCAGAATCAACTTTTACACTCAGAAAACTTAAGGTCTTCAAATCGGGAAACCCTCCATGACTGTACATACTGTAGATATCTAAGCAGTGACAGACTACATCAATAGAGAAGAGGCATTGGTGGAAGGCAGAAAAGTATATTTAGGCACCTTCCCTCACGGATTGGAGATCATGGTTACCAGAGATTTTAATATAAACTGGAATGGAAAGGAGGCTGCGCCAGTTAAGGACATCATTTCCACCACCAATATGTCACAACTAGTCACCCACCCTACCAGACAGAATTATAAGACTGGTAGCAGCACCCTTCTTGACTGGGTACTTGCAAGATCACCGTCTCGAATCTCCGAGGTCAAGATTCTGCCTGAAATGCTAAGTGACCACTCCCCTATTACACTGTTGTGGTCTAACAAATTCACCAAAAGCCCACCCAAACTCATAACAAGCAGGGTCCTGAGAAAGGGTATGCTTGGAGCCCTCAAATCGGCACTCACCCTTTACGACTGGACCCCAATCAGTCAGGCATCCTCCCTAAATCTGGCACTCAGCTACTTCACAAATGACTTAAACAGCATCTGTGATATCTATACCCCCCTCTCAAAGAGAAAAATTAAAGCGCATGCTAATGGATGGGTTAATGGAGAACTACTCTCCCTTGTGAATAATAGGGATTCACTATGGGAGAAGGTAAGAAACAAGGGAGACAGGCATGACTACCAGTGTTTCAGGGCGGCCAGGAATCACTGCACTAAACTAATCCGGCTCGCAAAGCCAATTAACACAAAGCACAGCTTGCTAACTCCTGGGGAGATGGCAAAAGGTTCTGGGATAGCATCAAGAGCATCCTGGGCAATGAGGACAAGATGCATCCCTGTCTACTTAATATCAGTAGCAATCACAACACAGACCCCCTAGCCATAGGGGAGGCCTTCAACAAGGCCTTCACTGATCTCACAGCAGTACTACCACCAGCATACTTCCACCCTAAGCAGATCCAGTCCAACAATGGACCCTCCAGACACTCCCACCCACCCTTCTACCATAAAAGGGTAACTGTGAAGGAAACACTAGCTAAGGTCAGAAAAGTACTGGGCAAGACAAGACAGGATAGCAATGGGATCAACATGAAACTGCTATCCTGCACCCTGGATGTCCTCATAGTGCCCATCACCAAGCTGTTCAACAAATCTCTGACTCTTGCTCAATTTCTGGAGGTCTGGAAGCAGGCCCTAGTCACACCTGTGCATAAGGGAGGTGACAAATCCTTGGTGGCCAACTATAGGCCCATTTCAATATTCTCTCTGCTGTCCAAAGCACTGGAAAAGATTGTGGCTGGTCAGCTCATCGACTACCTCAACAAATATAATCTACTTTGCCCTAATCAACATGGTTTCAGACAAAGCCACAGCACAACCACTGCCCTGCTGGATTTTATGAACTATGCACACAAGGCCCTGGATGAAGGCAAACTGATGGGGTCTATCTTCATAGACCTCACCAAAGCCTTCGACACAATCAATCACTGCCGTTACTGACCAAAATGTCAAACTTGGGTGTGGGACCCGGGGCACTATCTTAGTTCCAAGACTACCTTACAAGCAGAACTCAATGTGTCAAAGCTGGACATACAGTTTCTAGTGCAAGAGAGGTATCGATGGGGGTGCCCCAGGGATCTATTCTTGGGCCCCTGCTCTTCAGTGTCTTCCTAAATGACCTCCCCACTGTCTGCAAAACCAAACTGATACTCAACGCTGACGATGCAGTGCTCCTGGGAAGTAGCACGTCCCTTGCTAGTCTGCAAACTGAGCTTCAGGCATCTTTCTCCTCATTGGAGACGTGGTTCTGCAGACATAAGCTGCTACTGAATTATAAAAAGACCAAGGTCATGCTTATTACCTGTACACACAAACACAATCAAACTAAATCCCCTCACCATTACAAACTCCTGCAGTGAGCCACTGGAACAAGTCTGCATGTTCAAGTATCTGGGGATCACACTGGATGAAACCCTAAGTTTTGCTCAACATATTGACTCTCTGGTCAAGATAGTCAACATTAAGATTGGTGTCCTTTACAAGCATAGGAAATACCTGTCACCCGAGGCCCTCCGCCTTGCAGTACACAGCTCCATATTATCACATATCGACTATGGAATAGTGATATATAGGGTGGCAACAGACACTGCATTGAAATGGGTACAGGTGGCTCTAAACAAGGCCTGTAGGCTAGCCCTTGATTTACAGCATGATACGCACACCTGTACACTCTATGAACTCACAAATTGGCTATCCTTTAAAAACAGGGTCATTCATCAGACATGCATCCTAGGGAAAAAACACTTATGGGGAACACTCCACCCTGAGTTGGCAATCTGGTAGTGGCTGCAAATACACCACAGGCCACTAGGGGGAGGACAAGAGGTACCCTGTCCATTCCCTTCTGCCGTACCTTGCTTGGGCAATGGGCATTTGCCTACCATGCTCCCTTGTGGCTGAATGAATTACCTGAGCACCTCCTTGCCACCACCTGTCTAGCCAAATTCAAAACTAACCTCAAACAACATCTAAGTACACTCTCTAAATGCTCCTGCAACTAATCTTGGGTATATCTATCCTCTACCATTCCATGACCGATGCAACACTTGTCTCCCCTCGTCTTGCACCCCCTGGCTGCACTTTGTTAAGACAAGGCCCCCCACAGCCTACCCTTAACACTGACCTATTGCTTTACTACCTCCCTGACCATTCCCCTTCCCCCATACCTGATGACAAGGCTCCCAGGGGCTGCACTATTCTCTGCCTTTATAACTGTGCACATGTTATCCACCACTTTATCTTGTATCCCACAATGTCTTTGTGCATATGTTAAACAGGGAGGGGTGTTTGCATGTTCTTCTCTTGATTACTACTTTGTACATTGTCTTGTTACTGATGTGGAACCTTTGTGAAAGAGATTGGGCTCAAAAGTATCTTCTGAACCAATACAATTGAAAATTGAAAATTGACTTCAGCTCCTGCACCATGACTACAAGGTATTTTTTTACTTAATCTTTAAAAATGTGCCCAGCCTTGTAGCTTCTAGGGCACCTTCTCTTTCCCTACCCGTGGTCAGCTCTCTGAGAAAAACAGCACCATGCAGCCAACTTAGCACAGGAATAATGAGTGCTGAGTGATGCCATGAGGCAGACCTCCCAATGGAACAAATTACTATAGGACTCATGTCAAAGCTGGCATTAAAGAACTTCTGCAGGATTCAGGAGGGGATTCTCCAGAGCTCTTTTAAAATCACACCCAATGCATCGGAGGGTGTTCTGCTGGAAGGTTGATATGGGAAAGCCTGGCTATGGAGATGCACAAGTAAAGACCAGCATTTGTTCCTTTGTTCAGGTTCAGTGTTGGATGGTTAATTTGTTCAAGACCTCTGGAATGGGTCGAGATTCACCAAGGTTTCGGGAAATATAGCACAGATGCAACCAGAAAAGGGGGAGTTTCGCACAGGAGCAGTGGTAATAACTTCAGCTGTTAAAACAGCAGGTGGGTACCCAGGATGCATGTGGCAGATGACTGTGTGAGACAAATGATGTGAAGGGACTGATCTGGAAGACCAGGCTAGTCAACTGTGGTGTTCACAACTTGTATTAAACTATTTGAGGAATAACAGGACTAAAAATGACTTTTACGAATGTCTATTTTGGTTTTTATGCAAATAATTAATCAGGAATTGAAGGCTGCTCCATGTTTGGACATAACAGGGGAATGTTAAACTTGATGTACAGAAAATGCTGGAGGTGGGGGTGACCATCTGGTTGACAAGGAAGAACCAGAATACCTATCCACCATAAATGGGGAGAACTGGACAGTCAAGTTGGGGGTGGACTCTTCAGGGAAGGGGGAGGACCAGAGGGTGATGCGAGGGAGGGGCTCCTCAAGGGGGGGAGATGATCAGACTAATAGAGCAGTTAATAGCAAACTAAAGGTAAATCCTTACTAGGTGGACAAGCTCGCCTACTACTTGTTACAGTAATGCAGGACTGTTATTTGTCTATGTCCGTATATATGGGTGAAAATATATGAAATGCTGTTGTGGAATCTCAATGGTCTAACACCAGTAGTGAACAGGAAAAGTATCCTGGGGAGGTGATAAGATGAACCTGGGTATAGTGTGCCTGCAGGAAATGCATGCCACCCAGGAAAAAGCTGCAGAACCTCATTAAAAAAATGAGGGGTGCAGAATTTGGGCTGTAGCATATTTTAACTCCAAGGCTAGTGGCACCACAGTGGGGTGAGACCCGACATGCAAGCCCACATGCTTAAGGTTGTTGATGATCCGGGGTGTTACTCTCTGATGCAACTGAAACTGCAGTTGGGTAACATGTTGTCTGTAGGATTCTTTTATGGCCTGAACTATGATACCATGGAATTTTATACAAAACTGTCCATGGGGATCGCTAGTTTTTCTGGGAACTGGCTACTGCCAGGATGCAAACTGCACATTAGATGGGGCTCTTGATGGATGCTCCAACCCCCCACAAACCCACCAAGAGTGCAGCTGCAGTTTGGGACCTAATGAAGGCACACAGTTGGTGGACACTTGGACATGATACAATCCAAAGGAGCATGACTATACATTGTACACCCATGCCCACAAATTTGATGTGAGGGTTGATTTTATACTTGTCATGCAGGGATTGTTGCAAGGCAGGGTGCAGCATGGTATAAGTGGGGTGTCGTACCATGTGTCAATATGCCTTGAGACTATGGGATGGGAAACTGAGGATGGATGTAAGGATAAAACATAACTGAATCCCATTCTTCTAAAAGAAAAAGGTTTTAGCCAGTACATAGTAAAGGGATTAAGGGAGTCCCTGGTGCACAACAAGACAGAAACACAGGAGTTAGTCAGATGGAAAGCACTCAAGGCTTATGTAAGGGGAGAAGTGATCTCATATGCTTATCAAAAAACAAGGAGACAGGGTAAATCCAGAGCATTGGAAGCATGCATAGTGGAGCTGGAATGGGAACACAAGAAGGACCCAAGACCAGATCTTTACCTTGAGCTACAAAAAATTAAAATGGAATATAATGTCCCAGACACAAAAAGGATAGAATAAAAGCATTTTAATGGCAAGGGCGGGAGTATATTATGAGGGATACAGAGGGGCAAATGGCCAGCCTGGCAGTTGAGGGCGGGGGATGCCTATGTCTCAAAATTAAAGACCAAAGGGGGAGGAGAAACCACAGAAATAATAGATAGAAATGGAAGTTCAGAAGCTCTGCCAAAAACTCCACACCTCTGAAAGCCTGGGAAATGGAGGACTTCCTTAGGAAGGCTGCAGTAGGAAAGGTCATGCAGGAGCAGAAAAGATTTTGGACAAGCCGATAAACTGATGGGAAATGGAGAGGCCATCGGGGACCTGTTGGGGTGGGGGTGCTAGGGCCAGACGATCTCCCCATTGATTTTGCAAAGTCTTTAGACAAGAACTGAAGCAGCCTCTGATGAGAATGTTTAAGGAATGCCCGGGAGATGGTAGACTTCCCCCCTCCATGCAGTTGGCCACAATAGTGGTTCTGCCAACTTATCCCTGCTCATAGCTGACTACAAAATTCTAGCTAAACTGATGGCCACTCAGCTGGAAAAGGTGTTGCTGTGTGTGATAAGATCAATCTGGCTTTATGAAGAGGAGACAGGGGAAAGACAATATCAGAAGAACTTTGAATGTGGTATGGGGGCAAGACTGCAGGGATCCCAGCATTAGATGTGGAAAAGGCCTTTGACAACTTGGAGTGGGGGTTCCTCCATAAGATGCTGGAGAGGTCCAGCAGTGGAGAGCAATTCAGAACCTTGGTCAGGACACTGTACTCTAAAGTCACAGCACAAGTAATGCTCAATGGGGGCCTCACACTGCTAATCAGCCTCCAGAGGGGTACTAGACAAGGGGTACTCCCTAGCTCTTCTGTTGTATGTAATGACTCTGGAGCATCTGGCTGCTACTCTATGAGTGCAAGAGGGAATGGAGGCCTTGGAGTGGAGGGGTTGGGGGAGAGGAGCCTAAGGTCTCCCTCTTTGCAGACGACTCGTTACTATATGTCAGAAGGCTTAAGTTAGAAATCCTGGTGATAACACAGATCCTGAAGGGCTATGGTACCCTGTGAGGATGCAGGGTGAATTGAGGTAAGATGGAAATTTTGCATATGGGAGGGAGAAAAGGGCATGAACACCAGACAAGTGGATTGGAGCTCAAAGTAGTAGATAAACTAAATACTTAGGGATTACTGTTCCAGCAAATACTACAAAAATCTATGGATGGTAGTTCCCCCCTTTGAACTAATTTGTTCCCATAGATGCCACATGGTGTCAGAACCATCCATTGTCAGAACTGACCCAAAATGGCCACTGGGAGCAAGTGAGTTAAGAAAATCAGAGGATCTAGAAACTTGGATGTCCCTTCCACTCACTCGAATTAGTAGGGTTATTACTATAAAAGTGATAGTGTTCCCTAGGTTATTGTACCTGTTGCAAATGCTCCCCATCAGAATGCCCAAGGTATTCTTTATAACAGTTAATAATGCCATACATAAATTCACGTGAAGAGGGAAGCCAGCCAGCCAGCATTAGGATGTCAGCCCTGCAAGGGGTGATCAAAGAAGGGGGTCTAGCATTGCCCAATGTGCAACATTACTTTTGGAATGCACAGATTGCATTTCTGGGAAAGGAGGGTGCAGGTAGCAAACCCCCTTGGATGAGGTTGGAGGAGCAGGAGCTGGGAATGGATTCTTTAAAGGGGTCTATGCTACACCAGAGCCTAAGGAGGGGGTACAAAAGAGCCATCAAAAACTCTTTCTCATGAGTCACAGAGAGTATCTGCTTTTGAGTGAGGAAGAGGCAGCAGATCATTGTACAGTATTTGACTGGATAATGACATAAATTTAAAACAAGGCCACTCAATGTCACTCTCAAGGCTGGTTAGAAAGGTGGTGGGACTGATGAGCAGGGTGGGTTTTGTCTGTTTTAGAACCATGAGAGGGCTCTGGAGACTAAACTCAAGGCCCTCAGTTTACCATAGTTCCACTGCAGTGGAAAACTCTGCAGAATTCACTGCTGACCATGGAACACACAGCTGACCATGGAAGTTGCAGCACTGATCACTGATGCATTAGCAAATAAGGCACCAGTTTAAAAAAAAAACAAGCAGCACTGTTTCCATATTTACGTGGGTGTCTAAGTCAGACAGAATGCACTTTCACTGTGCATACATTGGGCACTCATAAGGAAGGTAGTGAAACCCCCCCCATGTAGTGTGCTCCCTTCCCAAGTAGTTCACCTCAATATGTGCGGAGATGTTGCAATGCAGAAAATGGTCCTTAGTAGTCCTTTCTTTTACATACCTGTAAAATGAAAAAAAAAAGTCCATTGACATCTTTTGTTGTTTGCCCTTAGCCCTTCAAACCTCCCCCCTACTTGGCACCCACCACCCTGCACCCCCTCTTCTAAAACCCATCCAATGCTGCAGATCAACTTTGTGATGAAATCACATGTTCCTCCTGGAACCACAACTGTAAACTGAGGAAACAAGATACTGTAAGTGCAGTCAATGCATTTCCAATGCATTTTGAACATTTACTCATAACTTCGCCATTTTTTAAATATTGTTTCATCAAATTTTTTAAATGGCCTTTTTTGGACCCCACCTCTTAAACATATGAACACATGAACATACAAAAATGCCAGCAGAAGCAGGCCTTATGGTCTATCGAGTCTGCTCGATTGTGTAGTTAGCCCCTCAACTTGCAGCTGCCCCACCCTCCACACCCCTCTTCAGCACAACCCCCTCACCCTGTCCTAACCCCTCTTAAAGCCACCCAATGTTCTACAGGATACCACCTTATCAGGCAGAGCATTCCACCTGTCCACCACCTGTTCAGTGAAAAAATGTCTCCTGATTTCCCTCTTGAATCTTCCCCTCTCCAATCTCAGCTGATGCCCTCTCATATCCCTCCCTCTTCTAAGCTAAAAAATCCTTTCCGTATTAGCTTTATATATCGACTTAAGGTATTTAACGTTTCTTTTTTTTTTTTGAAATTGTACCTTATCTTCCCCACTACCTGTCAATCCGACCCTTCAAGGCATCCAAGGGGGTCATCCTTCTGCCACCCTGTCCACCGATACTTACCTCCAGATCCCCCATGTAGCTTGGGCTTACCCCCTGAGCAGGGACGAGGTGGGGCAGACCCCCGTAAATCAACTTTCGTCAGGTCCAAGGTAGCCGGCGAGCAGGGGGCACATTGAAGACTCACCCCGGGAAGCCCATCTACCCAGAGCCAACCGGTGTTTTTCCACTTTCCTTCCTACCCCATGCAGCTCCAACCCACAGACTTCATGGCGCTAGTCACTGACATCTACTGCATGCTGGGCCACCCTTCTCCCTTTCTAATGGGAGCTTGCAATCCCCTGAGCCTCCGCCCAGGGTTGTGCAAGTGCAATGGGCAACGGTCCTCCTACCCGTCCCTCCCCTGGAGACGTCGAGCTGTCGTGGGATGCTCAAGCCGTATTCCTCCCAACCGACCCACTAGTGACCCGAGTCCGCTACCGAACCTGGGTCACCAGCATGGAATGAGGTGTGGTGTCCAGTGCCTCAACCCTCAGCGCCACCGGAGTGGCATTGGTATTTAAAGGTTTCAATGATATCCCCTCTACCCCTTCTTTCCTCCAGGAAGTACATGTTCATCTCATCCAATCTATCCCCATATGACTTTCCCTACAATCCCTGGATCATCTTGGGTGGTCTACGTTGCACCCCTCCAAAAATATGATGTCCTTCTTCAGAAATGGGTGCCAGGACTGCATACAGTACTCCAGGTGAGGCAAGAGAAGGATCACCTCCCCTATTTCTGGAAGAGAAAGCCCAGAATTTCACTCAGTAACAGTTATAACTGATTCAAATCCCCACCAACTTATCCCCTTACAGCACAAAGTAGAAGAAATGTTTCAGATCTGTCCCAAAAGGTGATTTAATAGCCACTCTGAGAAATCACTTTTTGAGCAGGATTTGAACATTTTCACCTATTAGGTTCATGTACCGGGTCAATACCTTGCATGTAAGAAACATATTAACCACACTTGAAAGCACAGTGACAGGGGTAGAACAGCAATAGGGATTTATCACTACCCCTTTCACTGAACAGTGATGGAAGGAGGTGAGAAGTTGCCATGTGCTGGGTGCCTGGTCGAGCTATTCCCTTGGTGGAGTAGCTGAGGCACCAGCACATAGCACAATGTGGAACCTGAGACCGTGGTTCAGTCCCCCAGATCTACCCTGCTACAACTTTTGCCGGCATGTTGTTTTTTTTTTTAAATAAAATAAAACTTCCCCATTCCTGAGTTTCTCCCCGTCCCCAAAGTCTGCCTCCCCCAAATTTATAATTTAAATTCTGGGGTGGTGGAGCCCCCTCCCCCGTACAATACATACAGACTCATTGTTTGCAATGGGCACGGTGCATGCAACAGGTCGGTATTTTTCCTGACTCTGTTTTTGTGGCATGCTGTTTCAATGTGGCATTTTCAGCTGTGCAGTTTTGCCATACGGCAGTATGATCCTGTGCCTTGGGTTCATGAGGTGGGTTCACAAAAAGACTATGTTGAAAATTTGGTGGACAAATGTGGTAAAATGACCAAGTTATGAGTGAACGTTAAAATATTTCAATGTTCACTCATAACTTTGCTATTTTTCAATATTTGTCCACCAAATTCTCAACATTACCTTTTTGTGTCCCCACCTTATGAACAAGGTAGGGGACATTTTTTAAATCCAGCCCAAAAGGTAATTTCACAGTTGCTCCGAGAAATCACCTTTTGAGTGGGATTTGAAAAATCTCACCTACCAGGTTCATGAAATGGGGTCATAAAAAGACTATGCTGAAATGTTGGTGTCAAAGTCTTATAAACATTATAAATGTATGTTGAAATGTTTCAATGTTCACACATATTTTTGGTAATTTTCATCACTTATGTCTTTTCTCAAATCCCACCCGAACAGTGCTTTCACACTTGAAGTTTCAGTCAATGTTTTATAAATGATACCTCGCATGTTCAAAAGGAGATCATAAAAAGTCTATGTTGCAAATTTGGGGTGGAAATATAAAAAAAGAACAATGGGAAAAAAATATGTATAGCGACAGCCATTGGCCCAGCAGCTAGTGTGTTGTGTTCTCAAGTCAGTGACTCAGGTTTGGAGATAAACTTAGGGAGCCAGCTGGGCAACATGAGGGTGGGGTCGCATGCCACTGCTTCTAGTCTGGGAAGGTATTGAGCAGTGTTTGGCTGCACTTGTAACACTTTGTGGCAAGATGGGGAGCATTCACTCACAAAGAGTTAATGCACATGTCAAGGCCTGATGGGGCCATGTTCTGTGTCAGGGGAAGTGGGTTTCCATGAAAACTGGGGCTTGAAACATCTCCACTATTCTGGAGCCTAGCCTACCAGCACAGCAGCAGCACTACTGCTTGTGACACGTACAACACAGGTTTGGGAATGAGCCTGGACCATCACTTTATTTATGAGCCAACAAACCTTTCTTGTTGAATGGAAGTAAGCCTAATGGCGCTGTAGGAGTTCAGACTCCCTGCTGCAGAACTTAGTTCTATTGTGATGCAAAAAAACTGAGGGGCTTGACCAAGGATTACTCAAATGGGGATGAACAAAATGGATTATTTGATATCTTTTTTTGGACAAACGAGATTTACTAAACTCAAACTGTCACAATCCATGGAGGGGAACCTACATTTCTAATTTCTTTTTTTTTTTGCCTTCGCACATATCTAATTACTTACTGCCTTGTCAACAGAACTATCACGCCCATGTGTATAGGTTTATCAGTTCTACCCAATATATATAGAGGATAATGGATGGGAAACAGTGAACAACAACAATGTTGTTCACCTTTGAGGGGTTATCATGACAACCATGTAAACCTCAAGAGCGAAGCTCGAGAGGTTTTCAGTTGTCATACATCCTCGAGAAGTGAACAACTGTTGTTGTTTACTGTTGCCCATCCACTATCTTGTATAGTGTATGGGGCAACAGTAAAATTGGTAGCTGCTCGCTTGTCTTGGTGGTGCAATTTCCTAAGTTTGTCACCCGGCCCCCACAATCCAGCAAACAAGCTCAACTCCGTCCCGGTCTCCTCATGCCTCCCCCCCCTCCGCTCTCACATATCTTTATTTTTACAACATGGCTCCTCGATCTCAGATAAATATTTAAAAAAATAAAACGTTGTTGCTGCCCTTACATAGAAGGATTTTTATCACACAGTTCTACTCTGGTGCCAGCATTCACAGCGACCTTTTCCCAGAGTACAGCACATTGAAAGAACTACACATACGCAATGTCTATGATGCTGTTGTACCATTGATGTGACATACTCAAGATGGTACAACAGGATCCTGACATCACATCAATGGTACAACAACACTGATAAATTATAAATTTTGACTGAATACATTCCACCATACACTATATTTAAGTTTGTCTTTTTAAAAAAAAAATAAATGCCATGCCTGAAGAAGTGCTCTGTGTAGCTTGAAAGCTTGTGTTTTGTAAACCTCCTGTTGGTCCAATAAAAGGTATCAAATCACCCACTTTGTTCATCTTTTTGTACGAGGACCAATATGGCTACAGACAATTCTCAAATGGAGAAGAAAGGGCTGAACACGGTTGAAGCTTTGCTTAAGGGGAAAATGGTGATGCAATTCACTAAACTGAAGAAAAAGTACATTCTATCTCCAGATCTTATTTTGTGTACCTAGGCATATGTGGGCTCTTGGGAGTGGGGATGGGGAGGCAACTCCTAAGACAGAGGAATCACCTGTGGAACATATCTTCTTCCTGCCAAAGTCAGGTACCAAGCCACTATCTGTGTACTGTAAATTAATTTGGGGGCAATGCCCCCTCATACTGAGGATTACAGGACTGCTTGGGAGAAAGACCTAAGGATAACTATCTGCCTAGGGATATGTGACAAGGTTGTTGGGTGTGCAATAGGTCATGTGAGGTCTAATAGGCTTAGGCAGGTGCAGTGCAATTTCCTTTATAAAGCATACCTCCCCACAGCCAGGTTTTATAAAATGAAACCTAAAGTAAGTGACAGATGCCAGAAGTGCAGTATGGAAATATGTCTGTACAACCATTTGGTATAACGTCCAAAAATTCAAACCTACTGGGTAGAAGTCAATAGAATAATGGAAAAGGTCCTGGGAGGACAATTGCCTTCCTTCCCTGTAGAACTGTTGCTGGGGGCTGAGACAGAACACAGAAGAGACAAACAGGGCTCCACGATGGCAGACAGCATTTGATAAATGCCAGGAAAACCTTAGTCCAGCACTGGGGCTAGGTAGACCCCCCCCCCAGTAGTACACTGGCCTCCTAGAATGTATGAAGTTAGAGCATGCTCAATTCAAAGCTAATGGGGAGGGAGTCAATTTTTTGGATATGTGGGCACCTGTGCACCTGGCCCTTGAAGTGGGTGACCTGCCACCCTAAATGATGCAAGCTATTGGAAAACAGGGCTAGTGAAAGGGAAACAGGGCAGACAGTCAAATCAGTAAACATCTGCAGCTGGCATGTGACAAAAAAGGGATAAACAAAAACATTTTTCTACTTGGGGCAATAGGGAAACTGCATTACACCAGCTGCATGCACCACATGTATACACTTCTATCTGTACTGTTTACTCTGACATCCTGCTGTCTCACCAATAGGTTGAATTCCCTGGCCCACTATAGAATGAAGAGGATAACCAACACTGAGAGGTGATCAGACTGAGAGTGGATACTGTAAATTGGCATTACACTGTCTAATATAGATGAAATGGAATTTTGCTAAGCTAATGTACTCTAGGAGCTGTATGAAATGTATAACAGTTGAATGTATGTTGATAGCATATTTATTTGAATGCACTGTACTTTGCTGTAATTGCCAAAAGTTAAAGTTTACCAAAAATATTTTTTGACTGAACATAAAGAACTGCATCATCAGCATATAATGATAATATATTGGCAAATGGGCAGGCTTTGGATCATAGTTAATGAATAATGAAAACAGCAGTGGCCCTAAATGAATCCCTGCATGACACAGCAGTGAATCACTAACTTACAGTATTTGAAAGAACAGAGCCCAGTTCTACAGTTTGTGCTCTGTCATGCAAATAGTCATACTGCTGTTAAGTGGCAAATTTATGCAATTCACCTAGTGATTACTTTGTGATTCATCAAGCCATGAAGTGCAGAATTATTGAAGCATATTGCAATGCAAATTACTATACGTCATGGTGAAATTCATGAATTGTGAGGTTTTTTCTCTTTGTCCACACCTACTGATGACCTTTTACCAATATTCCATCAGTTAGCAGTACTTAGTGGTGCATATCCCATCTCAAAAATGTTTAACTTCTATTTTGAAATTCAGTAAGTCCCAGACCTCTGGAAGATGATGTGGGTTTTTCCCTTGCAAAAGAAGGAAACACCTTATCAGTTGACAACTACTGTATAGAACAATTTAGTACAACAAGGTAGCTGCCTTATTTAAATTACAAGAAAGAATCATTCATAATCATCTTGTTGACTATCTTGAAAAATATCAACTTGTGTGTGATGAACAATGCAGGTTCAGAAAGGATCATAGGACTGCTTTGATCAGGTTCATATACAGTGGTAGTCATAGAAAAGTTTTGCAGTACTGAGGTATACCTAGGTATACTGAGGCAGAATGAGGTAGAATCACATTATAGTCAATGCAAATTACCTCAGTGGTACCTCGGTGATACCTCGTGGTACCTCAAGGTAGAAAACATTTCGATAACTACCACTGTACATGGTATACAGGGCCATGGATAAGGACTTAATTACCAGTGCCATGCTTGTGGAACTGAAAAAGGCATTTTATCTTGTTGACTATGGCTTGTTAATCCAAAAAAAAACTGCATGCCCTGGGTCTAGGAATGAATTTGCTGGCATGGTTTGACGATTTCTTATTAAACAGAAAGCCGGTAACCAAGCAGGGGTCTACTTTTCAATCAATCAATCAATCAATCAAACTTTATTTATAAAAAGGCGCCTTTCCAAAACCAAGGCACCTGTACATAACATAATAAAATCAATAAATAATTAAAACAATATTAAAATTAATCTAAGGCAGCAGCATTTAAAAATCATTGTATGCAAGGCTAAAAAGATGTGTTTTTAATGCTCCCTTAAAGCTTTGGACAGTCGGGCAATCCCGCACCGGACGAAGTAGAGAATTCCACAGGGTTGGAGCCATAAAACTAAAAGATCTGGCCCCAGAGGTTTTAAAGCGAACCCTGGGAATCTCTAACAATCTTTTTTAACTGAACCCTGGGAATCTCTAACAATCCCTCATCAGTGGATTGGAGAGAGCAGGAGGGACAGTAGGGACAAAGGAGATCTTTCAGGTAGCCAGGTCCCTGAACGTGTAGGGCCTTATAGGTCAGCAAACCGACCTTGAAGGTGATTCACCAGCATATTGGCAGCCAGTGCAGTCCGCGAAGCACAGGCGTTATATGACTGGACCTAGAGAAACCAGTCAATAGCCTGGCTGCCGCATTCTGCACTAGCTGCAAGTGGCGAATATCAACCCCCGGTAGCCCAAGATAAAAGGCGTGGCAGTTGTAGGTATCCCGTGAAAATCATGACTACATAATGGTGAATGCTTGAATTGGCGATGCAAGAACAGCAAATGAAAGTTCAGCTACCGGGAAATATGGTGAAACCCACATAATAGTGCCAGTACCTGCCAAATGGCAAACAATATTCACGACCACACATTTTTATTTATTTCAATTAGGATTATTACCTTTGCATCAGAGACTCATTTTCAAAGGTTCCAAGTCAAGGACAAAACAGTACAATACATTACAATACAATACAATTCGGATATCAGAGATCACAGGGTAGGCATCATAAAAACAATATAGTATCACATGAGGTTCAAGACGTGTTAGTTTCAGGCACAACTTAACAATAGATAAAGTGCATTACAACATTTGATTGCAGGGTAGGGCTAGCCAGGTAGGAAATAACATGTCAGCAATAAAGTGATGTTATGGCAGAGGGATGATAGGGAAGGGGGGTAAGCAAACAGAGTGGTGTTGTCAAAAAGGAGGCAGTGTGGGCAGGGAAAAAAATGAGGAGTGGTAAGGTAGTGGAGGAGGGAGGTAAATTGATTAATGGAAGGACTGGGTGGGAGAGGGGGGTAGTAAAGAAAGGCAAATAAATCAAGAGGATCGGTGAATTATTTGTTGGCACAGTTACAGGTAGATATACTCTTTAGATGGGACCATAGCACTCTTTTGAACAAGCTCAGCTTTGTGCCTCCTGTCAGCATGTTGGGTAGCTCATTAAACCATTTGGGGCCCTTCAAGGTAATGGATTTCTGAGCCAAAGACGTGTGCCAAAAAGGGACTTGGAGTCCTCATTTAGACACGCTTCTGGTTTGCCTTGTTTGCACTGCCTTCTTGAACAGACCAGATAAAGATTCCAGCATGAGGCCTAGTTGTGCTTTTTTTTACAATTAGGCAGGTTTGGTATTGTGCCCTTAAGTGCAGAGGGAGCCAGCCAGTCTTGGAGTAGAGGACACAGGTGTTAGTCCAGCGGTCAGCCGCAAGTGCCAGATGACAAGCCCTGTTAACGAGTGTTTTTATCCTGTTTAGAGCAGTGTCTGACCCTGCTATGTATATTGGTAACACATAGTCAATGGATGACAATAAAGTGCTGCCTATGGCTAATTTGAGGGCCGCAGGTGTCATCGAGTGCTTGTTTCTATGGAGGATGCCCAGTTTCATGTTGGCAGTTTTGACAACTTGATCAATGTGGTGGGAGAAATTGAGAGTGTCGTCTAGGTAAACACCCAGATATTTAAATGAGGAGACTTGTTCTAGTGTGTCACCTTTAAGGTTCTGAATTTGAAGTGGGCAGAAATTCCTTTTGTTCTGAGGGACTGTGAACAGCATGCTTTTTTTTTTTATGGTTCAGTAGCAGTTTGTGTTGGCAGAACCAGGTTTTGAGTTTGTGGAAGCTGTCGAGTAAGTCTTCCATGATGGCCGAGTGGTCCCTGCCAGGGACCTATATAACGGCATCATCTGCATATAATATGGTGCTTGCCGAGCAGGCTTCAGGGAGGTGGTTAATGAACAGGCTGAAAAGGAGTGGTCCAAGTATGGACCCTTGGGGTACTCCAAGGGCCACTACTTTTGGGTCTGAGAGCGAATTGCCAATTCTAACTCATTGAGTTCTTTGCAACAGATAACTGCGAAACCAGGTAACTGTATCTGGGGCCAATCCCATTGAGATCAGTGTATTTAGTAGTAGCTGGTGGTTAACTGAGTCAAACGGTTTAGTGAGGTCAATGAAAACTGACCCCGCTGCCATCCCTTGGTCAAGGATGTTGTAGAGCTGGGAGGTTTAATCCACCAGTGTGGTGATGGTAGAGTATTTTTTGCGAAAACCATGTTGATAGTTGCAGAGTAATTTGTGCCTGTCGAGGAAGTCAGTGATCTGTTCAGAAATTATTCTCTCACGCTGAGGGTTGAGGCGCTGGACGCCACACCTCGCGCTACACCGGCAACCCGGGTTTGGGAATGGACTCGGGTGGCCGAGGGTTGGCAGGGGAGAGGGAGGATTGAGCGTCCCAATGGATGCTCTCCTCCCTCAGGGGTGGGAACCAAGAATGCACTCGCATTCTGCATCCCCTTCATAGCCGGTAGAAGCACCGACAATTGAAGGAGATGGAGGCGGCTCCGTTCGTCGGAGCCGGGGAGGGGGGACTTTGACGGCCCATGAGAGGTCTGGCATGCGTAAGCACGCCACCACTTGGGATGTACATCCTAGCGCTCAACGTCCCTGAGGGTAGGGGGGAAAAACAGGGAGAAAATGGAAAACACCTCCCAGCGGCCTAGATGATAGCCTCTCCGGTACCATCCAGACCACCAAAGAGGGACAGACCCCAATGTGCAGGAGGGGAAAAAGAGGAGGCACTCTAGGGGCAGATCCCACCGAAGGTGGAACGGGGGTTGAGAGGAAGGAAGGAGAGGTCTCCGGGAGCAGGCAAGGAGGGATAACAAGAAAATAAAAAAAAAAAAAAAGAAACTTTTCTCTCTAGTGCTTTGGAGCTGGGCGGGAGGATGGAGATTGGCCTATAGTTGGCGATAAGTATTTCATCACCTGATTTAAAAACTGATGTAACCAGTGCAGATTTCCATGCATCTGAGAACATGCCCAATCTTAGAGAGGCATTAAATACCTTAGTAATTGGGGCTGCTAGCTCATCAAGTGTTAGGGCAACCAGCTTCATATCAATTAGATCACTCCCCATTCTGGTCTTGCCAAGGACCCTCTTTACATGCTTGATGGTCTCGGATATTGTGACTTGCCTGAAATAGAAAGGTGGCAGCCCATCCCTCACTGAGGATGGTATGGTGTTGCCATACAGCTGGTTATTCTGTGGGTTTAGGAACTCTCTAGGAAGCACCCCTGAGAGATCAGAGAACATGGCATTGAACTCATTGGCAGTCAGTAAGGGTTCATGGATAGACACCTCGTCAGTGGTAATCAGGTCAGGTGAGACCCTAGAAGTCCTTCCAGTTAGGGATTTTAGTGTGTTCCAAAACCCTTTGGAGGACCCCCAGCTTTTGTTAAGAAGATCCTTGAAATAGCTTGCTTTCGCCGAGCGAATGAGCCTAGTGCAGGAGTTCCTTGCAGCTTTGTATGCAGATACATCATGCAACTTACTTGTGGCCTTAGCTTTGTGCCACAGATTGTCTCTATAATGCATTTGATCTAGGAATGTGGTATAGAGCCAAGGGGTGTGGGTTCCTTTGACTTTTTTGGTTTTTAGGGGGGTGAAAATATCACAAGCCTGGAAAAATGAGCCTCAGAAGAACTCTAGGGTGAGGTTGCCATTAGTCGCAAGGTCCAGTGGTGACCAGTCAATCAGGGATAAGTGGTGTTTGAAGGCATTTAGTATCCCTGGTCTCAACATACGATTAGTTGTGACCTTCGTTGGGCACTTTGTGAACCTATTTGTCCAGGAGCACATGACTGGTGAGTGGTCGCTGAGGATATCAGGCAAAACCATTACATCTGATATGTGATTGGGATTGGAGAAGAGTAGCCAGTCAATGAGTGTACTGGTTCCTGTTTTGTAGTTTTGCCTTGTGGGAAGGGTTACCGTCTGCATAAGTTAGAGACCAGCTATTAGGTCTCTGGCTATGGATTACTTATTTACGTGCCAGTTAATGCCAACAGCCACATGAGCCTTGTAACATACTTCTAGCACTGATGCCTGTTAACCACTTACCTTATCCCATCTCACCTGCCACAGCAACTGCTGAGTTCAACAAGGCAGCTCCTTGTAACCCACATAAGGAGGACAACAAACTTTGTCTATTATCCTGCTGCAATGACTGTTTGCTGCTTGCCTAACATGCCTAGCACACATAGGTCACATGGTTAAATGTCATAATAGTGACTTTTGATATTTAGTGTGCTTCTGCACTTATTCCTTTATTATTCAATATCCCAATAAAAATGAGAGTATTCCTTTAGACCTTCAGAGGGGGATGACTTCAGTTCACACCTGGAACTGAAAATTGTAGGCGAGTCATCTAAGGTAATTGTACCTACTCCTCTGTGAGTATTCACTCACAGTTGAGACCACCCTCTCATTCATGTCCATATATTTTCTTTTCCTTGATACAGTTCCAGCTGTAGACACCATCTGTTCGATTTTAATTTCAGTTAGCCGCTGTTCCTCCTTCAGGCACTGTATCAATTTCAGCACACTGGGGTGACAGGCTCCTATTCGACTGTTAAATCAGCTATGCCACCCCTCAACTGCATTGTTGGTGGGTGCTAGTCCCCTAGAGGTAGCATCATAGCAGTTCCATTGTTCTGGTGGGAATGCTGCTCTTCCATGCAGAGCAATGCCCCTGCATTTACCAACCCATGTTGCTTCAAAATAATCAAGCAGTGGCATCAGAATTTCAGCATCTGTTGTAAAAAATTCCCAGTCTCTTATGCAATCAAATGTAGCCATAACATTGTCTGTAGGGACAAAAGTCAATGACAACAGCATACGCAAATGTAGAGAAAGGTGAGGGGCTGAGCAGTATCGTTCTTGCACTATTGGGTACTTTTGTATCTTGCGCCATATGGCTTGTGTGAAATGAAAAAAAAATCCCCAAATTTCGGTGTCAGGGAAAGAGTTATGAAATGCACACCAGGCTAATTTTTTAAAGTCTCTTAATGCAGTCTCTGGTTTTAAGGGAGAGCACAGTTCATGTAGCTGTGTGTAAAGCCTTGAATATGCAGCAGTTGTTCTAGAACACATCAGCATGCACCGTGCTGTTACCACTTGTCCTGACTTAATGCAATGAACTGTATACAGCTGATCAAATAATAAAGAACAAGATTTAAAGGTCCCATCGATCAACCAATTTCTACTTTCCTGCAGCATTTTTAGATTTGCATCAGTAGCAAACATGAGCAAACTGTCCTTTTCCTTGCCAATGACAAACACAAGGAATGGGAGTCTAGCTAAGGCAACCCTGAACTCTGCTGGTATGTCTGGCTCCTCAATGGAGGCTGGGGTGGCTGGACAGCCAAGTTCTACCTGCCTTATTCTCTGTATGGCTTTTTCATCAGTCGCACAACAGGCAAATGACCAGTCACTGAATCAAGGGCAGAGGTGGTACATTGCACAATGACCTCTGTAGTGGTTTCAACACTGGTTCTAGCCCACTCTCTAACCTCTGCCATGATCTTGAGCACTCCAAAATCCCCAGCATCTGGAACATGAGTGTGCTCATTTATCTGTGCTGATACCTTGTTGCCCATAGTATGCAGCCTGGAATGGCAGCTGAATTTATGGGAGTCAGCACATCTCCAATAAACCTTGTCACCATTTTCATTGTCTTTTCGGTATGTATAACCACCATAAACTGCCAGGGGCTTACCTTTCTGGCAAGTAATGATTTCGAACTCCATGCTGTTGGTGAGTTCTGCTGTGAAGTAAGGAAAATGGCAAATGGGGAGGGCAAATAAAATGGTCATTTTAATGACCATTGAGCTCAGGTTTGTGTATTGCATTGTGGGTACAAGGAAGTAGGAGAGAGCAACAAGTAAACACAGAGATGGATTACAGAAATAAAAAGGCTAGTTGTGTGAATAAGCTGTGTACCATTATTTAATAATAATAATATTTTTATTTATATTACGCCTTTCAAGTGTCAAGACACATTCCAATAAAATAAGATAAAATACAGAATACAGAAACAGAGATACAAAAGTAATATTATAAAACACACAAAACAATTAATGAGCAGTAAAACCATATGCCTTTTCCCACAAAAAGGATTTAAGATCCTGTTTAAAACTCCCCACAGTCGTACACTCCCTAGTCCGACGGGGTAGAGAATTCCAAAGGAAAGGGGCTGCAAACATAAAAGCCCAGGCCTCAGCAGATTTTAACATCACCCTTGGAATCTCTAGCAACCCCTTGTTGGCTGAGTGGAGTGATCTCACAGGGCGGTAAGGGATCAGGAGTTCTTTCAGGTAATCAGGGCCTAGATCATGCAGGGCTTTAAAAGTCAGTAATCCGACTTTGAAGGTGATCCGCCACTGAACTGGCAGCCAGTGCAGTTCCCGCAGCACTGGAATAATATGGGAAGATCTAGGGTTACCCATCAATACTTAGGCTGCGGAATTCTGCACTAGCTGCAAGTGGCGGATATCAACCCCCAGAAGCCCAAGGTAAAGCGAGTTGCAGTAGTCCAGGCATGAGGTTACAAAAGCATGGATCAAAGTTGGCAGATCACCGGACGGAATGAGGTGCTTGATTATGGCGATGTTTCTTAGATGGTAAAAAGATGACTTTACCACTGCTGACACCTGGGATTGAAGAGTCAGCCCCGCATCTAATATCGCCCCCAGATCTCGCACCCATTCAGAGACCCATAGCTCGACATCCCCAAAAAACAATCGAGATGGGGTGCCGGCCATAGGTCCCCCTATCCGGCGATCCGGATCCAACACCAACACCTCCGTCTTTCCAGAGTTCAACTTCAGCCAACTGGACCTCATCCAATCCTGGATTTCATTTAGGCAGCTGTTAAATAACGAAATAGCTCCATCCTGGTTGGGTGCAAAGGACAGGTACAGCTGGGTATCATCTGCGTAACAGTGAAACCTCAGCCCATACTGTCTCACAATGTCTCCGAGAGGAAGCATGTAACACCGCAAACAACATGGGGGACAATATAAAGCCCTGAGGAACCCCACAAAATAGGGAGATGGGATCAGAGGAAAAAACCCTGACACCACCCTCAGAGTTCTTCCAGTGAGGTATGAAGTGAACCATCTGAGAACAATCCCAGAGAGTTCACAAATTCATCTCAGGCACTCAAGTAGGACCCCATGGCCAACGGTGTCAAATGCTGATGACAGATATAATAGTACCAAGATGGACCATTTTCTCTGGTCTCTCGCCATCAGGAGATCATTGAGCACCTGAACCAGTGCATTCTCGGTACTGTGCCTCTTTCGAAAACCTGATTGGAGAGGTTCATAGATGCTATGGATGGTCAAATGGTTCTCCAACTGGGCTGCCACCACCTTCTCGATCACCTTCCCTGCAAAGGAAAGGTTTGAGATGGATCTGTAGTTGGCAAGACAGTCTGGGTCCAAAGATGCTTTCTTCAACAAGGGTGTCACCACTGCCTCTTTCAAGGAACAGGGGTATTCACCCGAGTCAAGGGAACACCAGACTATCTGTGCTAGAACCAGTAGAATGGACTCCCCACACCCTAAAATTAGGGAAGTAGGGCCTGGATCTAAACTACAGCAGGTAGGATGCAGCCCTTAGACAATCCACATAACAGCCACAATTTCCAGGTGGTCGAAGGTACTCCAGGAAAATGAAGGGGCGGTGACCCGATCCTGGCCACTAGCAACCCGCATAGAATGTGTCAAACAGATATCTGACCTAATGTCAGCCACCTTATCAGCAAAGAAAAGAGCAAGCTCATCACACTGTAATTGTGAAAACACTCTACGGAGCTGTAGACAGGTTGGGTTGCACAATCTGTCCACAGTTCTGAATAGCTGAGCTGGTCGGTTCTGAGTGGCAGAAATTTCCCCAGACAGGAACTCTGCCTTCTTACGAGAGATTTCTGACTGACAGAATTGATAATGTTCTAACAGTATAAGGTGGTCGGCATCCAGGCCAGATTTCTGCCAACAATATTCTAACCTGTGTCCAAGTCACTGCAACTCCCTCAAGGCCCCATCAAACCATGGGGCCCGAGGTCGAAGAGAGAGAGGATGCACACAAACTGGAGCAATTGAATCCAGGGCAGAGGTAATGGCAGTGTTATAAGCCACAACCAATGCCTCTGGATCATTACAATGCACAGGAAATTGTGATAGGCCAAGAACTGCAGCAAGACCATTGGAAGAAATATTCCGCAAAGGGTGGTACTTGACCATTTCCACAGGGGTCAGCCTACAAGGTGGGGCACCAAAATTGAATATCACAGTGTAGTGATCTGACCAGCTGACTGGTTCCACCCCCACATCAGAAGTCTTGATCCCCAGGAGGAAGACCAAGTCAAGAGAATGGCCACCTTTATGTGTAGCAGTGGTAACTACCTGTGTTAGGCCCAGTGAATCCATTAACTGGAGGAAGTGTTGTCCAAATTGTGAGAGTTCATCGTCGACCCATGCATTAAAGTGACCCAGGACCATTAGCCTGGGATACTCAAAAGCCAAGTCGACAACGAAGTCCGCTATTTCCTTAAGGAATTGCTTCTCATCTCCAGGTGGATGGTAGATGAGAGCAATTCGATAGCCCACACCTGCTACAACAGCACATTCAAAAGAGATGGTGTCCTCAACTGGAACACAAGTGAGAGCCAATTCGGTCTTAAAACAGATTGCAACCCCCCCCAGTGGTCCAACCTCGGGCGATGTATCACCGTATACCCGGCTGGGATTGCAGCCTCCAATATTGTTCCCGCATTATTATCCAGCCAGGTCTCGGTGATCCAAGCCAGATCTGTCGAACCAACAACATCTGAAATCACAGCAGTCTTGTTCCGGATAGATCTGGCATTGCACAACATTGCCTGGGTTGGAAAAACTCCTGGGCTGCCCCGACTACCTGCCCATCACTAATGATGGTGCCCTTGGGTATGGGGACCAAGCAAGGTGGTCCACGCTCCAAGCTCCACTTCGCCTCAGGGCATCTCCTGGGCTTAATCACCCTAATGGGAGCGCTCCGCTCCACTCGCCTCCACTGTTCACCACCACCCCCTCCCCCCCCACGGGCAATGCCTAGAACCCAACAACGTTGGTAGATGGAAAAAAAAACAGAGGGGGGTATGAAAGAGGCAGAGGGAGTGGAGAGCACAAGCTGAGTAGCCCACGACTGGGGGGGCAACAGGTTGGCACATCTCATAAATTACAAATCCTCAGATTTAAACAATTTTAAAAACTAAATAATATGTACTTAAAAATCAATCCCTTATACAATTAAATCCAACTAAATAACTAAAGTTACTAAACTACTAATTTAACATAATCTAAATTAGAATAACTACAATAATAACAACTAAACAAAACCAATTTAACTTCCCCCTCCAAGATTCTCTCACAGTATTGGGGATGGGAAGAAAAAAAATAACTAAAACATAAACAAATACCCTCCTAAAAGTCTTCTCACAGCAAATAGAAGAGAAGCATACACAGTATTAGCAATCCATTTGAAATAATTGTCACTCTCACTGCCAAAAGGTTAGATTTTTGTCCAGAATCCAGGGCTTTAAGGTTAGTGAGGCTCTCTCACAACCCACACTTTCCTTCAAGTAATCCCAAAATTCAGTAACAGATCAAAGGTATTACTCAGTAAGATGTACAGGCTAAATACAAATCTATAAATAAAAACAAACTAAAAGTAAGCCAAATATATCCACGGGCCCTAAGCACAAAGCATAGAGCCCACCCCTCAGCAAATTTATCAAGAACTTGCAGTTTCAGGAGCTAATCAAAGTACTTGCAGTTTTAGAATCCAGTTCCTCCTAAAATCCAGGCAACGATAATCCAGGGTACTTGCTGATTCTTAATTCCTCGGGATTCCCAACACAAAGATGGAGCTAAATTGGTGAGCTCAATGGGTGTGAGTACTCCAGCCCAGCACAGACCCATGAAGGAAACCCAGACCCCGCTACCACCGCCTCTTTAGGTAACCACGGAGCACCCAGCCTAGCCTGATGAGCCAAAGATACCATGGGCTAGACCAGATGAATGATTGATCCTCTGATCAATCTCTTCTGGTTCCCCCAGAGATAGCAGCTAGGGCCGAGACCCCTCAAAGCCATGACTTGTGGAATCACACCCCTTCTTTCACCTCCAGTAAGAACTTTCCAGATACCGAAGGGATAATGCTCTACTGACTAGAAAGCCAAGAGAATACCCGAGGCAGTAGCCACCAACTTCAGGTCTCAAGGATGACCACTCCTCAGAACAGCCACAGCCAGTCTGCTCAACCATCCGACCTGAACAGCCACAATCAGCATTCCCCCAAATTCAGGCACCCCCATACAGTGTGGACTCCTCAATGAATTAAGTGAGTCTAAGTCAGCTTAAGATCCTCAAACAAAAATGGCTTACAGGCAGCTTGCAACTTGCAAGCAGTCCAAGAGACAAGCGATGTACTGACCCCGATCCACACACAGGGAGATAGTAAGAAAAAAACGCTGAAACAGTCAGTCTTTCAAATAATCCGATTCAACCTCCTCACTGACAATTCCGTTCCAAAAATGATCCCATAGCAATCCCAGAGAATCCTAAAATGTTCCATCAGTCGGTATGCCATCCCAATTGCAGGAAATCCAATGTGACAAACAAGATCGATCCTGTAGGTAGTCTAACTGAAAAAAACACGAGCACTCGACAGCAACCATGATCCTCCCATGTTTTTCCTTTTTTACTCTTCACAAATCCTGCCGTCCAAGTGTTTAACCAATTCACTCCATCCTGGGTCGCAACATCTGATAAAACAAAATAAATACAGCACTTAAAACACACCCAGACTACACAGACTCTGCTCATTATTTCGACGGCTATCCCAGCGTGGCTGCCATCTTGAATATTGTGGATAGACAGTAAGTATCCACACAATTTTGACGCGATGGCGAATAATGAGGAGCTAATGTTTTTAATTGTGCTGCTGACAATCTCCATTTTAAACACACTATTATTTCAATCATGATTCCGCGTTCGCAATTTTAACATGGAACCCTTTTTGTAATGAAAAAGCTGTCCCTTGCATTGTACCTAAGGGGTCAATACTCTGACTTCTGTTATTTTTGCTGTTTTTTAATGACACCCCCAAAATATGTAGTTTCTAGAGTATTTTTCTTTATTCTGATAACACGGTTTCATTTGCACATTTGAAGAATATTTAGGGTGTTACTAAAATCTTCTGTGATGAACTCCAGCTTTTTCATAAGTAGCTTGAGGCAAAAAATAGTCTACTGGGCTGTGCAAGTTAGGAAACATTAAAAAGATTTTTAAATTCCAACCCCAAATGGAGCTTATTCAGCTTGAAATGGTGAACACTTTTAGATGTTTGGCAATTTTCCTAGACACCTGCTTGTCCTTTGAACCCCATGTAAAACAAATTAGTACCAAGGTACATTAATAAAGATTAATTTTATAGGATAAAAAAAGGAAAAAGAATGTGACATTGTGGTATCAGAGATATTACCAGTTCCACTGGCTGGGGTGGCCAGGATATAAAATATTAAACAGTTGAATAGGTGGTTAAGACATTGGTGTACAAGAGAATGAGTTGCCTTCCTTAGAAATTGGAACAAATTCTGTGACCCAAGACTGCTCAGGAAAGGTGGATTACAACTTAATAAATTTGGCACTAGGATGTTGGAAAACAGGATTTGAAGTACAAAAAAGAGACCAAAAAGGGAGTGGAGATGTATACTTATCAATGCAAAGGTGTCTAGTTAGAAAGAAAGCAGAGTTGGAAAAACTGCTAATTCATGAGAAAACTGAAATTTGTGCCATAACCGAGACATGGTGGCAAGCAGAAGATGGGTGGGATAGGGACATAAAAGGTTATAGATTATACAGCAAGGATAGAGAACTTAAAAGTGGAGAAGGGGTGGCTATACATATATATATATATATATATATATATATATATATATATATTATATATATATACTGTACATAGCAGAAGATACCGCCATGAAACTTTTTCCAGGCATAGATCAGAGAATAAATCTAGAGCACATATTGGTTAAAACAGTCCCAACTTTTGGTAAGAAATTCACTCTGGTTGTGATATATTCACCACCCTCAGGACACCAGGATGTAGACAGCCAACTGATAAAGGTTTTGAATAACCTAAACCCTGGCAAGGGACTTTTAATTATGGGTGATTTCAACCTCCTCACAATAGACTGGGACAAGAGTACTGGTAAAACAGGCTTCAACTGTGAATTTATTAGCTCATTAGATACCATTGGATTAGAACAGTTTGTGAAAATACCAGCTAGGAGTAATAATATCTTAGATTTGGTCCAGAGTAACTTGGGAAAGTCAATTACTAGGTGCTGGGTAACCGGCCTCTATGGAACAGCAACCATGATATGATCAAATTTGTGATTAATAATACAAGCACTGAAATTAAAGGTACAACAAACACAAGACACTTTGGAAGGGCAGATTTCAATGGCATGAGAAGGGAACTGGGAGCAGGCACTAAGATCAAAATCTGTAGAGGATAAGTAGAATATCTTTGGAGATAAATTGAACCAGCTAGTCAACAGATATATACCAGAGAAACGTAAATCTAATAAGAAAGGAAGAATCCCCCCATGGTTTAGCAGACAGGTAACTAGGTGTATGAACAAATAAAAAGGGTATATAAAAAGGCGAAAGATGTAATACTGAAATAGAATGAGTCAAGTACAGAGAGATTGCTCAGGAATGTCAAAAAAAAATAAGGAGAGCAAAAAAGACTACAAACTGAGCTTGGTTGATAAAGTGAAGGATAATTATTAATCCTTCTATACCTATATAAACCAGATAAGAGGGGGCAATATACAGGTGGGACCCCTGGTTAGCAACGGTATCCCATTGTAACAGTGACTGAAAAATGGCGAGACGACACGGCAGCGATGAAACACAGCATTGCTGCAAAGGGCGACTGTGAAAAGACAACGATCGCAGAAAATGCCGACCTACGGATTTTCCCCATCTACGAGTTCTGTCCGCCCTGACATTTGTTATATTTAGTAAGGGGGGGTGTGTGGATGGCAAAGTCTCCCACAAAGGGGAGTGTGGAGGGCAAAGTTCCCCAGCCCCCCTGTAAAAGTCACTCTGCCATTGGTGGCATTTTCTGTAATAGCTGTCTTTTCACAGTCACCCTTTGCAGCAATGCTGTGTTTCATCACTGCAATGTCATCTCACCATTTTTCAGTCACCTTTACCATGTGGAACCACTAGCAACAAAGGGGAATTAATATCCATGACAAAGATATTTCAGATAAGTTAAATCATTGCTTTGTTTCAGATTTCAACACTAAGTTTGAGGTGATGGTTGGGGGAGATTTGAACAATGGATGCCCAGCAGTTATTATAAGTGAGGAGGATGTTAAGAATTGATTGAAGAGTCTGGATAATAATAAGTCTCCTGGGCTGGATTGTATTCCTCTCAGAATCCTGAATGAGTTGGCAGGTGAACTGGCTGGACCAGGGACAATGATTCTTTAGAAATCACTAGATTCAGGTCAAGTAGTGAAATGCTGGAGGGAGGTAATAGTCGTTCCCATTCATAAGAAGGGTAGTAGGTAGGAGTGTGATAATTACAGGCCTGTAAGTTTGATGTCTGTTTTGTGCAAAGTAATGGAGAGCATACTGAAGAAAGAGATTGAGGAACACCTTAGGAATATGATGCATGTGATGAGTTACAGCACAGGTTAACAGCTGGCAGATCCTGTCAAACTAACCTGCTCCAGTTCTATGGAAGGGTGAGTAGGACATTGGATGTGGGTTTGCCTATTGATGTGGTCTTTTTGGACTTAAGAAAGGCATTTGACGAGGTCCCACATGAAGAGCTTGTCGAGGCATTACAGGTGTTAGGATTACATAGTAATACTGTAAGATATGTACACTCTTGGCTCACAAATAGGAGACAGTAGGTTAATTTAAGAGGCAGCAGGTCAGACTGGGCAGATGTGATGAGCAGAGTGCCCCAGGGCTCAGTGTTGAGACCCTGTCTTTTTAATATATATATAACATCTATGAGGTGTAGGGAAGGTGTTTGGTTATCAAAATTTGCAGACAACACCAAACTGGGGGCAGTGGTCAAGACCACCAGTGATATTTTTACCCTGCAGCAGGAACTGACTAGACTTGAGCAATGGGCAATGAAACACAAGTTGGAATTTAACATGGATAAATGTGCAGTGATGGAATAGGACGATCTAATACACAGGCACAGTATTCTATTAGTGACCATATATTAAGAGTGACAACAGAGGAAAGGGACTTGTGAATGGTAATAACCAGGGATCTTAAGATGAATAGTAACTGTCAGGCTATGGCAAAAAATGCTAGAAGTGTACTTGGGTACATATCAAGGAGCATTGCAAGTAGGGAAAATAGAGTTCTAATGCCATTGTATACTTCCTTGGTAAGGCCACACCTTGAGTACTATGCACAATTTGCATCCCCTTGGGCCAAAGCTGACATCATACTGCTGGATGGTGTACAGAGACAAGTCACTCAGAGGTTTAGGGCAGTTAAATATATGAACTACAGGGACAGGTTGGGAATACTAGGGTTGTACTCATTGGAGTTCAGACATCTGAGAGGGAACATGTTCCTGGTTTTCAGGGCATTTACAAACACTGACATATGGGATTGCATAGGATTAGAACTAAAGAACAGCAATAATACCTTGACAGCATATGAGATTCAGTTAAAAGGGGAGGTATATCACACTACAAAAACAGCAGCATGGTTCACACACAGAGCAGTATATTTCTGAAATAGACTCCTGCCAGAGGTGGTAGGCAGTGCAGATATTAATGCTTTTAAAATAAATTTTGTCACTTTCTGCATATCACATAATGTGTTTGGATATCCCTTTGAGTTAAACATGAGCTGCACATAGGCTACGGCCTAACTTGGCTCGAACACTACTATGAATCCTATGAAAACAAATTCAAGTTTGTTCTTTCCACTGGATACAGAATTCACCATTGTATTTATTTGCTTAAACTAAATTGACTTTTTCCTGAGCACAAGGCTTGGTTTCTCTTGGCTAAATATATTTTAAAATTTTTCCAAAAAAGCATCCATTATGGCTATCTGAACTCGTAAAAACTGCAACCCACAGCTTCATTTCATGGTCTGTGGGGAAACATTGTCTATTAGTAGCAAGTATTGCATTCCAATATGGGGCAACAGGCTTTTAGTTTCCATGCAGTCTCCCAGTTGAATACCATACCTGTCTTTCTTTATATCTTCTGTTGATAGTTTTACTACTTCATTGAAGGATTATTAATTTTTTTTTCAATTAATGTTTATACCTGTTTTGAGTAGTTGTATGGTACTGCATTTTAATTTTTTTGTTGTCTGTGTTTATTGTACTGTTTGTACACTGAGCCATACCTAAATAGGATGCGTTCACACCAATGTATCTAACCATAAATTGAAATCAAACATAAACTCAAATATTTCTGAAATCAGCCAGCCCACCGGTGCAGCGGTAGTGTTACCACTTTCGATGCCAGTGACCCAGGGTCAGAAGTGACCTCAGGTTGCTGGAGGGCCAGCCGGGGGAAGGAGGACTGAGTGCCTGAGGGGCTGCTGTCCTCCTCTGGGGAGGGTGAGCTGCAGGTCAAGCTGCTTTACCACCACTTACGTGACCATGGGTGGAGGTGCAGTGGGGCTGCAGAAGAACAAGAGGGGGAGGATGTTAGCTGGGATCTGGAGTGGCAGCACATCTCTATGTGCCCTGCCTCCTTGGATCCCCTTGAGCACCGGCATCCTCAGGGGCAGGGACCAAGAAAATCAGGAAAAACCCTACATCAGCTGCTGGTAGATGGAACCCTGCTGCCCAGACTTCACAACCAGGCTCTGGAGGGATACTGACCAGGACTAGTCAACGCTCACTCATGGACTTCGGAGGTAAGAACACGGGGTCCTTCCCCATCACACCCACAGGAAGGTAAGTCTGTCAGCGCTCCCAGGGAGTTACCTGGGAAGAATCTAGAGAGAACCAGGCTAGATCAACATACTTTAAAAGGTAATAGAATGGTATATTATGAGTAAACAGATAAGAGCAAGTAATGGGCTGACCAGCCTTCTTGGCTCCTTTTGCCTTTATATGAACCTTAGTATGAACCACAGCCTAGGGATCCCTGAAGAGTGTGGACCAATGCAGTGAGAGAAGAGGCATGAACAGAAAATAAAAAATATATATATATTCCTGCTATCACAGTATATTTTTATGGGGGTAATGTACTACACAATCTCACAATCAAAAAATAAATCAAAATTTGCTCATTATCTACTATATATAGTGACTGTGTAAACATTTTGTGTTACAAACCAACTGCACAAGGAATTATTCATTAGTTATGTCTGCAGTGTACTTATTTTTCATTGTATATCACTTTTAAGCACATAGCAATGTCTTTATATAGACATGAAGGCAATAATAAAGATTACTGTTGAATGAAAGAAAAACAAACACAGAAGTATTCCAATGATAAAAATTGTTTTATTAATTTAGAAAAAAAAACAGATAAATGTAATATGACAAAAGAGTACTGGATATGTCCCTAGAGAAGGCAAAAGAAAAACTAGATAAAGAAAAATAATGAAAGATAACAACATTAACTTATTTTGTCTTGAAAAATTTCTACTCGGCCTCATATAGGTGAGTCTCCAAAATTGTAGGGACATTAAATCACTGGCATTGCAGTCTAACTTTATAACTAAAATGATCTTCATGGTATACTGTATTTATTTTACAATTTTTGGCCAGGAAATACACACTAAACCAAAACTTGTTTCCAGATGTGTCCTGGGCACACAAGAAAGTTAAGTGAATTGCATGTGGTCATACAGTATGCATGTGATGGCTATAGGATTCAAACCCAGTTTCTTAGGTTTGCAGCTCAGTGCTCCTAACAACTAAAGTATAATGCCTCCCAATGCAGTGATGATACAGTTAAATAAGAAATAACAGTAACGTAAAACATGTATTGGCTAATTTTTCATTGTCAGTATGGTTGATGAGCATAACGAAGATGTAGAACCTAAATTTTAAACAATGTTGCTCACAATCAGTTCAAAGAGCACAAATAGGTGCATACCACCACAAAAAGGCATTACAAATGCAACATGTTTACAATATATATTGCACATCATACATGTAATGAATGGTCAAATCTCTGAAACATTTACAATTTGTCACTGGCAACATTACACTAAATGCATTAGTAATAAAGTGTGTTTCATAGCATTGGCAAGATACATGTACTATGTGGCAGCATAATAGTGTGTAACATTTAAAATAGTAACGTAACTAAATTATGCATACAAACATGTACAACATGCCATTGTAAAGATATGTTGACTGCTGCTTTAAAGAACACCTTTCCCCGGTATTTGTAGACCTGGAATAAAACAAATAGGATGCTTGTTACTTTAATAGAGGCTTCCATTTGTACCAAAAGTCCAATTTAAATACTGAAAATGACTTTTAAAATTAGGCTCAATAGACTTGCATTGATGCTGTTCCTGCGTTGGTCCTATAGTGACTTCACAAAACGTGGAAGCGCAGG
This sequence comes from Neoceratodus forsteri, assembly GCA_016271365.2. Lineage (NCBI taxonomy): Eukaryota > Metazoa > Chordata > Ceratodontiformes > Ceratodontidae > Neoceratodus > Neoceratodus forsteri. Next base: position 284,477,596 of record CM057454.1, read on the forward strand.
GACGGCATAGGCAGTCAGGAAGTGGAAAGGATCGAGCGGCTAGCCCCTTCGGGGGCAAAATATGATCCCTTCCATTCCATGGGGGGCATAATTTTAAAAGTGCTATGGAGGAACTCCTCTGCAGGTAAGGGAACTTCCTATTTGTTTTCTGATGCACCAAGAAAGATGCTCTTTACCAAGTCTAACCCATGAAGCCTTTTAGAGTTGTTAATAGCGGTACTATGTTAATATGTGTTTTTTTGTACATGTATTAAAGTGTGCATCCTGAAACATGCTCACAAAATGGCCATATCTGTTTCTTTACTGATTCTTTAACATGTTCATACCCTATGACTATTAGAGTGACTAATAGCAGTGGTATAGAAGTATATCTGTTGTTTAAGAAACATAGAAACACAGAATTGTTGGCAGAAAAGAACTGCTTGGCCCACCGAGTCTGCCCAGATGTTCCTTGCCTAATTTGTCTCTGCAAATCTTAAACAGTCTCTATTTACCCTCCCTCCTCCTTGTCTAATTACTAATATTCCCCTATGTCTATTCCACACATGCTTGAAGACCCCCACTTTTATCACCTTCATTGCTTCTGCTAGCAGTCTGTTCCACGTGTCTACCACCCTTTCAGTGAAGTAGTATTTCCTTTCATCCCTCTTAAACTACCCCCCCAATTCATCATATGCCCCTTTGTCCTGGCTCTCTTTCTCATCTGAAAGAGACTCCCCTCCTACACCCTGTTCACCCCTGTGAGGTACATAAGGGTCTCTATCATGTCCCCTATTACTCTCATCTCTTCCAGAGTATACATGTTGAGACCCCTTAGTCTCTTCTCATAGGGCTTCTCATGCAACTCAACAAAAAAAAAAGGCCGGCACCAATGAAAACTCAAGATAGTGCTATAAAGCTGAACCCTCAGGAAAAAAAGAAACCATAATACCTGTGTCATGTTTCCATGCCTTCTTTATTTTTCAAAGTGATGAGTGCAGGAAACAATGATTCAGGGTACTGGTTCCAAACTTTCCAGGCAGAAATGGCAACTGCAGCTATGGCACAACCGATCCCCCTTCACCTTCACAATGACACCTTAAGTGTTTCAAGCAGTTTGTGCTTTCTCAAAGGCTAGTCATATGTGGTAAGTGACCTTCCTTTAAGCAGCAGCTCATAAAGGAACAGAACCTGGAAAATCAAAAAAGGTTTGGACCAAATGGTGTGAAAGTGCAATAAGTATAGTACAATACATAGAATCCAACAGTAAAAACACAAGAATATTACAACCTGGTTCCACAATATGTAAAATAATAAAGGGGCTGAAAATTTATTTATTTATTTTATTTAAATTTTTGTAACCGGGTAGGCCCACTGGAACCTTGCGGTCCCTTTTTCAGGGGTGACCCAGGTTTAGTTACATGTACCTAGAGGAAGGGGAAAAACCAATGCAAATGAAATGTACAGAGCAGCAAGGCTTACATAGAGTGCATGAACAAAACATTACAGTACAGAAACTGATACAACCAATGCTTCAGACATTTGTTAGGTTCAGACCAATTAACAGTTGTAAAACCTATATAAATGCGAGGGACAGTTCTACCACCAGACTGACGGACCCATCTGTCCATGTCCCACCATTCTTTAGCAAGGATATCACCCTGCGTTTGGTCCCTTGGCAGGACCCTAGGTGAGGCAGAAGCACTGAGGCCCCTTCCCTCAGTGTGCTTTCAGCCCTTTCTTGAAGCACTCAATGATGGGACTGTCTTGTATCTCTCTCAGGAGCTCATTCCAGAGTTTGGGGAGGGTGACCCTGAGCGACCATTGACCTAGGGATGATCTAGCCCTGGGGATTTCTAGGAGTGTCTGATCAGTGGATCTGAGCTTTCGTCTCATTGTCTTAGGGACGAACAGGTCCCACAACCCAAGAGGGGCCCCAGGTTGCTGTAGCTTATAGGCCATGCACAGGGAGGGATATGCTAATCTTGCCTCCAAGGATGGCCATTCTAGGGTCTGGAACACCTTGCAGTGGTGTTCCATTCCATCAGTCCTGGTGGTGAAACTGCCGACCCTGTGGTAGAGCGTGCTTAGCCGCTGTCTTTCCATAGCTCTCAGTGACTGGAGCAAGGTTGTTCCATAGAAAAGGGTGTGGAGAATTGTCCCATTCCCTACCACCTTCCTGGTTTCCTTGGTTAGAAAGGGGTTAAGTCTATAGATGAGGCCCAGTTTTTGGTTTACTACCTTTTTGAGGTGGTCGATGTGCTTCCTGAATGAGACCTCCTGGTCAATGTACATTCCCAGGTATTGCATGTTGTCTACAACTTCTATCCCTACCCCATCCCTGGTGGAGAGTGATAGGTGGATGGATCTCCTTTGGCCTAGTATTTTTGGGCCAAAGAGCATGGCTTTCATATTTTTGCTATTCAGGACCAGCTTATTAATCTGACACCAGGATTCAAAGGCAGCAGGGTCTTGACTCAACTCCCGGTTTAAGGAACCCGGGTCTTCTCCTGTCTTATACAGCACTGCATCATCAGCATAGAGAGTGACTTTTGCCCCTCTGCAGTGTTGGGGGAGGTTGTTTGTGAACAGGGAGAATAGCAGGGGGCCTAAGATTGACTCCTGTGGGACACCTGCGGGTACTGGGCGCTTGTCTGATGTAGCGCCGTTCCACTGGACCATTTGTGTCCTGCCGTTGAGGTAGTCTGTGAACCATTGCAGGGCTGTTGTGTCTGGACCCAGCCCCTTAAGTCATTCCAGAAGAAGCTGGTGGTCAACCAGGTCAGATGCCTTGATGAGGTCAATGAAGACCGCGCCAAGCATTTTGTTCTGGTCTAGGGCTTCATACACATCAGTGGTGAAGCTTATTAGGGCTGTTTCAGTCCCGTGTTTTTTTCTAAAACCATGCTGCTGGTGGGCCTGCAGGTTGTGCAGTTCCAGCTGGTGGCTTACCTGTTGGTAGACCACCTTCTCCGGTAGCTGCTTAGGTACTTAGAATGAGATAGGCCTAAAGTTTTGACATCTTGAAGTACGCACCTTTGGGATTGGGGTCACCAGTCCAACCTTCCACAGAGCAGGTATTTTCCCTTCTGTCAGGGACCTGTTAAAGAGCTGAGCTATAGGTCCTGCAATAGCAGCTGCTCCTATTTTCAGCAGCTTGGGTTCCAGGTTGTCATTCCTTGCTGCCCCATCTGGTTTCAGGCCTCTGAGCAACTTCAGGACTTCACCTGCCAATACAGGCTTAAGGTGGAATTCGGGGACCCTGGTGCGGGGCTTCCGGGTGCCCTTGGCCATCCTGGGGAGGGTTTGATGACCTGAGTCTTTGCTGGGATCACCCGTTCTGAACCTCTGCAGGTCTAGAAAGAAGTTATTGCAGGCATTGGTGGTGTCTATAGGGGTGGAGAGTCGTGTCCCATTTGCTTTCATTGGCCCGATCACCTTACTCTTGCCCACCTTGAGCAGGGTGTTAATACACCCCCAGAACTTCTTTGGGTCTACCAGGTTCTTGGATTGCAGTGCATGCAGGTAGCTCTTTATTGCATTTTTGAGTCCCCTTTTGCAGCTGTTTCTGGGTTCCCGGTATCATATCCAATCCTGTTGCAGGTTAGAGTGCTTGTAATTCCCCCATAGTTTGTCCCTGTCCTTCAGCCTCCACTTGAGATCAGGGGTTGAGCCACCTGGTGTCCTGACCTTTGATCCTGATCATCTTCCTGGGCATGTGCTTGTTGGCTACCGACATAAAATATCTGGTGAAGCCTTCAAGGGCTCCATCTATAGAGGGGGTGTCAAGGGCCTGGGCCCAGTCAACTTTCAAGAGGGCTTGAAGGAAGAAGCCTTCATTTAGTACTGCATAATTTCTGGTCCAGAAGGTTCTGGGGGGTTGTTTGGGGAAGTTATTCCTCCACACCAGAAAGGTAGGTGTGTGGTCGCTGAGCAAGTCTGCACATGTTCCTACCAATTTGGCCCTTTCTGGATTAGTCACTAGTATCCAGTCTAGTGTGGTATGGTTCCCAGTCTTGTCGACGCGTGTGGGCACATGCATCAGCTGTGTGATATTTGCTCCCAGGAGGATGTTATTGACCTCCCTGGCTAGCTTGTCCCCCCAGTTTCGGTTGAAGTCTCCAAGTATTATCTTTTCACAGCTGGGCAGGGTGGGTATGGTGTTTGTCAGTGTTCTCAGGGCTTCCATGGCCTTCCTTGGGGTGTTATAGGTGCACCCTACAAGTAGTGGCTTTTGGTCCCCGACAAGAATTTTGACAAACAGTACTTCACACCCATCTCCTTCGAGGTCTGTGGTAGAGACCAAGGTTGTGTTGATTTGGGACCTAACATATATCAGGACTCCCCCACACTTCTTTCCCTTCCTATCCTTTCTAAATGCTCTAAAGCCTTCCAGTTCAACCAAATATAGCAAAAGAAATATACTATACTGCTGTGCTAGGGTGATTGAACAGATTTATTTAGCCTTATGTGAAATTCTAAGCTTAAAATCACACTGTATTCTTTTATTGTGGAGCCCTACTAGCAGGAAGTAGGAAGTGGGCACTGTAGTTTTGCTGGAGCACACCTCGAACTACAAAAGTTCCAGTTCATGTATATTTTTAATTAAACCTGCGTGTTTTCAGTGTGTAACCCTTTAGAAACACTGGGCTTGTTATTTTCAGCAATTTTTATATTTTAATTCGCTAGTTTGCTAGTGAGGACAGCCTTGACCCGGAAGTCACATCCGGGTCACAGGGGCTATAAAACTCACCCTGTAGTGAGCAAATCACCAAATATAGCGAAAGAAATATACTATACTGCTGTGCTAGGGTGATGAACAGATTTATTTAGCCTTATGTGAAATTCTAAGCTTAAAATCACACTGTATTCTTTTTATTGTGGAGCCCTACTAGCAGGAAGTAGGAAGTGGGCACTGTAGTTTGCTGGAGCACACCTCGAACTACAAAGTTCCAGTTCATGTATATTTTTAATTAAACCTGCGTATTTTCAGTGTGTAACCCTTTAGAAACACTGGGGCTTGTTGTTTCAGCAATTTTTATATTTTAATTCGCTAGTTTGCTAGTGAGGGACAGCGTGACCCCGGAAGTCACATCCGGGTCACAGGGGCTATAAAACTCACCCTGTAGCGAGAGCAAATCACCAAATATAGCGAAAGAAATATACTATACTGCTGTGCTAGGGTGATTGAACAGATTTATTTAGCCTTATGTGAAATTCTAAGCTAAAATCACACTGTATTCTTTTATTGTGGAGCCCTACTAGCAGGAAGTAGGAAGTGGGCACTGTAGTTTTGCTGGAGCACACCTCGAACTACAAAAGTTCCAGTTCATGTATATTTTTAATTAAACCTGCGTGTTTTCAGTGTGTAACCCTTTAGAAACACTGGGGCTTGTTGTTTCAGCAATTTTTATATTTTAATTCGCTAGTTTGCTAGTGAGGGACAGCGCGACCCCGGAAGTCACATCCGGGTCACAGGGGCTATAAAACTCACCCTGTAGCGAGAGCAAATCACCAAATATAGCGAAAGAAATATACTATACTGCTGTGCTAGGGTGATTGAACAGATTTATTTAGCCTTATGTGAAATTCTAAGCTTAAAATCACACTGTATTCTTTTATTGTGGAGCCCTACTAGCAGGAAGTAGGAAGTGGGCACTGTAGTTTTGCTGGAGCACACCTCGAACTACAAAAGTTCCAGTTCATGTATATTTTTAATTAAACCTGCGTGTTTTCAGTGTGTAACCCTTTAGAAACACTGGGGCTTGTTGTTTCAGCAATTTTTATATTTTAATTCGCTAGTTTGCTAGTGAGGGACAGCGTGACCCCGGAAGTCACATCCGGGTCACAGGGGCTATAAAACTCACCCTGTAGCGAGAGCAAATCACCAAATATAGCGAAAGAAATATACTATACTGCTGTGCTAGGGTGATTGAACAGATTTATTTAGCCTTATGTGAAATTCTAAGCTTAAAATCACACTGTATTCTTTTATTGTGGAGCCCTACTAGCAGGAAGTAGGAAGTGGGCACTGTAGTTTTGCTGGAGCACACCTCGAACTACAAAGTTCCAGTTCATGTATATTTTTAATTAAACCTGCGTGTTTTCAGTGTGTAACCCTTTAGAAACACTGGGCCTTGTTGTTTCAGCAATTTTTATATTTTAATTCGCTAGTTTGCTAGTGAGGGACAGCGCGACCCTGGAAGTCACATCCGGGTCACAGGGGCTATAAAACTCACCCTGTAGCGAGAGCAAATCACCAAATATAGCGAAAGAAATATACTATACTGCTGTGCTAGGGTGATTGAACAGATTTATTTAGCCTTATGTGAAATTCTAAGCTTAAAATCACACTGTATTCTTTTATTGTGGAGCCCTACTAGCAGGAAGTAGGAAGTGGGCACTGTAGTTTTGCTGGAGCACACCTCGAACTACAAAAGTTCCAGTTCATGTATATTTTTAATTAAACCTGCGTGTTCTCAGTGTGTAGCCCTTTAGAAACACTGGGGCTTGTTGTTTCAGCAATTTTTATATTTTAATTCGCTAGTTTGCTAGTGAGGGACAGCGCGACCCCAGAAGTCACATCTGGGTCACAGGGGCTATTAAACTCACCCTGTAGCAAGCAGGGCGAGCTTGAGCAGGACGCGTCACTGCGCACGGAGACACGCGCAGAGACATGCGTGTCGGCGCATGTCGGCTGTGTCAGCTGGACGGCTGGACTTATGAGGTCTATTGAAAAAAGTAAGATATAGAACAAAATGGAGTGTATTAAGTGTCAGATGTTCAAAACAGGGGTAGATCTAATTGAATACGTATGTGAGAAGTGTCTGCTGATAGAGGAACTTCGGTTAGAAAATGACATTTTAAAACAAAGGATCAAAACTCAGGTAGAAATAACAACATTAGAACAATTTATTGACTCACTGGCAGAAGGAGCTATAGAAGCAGGCTACATGAAACAGTTACAATAACTGATTGCCCAGATATACAAACAGTTGAGGAATAGAGCATAGTAGGCAAATCTAAAAATAATAAAAAAGGAAGAAGGAATATTGGGGGCTCCTCAAACATTCTCACTCCAAATAGATATCAGGGTATTGCACCAACAGAAGTTGGAGAAGAAAATACTCCACTTCGTGATAGTATGAATCCTGAGATACAGCAAACAGTTTGCACTCATACTGATTTAGTTCTGGAGGGTGACAAAAACAATACAAACCCCAGAATACAAAATAAGACACCTCGGGATTTGTTGTATATAGGGGATTCAATGTTACATAATACAGACAGTATATTATGTAAAAATCGAAATGAATACACTACTGTCAGTGTATTGCCAGGTGCAGGTATTAGGGACCTCTAACGGCTGTTACCAGGTCTCTTGGATAATACAGTTACACCTGTGGTAGTATTACATATAGGAGTTAATGATGTAGGGAAAATTGGAATGCCAGAGATTCAGAGCAACTTTGAGTATGTGGGTACCTATTTGAGTAATAAGGGATGTGATTTGATAATCTCAGGTATATTACCTGTTCCTAGAGCCAACCAGATGTTAAATAATGACATCCGGTGATTAAATGGATGGTTAAAAAGGTGGTGCTATAGGGAAGGGCATGCCTATATTGATCATTGTCAAGCTTATAAGGATTTTAACCTGTTTGCACAAGATGGATTGCACTTAAATAAGCATGGGAAAAGGGTGTTGGCTCAAAAATTGAGACATATTGTAAATATTCATTTAAACTGTCTTCAGAGGGGGGAGGGGGTCTCTCAAATCTGAAGCCCATCAGCCCAAACAAAGTTACACAAACATGCTGGAAATTTCTATTAGTCAATGCAAGAAGTTTAACTAATAAAATGGATGAATTAAATTTAATATTAAAAACTCCCAAATACATGTATGTGCCATTACTGAGACATGGTGGAACGGGAATGATACCTGGGGAAGGGAAATAAATGGATATACATTGTATTCAAAGGATAGAACATTATCCAGAGGGGGTGGGGTAGCAGTATATGTTATGGACAGTATTACATCTACAAGTATAGAAACAGATAGATGGGGCAGTTCAGAAATATTATGGATTAAAATCACACCACCCAATGATTCTACTATTAATTTGGGGGTTGTGTATAGACCACCATCTATTACCAAACCTAATGACATCTCATTATTAGATTTCATTAAACAGCTGACAGAATCAAAACACGTCATATTAATGGGTGATTTTAGCTTACCGGGAATTAAATGGAATACATTAGAAGCCTTATCACCTATGGAAACTAGTTATCTTGAGACTTTTACACTAGCTGGACTTGATCAATATATATCTGGCAGTACTAGGGGGGATAACACACTGGATTTGGTGTTAAGCAATTTGAGTAATAATATTCAAGACTGTAAAACACTATCTCCATTGGGTTCTAGTGATCATGCCATGGTTAGTTTTGACTATGTGGGGGATTTGGGTAACCTTACAGGGAGCACATTAATTCACATGTACAATAAAGCGCACTTTGGATCGATGAGAAATGAGATGGCAGCCTGGAATTAGCAAGAAGAATTTGCAAATATACCTGCATCAGAAATGTGGAGTAGGTTGAGTATTATGGCTGGTTCACTGGTTCATAGGCATGTACCAACAAAGAAAAATATAAGGGATTTAAAAACCACTTCCCTTATGGTTAACCCCCCAAGTAAAGAAATTGATTAAACATAAAAATAAAGCATATTTGAGGGCAAAAAAAAAGTAATAATAAAACATGTTGGGAGTTGTATAAAAAGTGTTTAAAAAAATCTAAATCAGCAATAATTTGTGCAAAAAAGATATATGAGCACAAATTAGCAAATAAGGTACCAAATAACTATAAATCTTTCTATACATACATTAGATCCATAAAAGGTACTAACGGTAGTATTACATCTCTAAAGGACCCAGATGGTCATATAACCTCAGACAATCAGGAAATGGCAGATATGTGTAATCTTTATTTTGCATCTGTCTTTAATAAAGCCCAGCCAGTACAATTGAATCAGCAAACTATGACACAGGGTTCTACCATTACATTAAACATTCTTGATGTATTAAAATGACTCAAGGATATAAACCCCAACAAAGCACAGGGACCGGATGGGATACATCCAAGAGTAATTAGGGAACTGGCATATGAATTAGCAGGGCCAGTAACCTATATTTTCCAAAAATCCTTGGATACATCTGTTGTACCTGTTGACTGGAGACAGGCACTCATTATACCAATATTTAAAAGGGTTCTCAACAACAGGTTGAAAATTACGCCCAATCAGTCTGACTTCGGTCTTGGGCAAGATTCTGGAATCTATTATTAAGGAATATATTCTTGACTTTATGAATACTAATGGCATTATAGACAGGTCGCAACATGGGTTCACCAAGGGCAGATCGTGCCAGACAAACCTTTTGGAGTTTTATGGCAGGGTTAGCAAAGCCTTGGATCTGGGCAATGCGGTGGATGTTGTATACCTTGACTTTGCAAAGGCATTTGATAAGGTGCCGCATGTTGAATTAATAGAAGCCCTCAGGGAAATAGGAGTACATGAAAAATTCTCCTCTTGGGTGGAGTCATGGTTGGGAGATAGAAGGCAGAGGGTTTGTGTGAGGGGTGTATGCTCTGAGTGGGCTGAGGTGTCGAGTGGAATACCGCAGGGTTCGGTGCTGGCATCATGCCTTTTTAATATATATATTTCTAATAAGAATATAAGTAACGAAGTATGGCTAGCAAAGTTTGCGGATGACACACGGCTGGGTTACTCAGTCAACAATATAATTGAAGCCACTATGTTGCAGACAGCACTTACAGAATTCGAAGAATGGGCAAACAATAAGGGCTCATCATTTAATATAGAAAAGTGTGTTGTTATGCACTTGGGAAGGAACAATCTACATTTTAATTATAAACTATCGAATAAGGAATTAAGAATCGTGCAGGAGGAAAGGGATTTAGGAGTGATAGTAGATAATGAATTAAAATTTGGTCAACAATACTTCCAGATGATAAGGAAGGCAAGCGGTATTCAACACTGTATACGTAAACACATCACAAGCCATGAAAGGGCAGTGTTGTTGCCACTATACACCTCACTGGTGCGTCCCCATGTGGAGTATTGTGCCCAGTTCTGGTCACCAGGCTATAGGAAGGATGTGGCTGCCCTGGAGCGGGTGCAGAGAAGGGCAACAAAAGGCATGAAAGAGGTTCAGGGTTTGAAATATGATCAGAGACTAGAAAAACTAGGATTATTTTCTTTGGAGTACCGTAGACTACGCGGGGACAAGTGTCAAGTATATAGAGTACTCAGTGATGAGAAACTACGGGAACAACTCGACATAAATATTAAAAAACAAAGTTACGATACTAGGTCACATACCTACCAGCTGTATAAAGATAAATATAACTCCAAAAAAAGGGGAAATTGGTTTACTATAAGAGTAACAGGAATTTGGAATTCACTACCAAGTGAAGTGGTGTTAAGTCCTACTATGAATACCTTTAAAAATAGGTTGGATTCTTACTTGTTTAGTAAAGGTATCAGCGGGTATTGCTAGTAAATCAGTGAGCTATATGGACGCAAGTCTTCTATGCTCTGAAGTACCTATGAACCTATGAACATCGTGAGGGAGGACATACGGCTTCAGCCAGGTTTCAGAGATGCATATTATGTCAGGGGAGTAGAGGCTGCCCCAGGCCTCTAGTTTGTGCAACTTTGGCCTCAGGCTGTAATATTCATGTGGGCCACCCTCAGGCCCCCTAGCTTTGGCCCATTCTGGTTTACTAGGTGTTAGGTGGGGGATGCTAGTCCAGGGGGGCCAGGGTTTGGCTCTATGTCACACCCCATTAGAAGAAGGAGGCCCAGAAGGAGTGTCTTAGATCAGGCTTGCATAAAGGTGGGGTATTTTTTAGTGTTGTGGGCCCTTATGTACATTACTGCATCCATAAAAAAACCTCTTTTTTCCAGTATGTATACAGTCGTTGTATAGGTCCTGAAACATGGGTGTTGACACCCTGGGATAAGGTGACCCCCGTCTGGACAGGCTCCGCTGGTGTCGTGCCCAGCCTGGCCTATGGTGACATGATCAGTTGCAGCAATTGTCAGTACATATAGGGTTCCCAGCAAGATCCCGACACCCCCCTCATTTGGTGTCCCATCGTGAACCACCACCACATTTCTCAGAAGCCAGCCGTAACCCTACTTAAGGATTCCCTGTAAGCCCTCCCAGAGGTGCCTTGGTCATATATGCAGCTCCTCTATATCAGGAGGTTGTGAAGGGGAAACTGGAACTAGTAACACCCTGTTCTGGTGGCTGTAATGGCTGTGCTTTGGTCAGATCTAAGGCAGAGATAGACAAGCTAATTTGGCATCCAAGGTAGGTCAGAAGATAGTTCTGGAGACTGCATGGGCTAGGGTAGTTACTAAATAAACTGGGTGCACTGGCAATTTGTTAACAACACAGTATGACGATGCGAGCACTGGTACGCTCTTAACAAAACAATCAAACAAGAGACAGATTCTGGGGATTGTGTGGGCTGGGCTAAAGAACACAACTAGACTGGATGAAGCTGGGAAGCGAGATGGATTAGATACAGAGAAAAAACTCCGGTACTGCAATATCAAGCTAGTACATTTCTTTCCCCACCGTAATAATAACTTAAAGTACAGTAGATACAGATTCTGGAGACTATAGGCTAGGCTAATGCAATAGGTAGATTAGAAAATAAAACAGTAAAATGGTAAGAACACAGTACTATGACAGCCCTTTTTCTATTCTCAGTCCAGTGCAGGCTGATCCTGTGTTTTGTGCATGCTAAAGACTCAGGGGTCGAGCAGTGGCTGTGCCCCTTTAAGCCACTCCAGATATTGGGCAACTGCCTCAAGTTTTGGATGGGCTGAGCTATCTCTGAAGCCTATTAACTAGAAGGCGGTGGTGTGGGGTGGGTGGGAGGCAATTTCTTCTCTGGAGCTGCTGGCAGCCCTTCTTGTAGGAGCCAGCGTTTCAACAGTTAGGATATCTTGGCGCCTTTTTTTTTCTCTCTGCTCCCTTTCCCCTTTGTGTGGTGAGGGCGAGGGGAGGCGCACAGATTGCCATGCACACTAGCCCCAGGCCAGCCCCCGAAAGTTCCTTAGAAGTCTGCGGTGCAGTGGGGACATGAGTAGCACCCCCGATGATTTAAATCCCGAGTCGGCAGAAAAAGTCACAGAAGCACAGAATTCTCCATTGAGGAGGAAGGGAGCCCAGTCTCCATCTGCTGCTCCCTCTACCCCTGATGGCAATAGCACTGCATATGATAATTACATATAATGGAGATTGCCTTTAAATACAAGTCCATATATCCTGGGCAAGACAGACCATTAGGTCTGATGTTCAAACTGATAACAGAACTATATGTTCAAACAGGCCAAATAACGCCAACATTTCCCCCAAAATGCATCTGGAGCAACACAAGTCATCTGGGTTAACACAAGTCTGAACTCTGAAAAAGGAAAAAAAGAGGCAATCTATAAAATACAGTACATGACACAGTCCAGCTGCTTCTCACATCACACATAATAATCAACAAATATATTTCTTTTGGGCTGGGAGATATACCAGGGAATATGGCCGGGGGGGGGGTAGGCAACCCGTATCTCCTGGGGGTGTTGATGCAATATACACAAGGGACAATACATAGGGCTAATCAAAAGGCTATGTCTGCAGTTCAGAGGACAGGAGTAACCAGCCATGCCCCTGCCTGAGCTATTTAACCCAGCTTCCTCCAGCCTCATTCAGAAGCAATGTTTCTTTACTGCAGCAGAAGGGTTCTGCCCCCAACCCCACCCCCTTCTTCCAGTGTTCATCTCCCACTTTCCTTTTCGTGGTTTTGGGCTTTCTGTTTGGTTTGTGCTTCCACTGACTTTCTAGATCAGTATTTTGCTTTCTGCCTTCCTGGCTGCAGTTTGTGCTTCTCTCAATCAACTATTCCTGCTGCTATCCTGTACTCATGTACCTTGCGTTTCTTTTTATTTTGGTTCTTGTGTGCTTCTAGTTTTCACAGTGTCTTGCCTTTGTCATTTTTACTTTGACTTTTGCCACTTCAGGCTCCCATTTTTGCTGTTTCTTCCATACCATTTGCAATCTCCCTATTCAACTGCAATCTTTAAAGAGGTAGTGGATTGGATTAACTGATTTATGTTTCTATTTATTGTTTAATGTAGGTTCCAGGCTCCTGGGTTCCTTCAGTAGTGTGAATAAGAGAAATGATTTTCTATTTTTTTTGTTTGTGCATATTTATTATTTTTCCAGTAGTTACATGAGGTGCAGTTGTTTCCTGAAGTGCAGACCAGAAGTGCTGCACGGGGGGCTGTAGCCATATTATGCTGAGTGGTCCATCAGTGTTACACTTTACTGAAGTATGGATAAAGCTCTGTTTCATATTGAACTTCAAATATAATCTTGACTTTTATAACTTGTAGGCATACTCAGTAGTATTAAATGCTGGGTTTGCATTTTTAAAAGTAAAATGAGAGTTTTTTTGCACAGAATCACTGAGCCATCTGTTTTTGTGCAGCTCTATTTCAGCACAAGTATGATTTGTACTGTAGCTTATCCCATATCAGGCAACAATGTTGGATACATCAATTGCTGAATGTGTGCCTCAGTGCTAAGTTGTGTGTGGTGAATTGAAAGAATAAATGTAAAACTAGGTACACAATCCTGTTTATGAGCATTTGTCTTTGACAGGAGAGAAGTGCAAGCTCTCCTGAGTTGAAAATAAATGATTTTCAGTCACAGCACTGAAACTATAACAGATTCTGGAACTGTTGTATTTGTGTGGTGAATGAGTAAGGGTTTACCACATAAAGTATTTTTAAGAACGCACACCTGTATTGTGTCATTACATCTGTGCGTCCCATCTGCTTTCCGTTCACTCTTAATTTAGTGTATTCAGAAGACTTTGTATATGCAAATGTATTTTTATTCCTGATTATCCAGAAAACCATTTCTGCCCAAGTTGTACAGTTCCCTCTCACCTTCCCATTCCTGCAGATAGATTTCTGTATTACTGTCCGACATAAACTTCTCAGTCTGTCAACAAAGCAAAGCAAGTCTGCAATGCAAAGCTGTCTAACTTATTGTTTATAGTAATGTTAAGCCCCTACCCCCAGTTAAAAACAAATCCCCAGTTCTGTCCATTTCACAAATCATAGCTGCACTCCCATAGCACTCAGTCCACTGCTCACCACAGGAACACCCTCCCACCACAACACACAGTGACTGTCACCCTCCCTCCGCTCACCTCCATGGTCAGCCACTGCTGTCTGAATCACAGGGAGCAATCACGATCTGACTGACAGACCTACAGACATTTTGCAGAAATTCACATGATAATTCATATGGTAAAATCTAAAAGGGTTGCATGTAAACATTTTTTTAATGAATTATCAAGAATACAGAGAAAAAGCAGACTTCACACACTGTTTCAATTTAATATAAATCATTTGGGTGTAACAGGCAAACTCAATCTTGAAGTGACATAGAGATCAGACAAATACTGTGCATAATTCATCACTTCTTCAGCACTGCATTCACAAAGCTATTCTGTTTTATAACGCATTCAGGCTCTGTTAAAACATGGTGATATGGATGGGCAAATGAACTGGGTGGTTTCAGGACTTGTTACAAGAAACCTGAATTTTATGAAGAACACAACAACTGGATTTGTATTTACTGAACTGCCATGAATTCCATGCAGGAGCTATGCAATTTGCCTATGCAGCTATGCAGTCACACCACTACAGAAATCCATTTAGAAAATAATTTGCACTGTATGCAAACTTTTGATTATGTGACAGTAAATGGATTGCTCAGGGTTTAATTTTAAAAAGACTGCAAAGTGTGGCTAACACAGTAATTTGCAATAATTTACTCTGTTTTTTTCCTAGTGCCAAAGACAGACGCTAATTAAAATAATAATGCTACTAATTTGCATACTATGCTGACCATTGTTTATATTGAATTCCAGACACCAGCACACTGGACTGTCGTTTGTAAAGCTTTTCCATTCTTCACCCACTTATAGTCACGAACACCTGATTAACAGCAAATTCCCCACCTGCCATCTAAAGCAGCTGCACTGTAGCACACTGTTTAATAAATTCATCCTGTGCTATAAGTTTGGAGATATGCGATCTTCTCCCACCATCCAAATCAGTAATATAGATACTTCAGTGATAAGGCAGCTTCAGGATTGTAATGAATTAATGCCAGATTTTGTCAAAGCACACAATGTTGGAAGGGGGGAGATCCCTGTGGTGTGTAGTGAACAGGGGGCAGTGGGATGGTAGGTGTGATTTATGAAGTAGTCAGAGTTAGGAGATTTGTTTTACTGGGGGTGGGATCTTGTCATTGCTCAAAAACATACTGCAAATCGCTTAGCAGACTTACTGACTGAGAAGTACAGCAGACAATAGCAAACAAAAAACGTCATCTGAAGTGATAGGGGGTGAGAGGGCACAGTAAAAACATGTAAAATGGTTGGGTGATGAGTCCATACACAGGGGAGGTTGAATCATGGTGGCACTGCATTGGCTAATCACATGAAATATTTCCATGAAAAACAAAACAAAACAAAAAATCACAACAGCAACACAGAAATTCGGCACATGTAGAATACTGAAATGTTAAGCATTTAGTGATAAACTAAACTTCCATTCATTCAGTAACTGCCAAATAAATTTACAGTACAGTGTCATGACTGAATAGAAAGAAGAAAAAAAAAAGAAAATGTGCAGCCTTACCTGAAAAGAATTCAATCTGAATATTGTGTATGTAGGCCCTGCCTGCTTGATGACACTTGCTCTAACAGCAGGAATGGCACCGGGCTGAGTGACCTGACAGTATAAAGGGAGCATCATGTGAATGTTATTGTTAGAATGCCTCATTCAAAATCTAAGAACATCTGACCCCGTGAGAACAATGGTCTACTTTGATTATTGAAAGAAACCACGTTTTCTTTACATAACCAGAATAGCAAACACTATTATGAACTCTAATACAGGACCTTCAGGACGTCAAGCTGCTATATTACATTTTACACAGTTTTCAAACAGTGCCTATCATACTGCAATTCCACCCAAGATATCACTTCCTGTCTGAGGATTATCAGCCACCTGACCACAGCAATTCACTGTAAAGTTGAGCCAGACCTTGTAATTAACTTATACATTACATGCAAAGATCAGTTATTATCTAAAATAAAGGAATGAGAGCAGGTTATTAGCTAGACAGAAAAACACCCATAAGAAGAGAATCTAAATAACAGCTCAGTCTGCTAGTTCTTTAAATGTTTACCCCGGCTACTAGCAAAGCAGCCACTTCCTTCTGTGTTCAAGTGGTTTAATTAGTTGTTTAGTTCAGCAACATGCTGCTTCCTAGTTTTCGTTTCTCGCATGCTCCTGTTTTTATCTAGCAGTTTCATTTGTTGTTCTCTACTGCCTCAGCCTACCTGGCTTGCAGTGCATCAGCTACTAACACTAACCTCCCTTCTAGAATTAGTTGGCATGCATTTACCATTCAGTCCAAGCACATCATTCAGTTTCATATAATATCCTAGTTGTCATTTGATGTCGCAATCAGTCACTGACATTTTGTTTCCACCTCATCCTTATGGCGGCTTTGTCATCAGCCTCCCATGACACCTGCACCTGGATGCATGCCAGCCACAACCATAGCAAGGCTTCCAGGGCTCCCTGGCCTTTATGCTGATGGACTTGCTCTGCTGCCTTGAAGTCTGCATCTTGAGGGTGGGTCCCTTGACTCAGGTAAGGTCCTTCTCTTTCTGTGCTTCGGTTGAGATTGTCCTACACTCTGGTGGAAGCTTTTGCTGTGCAGATTGTCTCAGTAATGTAGCATTTAAGACTTCAACTGCCAGAGGGCGGGACCTCTATGTTCACAGGGGTTCCTTTAGCTGTG
The DNA here is from genome assembly GCA_016271365.2 of Neoceratodus forsteri. Lineage (NCBI taxonomy): Eukaryota > Metazoa > Chordata > Ceratodontiformes > Ceratodontidae > Neoceratodus > Neoceratodus forsteri. Next base: position 284,494,563 of record CM057454.1, read on the forward strand.
CAGACCATGTCGGCAGCACCACTGAAATCTTTTTCCTCCATGACCACCTACAGTTCACCTGGTTTCCACCTAATTTCCTTCCTCTGCCCTTCACAGGTGAAGATCATAGAATTATGCAAGACGGGGCCCCTCAAAGGCTCAGATCCCATGCCTTACCCCTCATGGGTTTGGCTTTCTCTGTAGGCCTTCTGAGTGCCATTCAGCTGTTGTTGCTCTCCTCCTCCTGGCTTAGGGGGTTGGGCCTCCATCCTGGTGAATATCCTTTATCTGCAGAGCTTGACTCGCAGCACTCCCCAGCATTCTGTTGGAGGAACAGAGTGAGATCCCTTCTTCTAAAATGTTCCCCTTGAATTGGGTATCTAAACTGTGGCAGCCAACCATCACTGATTTCATCACAAGCACGGAGGGAAGGTGACCAAGGCCTTGGATCCCCAAAAGGTTTCCTCCTCATAGGGTTTTTTTCCCTCTCCTGCATGCTGAAAGTCATAAAAATTAGGTAGTTTCTGCAGATGTGGTTCATAATGTAGTGCATTTATATTGCTATAGTGTTAACCCTAGAAGGTTTCCACTGTGAGCTGGGGTTGGGTGGTGGCCCTCTTTCCATCCTGCCATTCCCTCTTTCCTTATGGAAGTAATGCCTATGTTTGTGATCAGTTATCATTTACTGTCAGTCATTGCTCAGTTCAGTCTCTATCTTTTATCAGTATCAGTTACATTGATACATAGAAATCGTCAGCAGATAAGGACCGCTAGGCCCTTCTAGTCTGCCTGTAAGCCCTAAACTTGTATGCAGTCACTGAACCTAAGTGCCAAATGCTTTTATCACTCCCACCCCACCCAATAATCCCCTGTGCCTGTCCCAGGCATGTTTATACCCCTCCACTGTGCTTGCCACCACCACCTCGTGTGGCAGACTGTTGAAAGCATCCACCAACCTCTCTGTATAGAAACACTTCCACATGTTACCTCTTAATCTACCCCCCTCCAATTTCATATAGTGTCCCCTCATTTTGATATATTTTCTACATTGGAAAAGATCCTCTACCTGCACATTGTTTATGCCCTTGAAGTACTTGAAAGTTTCTATCATGTACCCCTCTATCTCTCCTCTCCTCCAGTAAGTACATATTAAGGACTCTTAGTCTCGCCTCATTTGTTTTGTGATGCAAACCATGCACCATCTTTGTCACCCTTCTCTGGATACCCTCCACCTTGTCTCTGTCCTAACACATATGTGGTCTCCAGTACTGCATGCAGTACTCCAGGTGAGACCTTACCAGTGTTTTATACAATGGCATCAACACCTCCTGTCTCCTGCTAGTAATGTCTCTGCCTATGCACCCCAGCATGTCACTGACCCTCCCTGCAGCATTTGTGCACTGCTTTGATACCTTAAGGTGATCAGATATGATAACCCCTGGGTCCCTTTCCTCTTTGATGACAGTCAGCCCCTCCCCTCCATTCTGTAGCTGTCTTCAGGGTTCCCCCACCCAGGTGCATATTCTTGCACTTTTTTGAAGTGAACCTCAGTTGCCACACCTCTGACTACCTTTCAAGCTTGTCCAGGACCCTCTTCATTTTCTGCACCCCTTCTGGGGTATCCACTCTGTTGCAGTTCTTGGTGTCATCTGTAAATAGGCAGATCTTTATTTCCAGCCCCTCTGCGATGTCACTAATGAATACATTGAACAGGACTGGTCCCAGTACTGATCCCTGTGGTACTCCACTGGTCACCTCTCTCTCCCTGGATTGGATCCCATTTAACACCACCCTCTGTCTTCTGTCCATCAGCCAGTTTCTAACCCAATGTATCACCTTATGCCCCATGCCCAGACTACTCATCTTCTTAACCAACCTTCTGTGTAGGACGGTGTCAGAAGCTTTCCGGAAATCTAGATAGGCAATGTCAACCGCCCCTCTCTGACTCACTTCCCTAGTCACCTAATCAAAAAAATCTATCAGATTTGTTTGACAAGACCTTCCTGCTGTGAATCCATGTTGCCTCAGATCCTGGGCACCATTGGATTCCAGGTGTGCCACTGTTCTTTCTTTCAGCAGTGTCTCCATGATCTTCCCCACCACTGAGATGAGGCTGACTAGCCTGTACTTCCCCGCTTCCTTCCTACTGCCGCTTTTGTACAGTGCGACTACATGCATCCTCCTCCAGTCCTCTGGACCATTGCCCGTGTTGAGTGGCTCTGTGAACAGGGCGGCCAGAGGCACTGCTAGTTCCCTTCTCCACTCCCTTAATATCCTCAGGTGTATGTGATCTGGCCCCATGGCTTTATCCACCTTCAGCTTTGTGAGTTCCTCCAGAACTCTCTCCACTGTGAATGGACTGGTGTCCACTCCCCCCCATTGCCTCTTCTCCCCAACTGTGGTCCCTGACCCTCTCCCTCCTTAGTGAATACTGAACAGAAGTACTTGTCCAATATTTCTGCTTTGTCTAGATCCCCCTCCTTACACTCTCCCTCCTTCCCTTTGAGTCTCACAACCCCCCTCCCATTTTTCTTCTATCACTGATGTACCTATAGAATGTCTTGTCCCCTTTTTTCACAGTCTGTGCTAAACCCTCCTCTGTCTGTGCCTTGGCTCTCCTAACAGTTTACACTGCTCCCCTTAGACATTCAACATACACCTCCCTGTCCTCCTCCCTTTGGGTTCCATTATACTTCCTGAAACTTGTTCTTTTAGCCCTTACTTTGTCTGCTACCTCTTTAGAGAACCATAGTGGTTTCCTTCTTCTTTTTCTTTTGGCCACTATCCTAACATTGTTACTAGTTGCCATTAGTCTGCCCTTAATCAGGCTTTGTGTTCACCACCTTCTGTGCAGTACTTTTGGGCTAATTTCTAAGGTACCTTTAGACTAAAGCAATTATTTTCCTGTGGCACTATTGCCTTTATGGTGCACTGACAAGGTGGTAGTTCCCCATGGGACAGAGAGTGCAGATGGCCAAAGTATTCACATGTAACCCCCATGCCACTTATAGCAAGTAGGATACCCTTCATAAAAACAGGAACTGGTACCCACATATAGCATACCAATTACTTTTCAAAGGTTGGTACCATCCTTGGCATTAGGATGTATACCAGGCTCATTTCTAGAAGAAGAGGGTTGGGGGTACAAGAACAAATCACATGAACCTTTTGTAAAAATCACAACCCAGGTCCAGGGTGGAGGTTGCTAGGCATGTCCTAGATCTAAACTGCTGACGAGACCACAGTAAATTCAACACCAGAAGCAAGAATAAGAATGTCCAGAACAGGAACTGGTATTTTGCAGTATGACTTTATTCAACAGGCGGTAAAACTAAAGCAAGTAGTGGACCCCCATGGATTGGTCAAGGAAGGACAGGTACATTTCACAAACTCTCCTTGCATGTAGTGGAGTTCAAGAACATAAAAGGAACATCTTCCCATGTTTCAAATTGTGCACATAGTGAACACCTGGCCAGGCACCCAAACATTTTCTTCCCTTGAGTGCACATATTGTGAAACTAAGACACTCACTCAGAACTCTTCTTTGAAAATAGTTGGAATTAAGTGAAACTCAGCCATACGTTTAAACCTGCAGCACTGGCCTTTGCTTAGGTAAAAACTGATGCCCTTTATGAACCAATTAGCCCTGCCTTGTAAGCATCCAGATGGCGTTTCTCTTACCCTTTGCCCCACACAACAGTCTCTGCCATTCCTTTAGGGTTACACCATTGAAACTCCCATTCCCCACTGAAATGCTAGAGGTCACACATTTTCCATTTGTGTCACTCACTGGGATGACCACAGTCCAACTTCACTTTTCTGGGTGAACATGTTGCAGAAATTCACTCTTCTGAGTGAACTAGGGACACTGACAGGTATGTTCTAGCCTTATCTATAGGCACACACACACCCCAGAAATGATTCCCCTAAATGTGTGGAGAACTTGTCTCCCAAAACAGTACTAACGAACTAGTTGTCCCTTCCACTGGGCATGGAACAACAAAAAGCACCTCTCCTAGGTAGCATGTCAGAACAGTTTCTCAAAAGGTTCCAAGGCAGCTGAAATACACAAAGGATCTTCAGGGGATTGCTCCTTGAACCCACTGAGAAAATCAGTTCATCACACTTCACTGGAAGTAGAAATCAGGAAATCCAGCTGTAGAAAGGTCCCCAACACTTCACTGGAAGCTGGAAATTGTACTCCACACTAGGGTGAGAAGTTCTGGGCCCTCAGTTCAGAGTCCACTGATAGACCTTCTGCCACTCTCACTCCACACTCAGCAACTCCAACACTAACTGAACATTCTAAGCTCCCCAGAGCAGCTGTACACAGGAAAGGGTTATGCTACTGCGAGAGTTCCAAATGACATAATCATTCTTCTCTCAGGCTAGCTGAGTAAACAATGATGTCATTGTGTAAGAAGCCCCTAATGAGCTCCCTACCAGCTGCCTGCTACCTTTCCAACACTAATACTAATAGGATTCTAGTAACCCCAGGGGACTGGGTGGTTACACATGTATGACAGTCAATAACACATTCATTCAAATATCTTCAGACTATCAAAACATTGTACAAGCATACAGTAACTCCTCACTAAGTTGCATATGCCCATCAAATTCAAGGGCTATGCCTGCAGTTCAGTGGGCAGGAGCAACCAGCCATGCCCCACTGCCTGAGCTATTTAAGCCAGTTTTCTTAAGCCTCACATAGAAGCACTTTTTTTGTCCCACCTTCCACCCCTCCTCCTCCTCCAGCAGTACAATCTTTCTCTTTGGTGGTTCATCCTAATGTACCATTAGCCTAAAGGACTGATGTTCCTGTGGCACCTCTAGGGGTGGAACCCTCCTCAAGAGAGTTCCTTTGCCTTCACGCTACCCTGAAAAGGTGGTAGTTCCCCATGGGACAGACAGCGCAAATGGCAAAAGTATCCATGCATGACAGTCAGCAGCACATTCATTCAAATACTTCCAGATTATCAACAAAGTTGCACAAGCATAATGCCTCACTAAGTTGCATATGCTCATTTAATTACTGTACAATAGTTTCCAGCTTTGTTTTTGAAATCAGTGCTTACAGAAATGATTTCACCTCCAGTCTATCATTAAGGCCAGGAACAACTGTAGCCCTATGTGTAAATATCCAGTACTGTTCCCTTTTGAGAAGAAGGTTTTCATAATCACCTCCCCTCCTGTTTTTGACTGGTTTCTCTATCCCTGTAAAGGGACATTTATATGCTGCTTTCTTACTTTTTTGAGGCGCATGTAGAGAGCGTTTTTCTTATCCTCATGATCATTAGCCCTGATGTGTTCCCCTATTCTAAGTTTGAACTGTCATTTTGTTTCTGCAATGTGAAAGCCACCACATGTATAAACTGATAAGTAGATCAGCCCTTCTGTTGCACAGGTAACAGGTTATGACCCCCTCTTATTTTCTATCCCTGCCCTCACATTTTTAAAATTCTTATTGGTTGTCACATATTTTCAGAATTTATAGCTCCCACATTTCAAGCATCCATCCACTCTCTGTGGCAACCACATTCTTGGTCTGCCATCTAGGGGTTGAACTGGATGGACAACATAATCCCTAATGTTTTCCCCTTCTGTGAAACAAGCATGGTGGGTTATTCTTAACATCCCTGAGTCCTGCATCTGCACCCACAATATGCCAATTTTTTGTGATAATGTCACCCACCTCTTTTGAATGGTGGGGTTAAAGGTGGACACAAAAGTAGTGCAACTATCTCCCTGATTTATAGGTTTCTTTTCTTGTAATAGTCTTTCTCTAGGCATATTGTCAGTTTCAGTCCTTGCTTTGTTCACTGAGTTGGCCATATATCCCCTGTTATAAAGCCTGTTTTCCAGTTCATCAGCTCTATCTTTGTATATAACATCTGTACCACAATTGTGTTTAGTTCTGATAAATGGGCATTTGGGGATACAGTACCTTCAATAGTGTATATTAGATGACAGCTGCTTGCATCGAGGAGCGTGTTTCGATCAGGCTGTTTACAGAATGGGCCTCTCCTTTACTCAATACTGTACCTTTGCACACAATTAAAATATCATCAGTAAAACATCTCAACAGATTGATCATGTGGAGAAATAAATTGTTTCACTGTGGACAACATCATGTTCCCAGTTGCAAAGATACAAATTGGCATAATTTGGGGCTAGACTGGCCCCCATTGATGTTCTTTTTTCTATGCATAGAATTTATCCTAGTGAAAGAAGACATTATATTTTAGTACAAAGCATGTCGTTGTACCAAAACATCTGTACTTGGGTCACCACTGATCCTTTTAACTAAAAATTCATCTTTGACTACCAAACTCTTTTCATGGGGAATGTTGCAGTATAGTGACTCCACATCTGGTGTCACTAACAAACTTGTGTCTTCTATTGCAAGATCTCCTTGAACTCAAAGGAGTTCCCCTGTATCCTTAATATATGATGGAAGATCCTTGACAATATCTTTAATGTGGAAATCTACAAATTTGTCCAGTGGTTCAGTCAGGCTGTCATTGTCTGAAACAATGGGGCATCCATGTGGCTTAATAAGCTTCTTGTGGATCTTAGACAAGCAATAGAAAGCTGCCCTAATGAAGGAATGAACTGACAAGTAATCAACAATTTGATCTGGGAGCCAGGTATTAATTCTTATGCAGCCCCTGCACTATTTCAGTTGCCCTCCTCTGGACAGCCTCCACCCTGCCTACATAATTTCTGAGATGTGGCCTCCAAAACTGGACACAGTAGTCAAAGTGGGGTCTCAGTAACAAAAGTAGGGAAAAGTGGCATTAGGGTTTCCAACCTTAACACCCCACCCCATGCTGCATGCAGCAAACCAGGTGCGGGGGTGCCTTGTGTTTCTCAAGCCTAATGCTCACCCCAGACCATCAGTCAAGAAGCTGCAATGTGTACAGTGTATGAGAATGGGGTGAGCCTTAGGCTTGAGAATCCCAAGGCACATCTCATGCCTGGTTTGCTGCCTGCACCATGGTGTTGAGATGTTAGAGTTGGAAACCTTAATGTCACATTTCCCTACTTTTGTCACTTTAACCCTAACTAGTGCATTAATAATGTTTTTTTTGCAATTAATTTCCCTACTTTTTTAGATAGTGTAATTGAATCCTTATTTCCTTGTGCCCTCCGAGCCCTACGATCTCATTCCTCCAAAGATACATATATGTATGTCACTGTGGAAGAGCCCTGCACTTCCATTTATAGGACAACAGTGACCAAACTGTTAGCATAGCCATCTTATTACCCCACCTCATGTACCTGGTACAGAAAATGTTTAAATCTCACCAAAAAGTAATTCCATGCAACTACAATGCCATTTCATGGCACAGGTGCGAAAACACATTTTGATCAGCATTTGAAAAATGACAGTCATGACATGCATGAGGTGGGATAATAAGAAGGCTATGTTGAAAATTTGGGGTCAAGGTATTTAAAGTTTTGAATCTTATGGGTGTGCGTAGAAATATTGAACTGCATGGGCATAACTTTGCCATCTAACATATTGTGACCCCAAATTTTCAACATAGACATCTTATTACCCACCTAATGTACCCAGTACAGAAAAATTGTCAGATCTCCACCAAAATGTAATTCCGCACAGCTGCAATGCCATTCCGTGCCACAGGTGCAAAAATGCATTTTGGCCAGGATTTGAAAAATGACAGCTGTGACATACATGAGGTGGGGGTAATAAGCTATCTATGTTGAAAATTTGGTGTCAAAATATTTAAAATTTCCAAAGCTACAAGTGTGCATAGTGAAATTGCAACAAATGGTCATAACTTTGCCATTTTACATATTTTGACCCCAAATTTTTAACATAGCCTTAGTATGACCCCACCTCATGAAAAATATTACTGTCATTATGCAAATCCCACCCAAAAGGTGAATTCCACACGTGACCATAAAACCAGCATTCCTATTGTTCATGGGATGGGGTCCCCAAAAGGTCATATTGAAAATTTGGGGTCAAAATGTTAAAAAATGGTGAAGTTATGCATAAAAGTTGAAATACCCTTTGAAATACATTGAACGACATTTACCTTAGTTTCTCATATTGTAGTTGCCGGTTCCAGTAGCAATACATATCTTCAATCAGGAGAGTGGATCTGGAACCTGGGACCTCTTCAGGTGAGTGAGGGTGTGTGGGACTATCAAGGGGGGGTGTGGGGAGGTGAGGTGCACAGAGGGAGGTTGGGTGGGTGGTGCGGGTGTGATCGGTGATGGATTTAATTCATAGGTCAAAAAAATAAAAAAGACATTGAGGGGTGATTTCCTTTTTTTACAGGTAGACCAGGACATGGGAGGGCATGGGGTGTCACTAACTACCAACGAATGATAAGTTTAAAACATACTGACATCTGGGACATGGAAGGGTTGTGGATGCCACAAATCACCAATGATAATGGCATTTATGGGCATCGGAGAGTGGAGGTGCCACTAGACACCAGGGAATAATTTATTTATTAATGAGGTATCGGGGACAGTGATCAGAGTGTGGGGGTTGCCACTAGACACCAGAGTATATTAAAAAAATACAGGATGGTGATCAGGTGGGGTGCCACTAGACACTGAGGAATAACGTTTATTAACAGGGATGAAAATCAGCAGGTGGTGGGTGCCACTAGACACCAGGGACAGGCAATAGAGTGTGGGGTTGTGGGCAGCAAATACCAGGGAACAGCATCTCACACCTCAGACTGCTGCCGGAAACAGGAGCTCAGCTGAAGCTGCAGGAGTCAAGAAAATCTGGTGTTCTCATACAGAGAATGCTAGATGAAGTGCTCCTCTCGCTAAGCTGGGCACCCAGGATTTTGGGTGCCAAGAAAAGGTATTTTGGGGCAAAATATTAAAAAATAAAGATCAGAATCTAGCTAAAGGGGTCCCATTTAGCTAGGCTATGATGTTTGTTTTTTGAAATACAAGCATTTTCATGTATTTTCCACATTTGTTACTTCGTGGAAAAAATTAACAAGATGGCGAGAAAGGATTTTTTTCTGGCAAAATAGAATTGGCCCCTCATGAAAAATAATCCTTTTTAGTGAGGCCAAATCCTTTGTTGAGCTTTTTACCTCTATCCTGGAGAGTGATCTTCCCAATGGGAATTTAAAAATTGAATAACTTTGCAGCAGATTCATATTTTTTCACAAAACAAATGCATGGCAGTTGTGTTACCAAAGCTGTATCTACCATAAAAAACTCACTCCAAAATTCCTCATTATCTGGATGCAAGGTGATGAGGCAAAAAACTGCAAAACGTGGCGACTTTCAAGGTTTTTGCACAATCCAGATCTCAGAATCCACATATCCAACCAGGGAAAATAGATAGATAGATAGATAGATAGATAGATAGATAGATGGATAGATAGATAGATAGATAGATAGATAGATCAAAAGAGATAGAGATAGAGATAGAGATAGAGATAGAGATAGAGATAGAGATAGAGATAGAGATAGAGATACAGATACTGATACAGATACAGATACAGATATGTATCTATAGATGTTCTTTGCAAAAGATTTTATTACTGCAACATTTTGGGTTTAGGCTAAAGTGACAAAAGTAGGATAATGTGGCTTTAGGGTTTCCAACCCTAAAACTACAACCCCACCCCTGATGCAAATCAGTATATAGTTTTCCTTGGGGTTGTCAATCTTAAAGCTCACCCCATTAAGTGTGTATGTTTCCAGAGTGTATGGAATGGAGAGAGCTATAGGGTTGATAACCCCAAGGAAGATTGCACCCCTGATTTCCCTACTTTTGTCACTTTAACCTGAACCCTAAATGTTGTATTAACACAGTTTTTATTGCTAAGAATTTCCTTACATTTTGAGGTAGCATAGTTGTATCCTCATTTGTATATAGTAGTGCAGGGCCCTCTATGCCCTGCAGTCTCATCCCTCCTTAGATGCCTACATACAGTATATGTGGCTGTGGAAGAGCCAGGCCCTCTGGGCCCTGCACTTGTATTTCTATAAAAGCAGAAATTAACTTTACAGTATAGCCTTCTTATTTCTCCACCTCATGAACCTGACAATGAAAATTTTGAAATCCATGCAAAACTGTGATTCTGCATCACCAAAACACCATTGCGTGCCACAGGTGTGAAAACACAGTTTGGTCAGAGTTTGATAAATGAAAGCTTTCACAGTCATGTGGTGGTGTAAAGAGATGGTTATGTTGAAAATTTGGGGTCAAAATATTTAACATTGCCAAAGTTACAAGTGAGCATAGCAAAATTTTGATGTATGCATATAACTTTGCCATTTTTACATATTTTTCCTCAAGTTTTCAACATAGCCATCTTATGACCCCACCTCATGAACAAGGGTGGTAAAAATGTTTAAACCCCAGGTTATATTTACTTAGTTCCACCAACATTGTTCATGAGGGAGGGGTCTCAAAATGGCCATGTTGAAAATGTGTTGTAAAAATATGCAGAAATGGCAAAGTTCTGCACCAAAGTTGAAAACCCCATTGAAATACATTGAAGTGTATTACCTTAGTTTCTCATATAGCAGTCAGTGGTTCCAGCAGCAAGACGTGTCTATGATCAGACAGTGGATATTCACCCTGGGATCTGTTCAGGTGAGTGAGGGTGTGTGGGGAGTATTGGGGTGTGGGGCTGTGGGTGCTGAGTGGGATGTTGGGGTGTCGGAGTTGGATTGGCAAGGGACCATTTTATTTTACAGGTTTAGAAAAAAAAGACATCAAGAGACCATTTTCTTTTTTCTGAGAGAATGGCAATCAGAGGGGGTACCACTAGATACCAGGGAAAAGACAAAAGTCAAGAGGGAGAATGATCGGAGGGTGGGGGTGCCACTAGACACCAAGGAAAGATTCTGATATATGGGGATGGGGATCCGAGGGGTTGGGGTGCTACTAGACACCAGGGAAACAGTTAAACATATGGGGATGATGATTGGAGGATGGAGGGTTCCACTAGACACCAGGGAACCATTACAAATTATAAGGACAGTGATTGGATGGGTGCGGGGTACCACTAGACACCAAGGAAACCTTACAAAGTACAGGGATGGCAATTGGAGGGTGGAGGTGCCACTAGACACCATGGAAAAGATGACCACAAACAAAAAAAGGATTTTCCCCTCATCAAAAAGGATGAAAGCAACAAAGATGGAATAGTAGAGGGATTTCAGCAATCCCCAAAGAGCATAAGGGATCCATAGAAGGTGCTTAGCCTTAATGCTAGAAGTTTGGGAAACAAGACCAATGAGCTCCAGGCACTGTTGGCCGAGTCCAATCTGGACATTGTGGCAATAACAGAAACTTGGGCCTCTGACTCCAGCACATGGGACCTCAACATGCCTGGTTACTCACTTTTAAGAGTGGACAGAAAGGGCTCAATGGGTGGGGGGGATTGAGCTTTATGTAAAAGAAGCTTTAAGGGAAACATCACTCGATAGTACAAAGAAAGAAAGTGTTGAATCCCTATAAGTTCATACTGGCACACCCTCAGGAATGAAAGTCTATATAGGAGTAATATATAGGCTACCCAATCACTCTGAAGCCCTGTACAACCATCTGATTGAAAAAAAATTAAGGGGGTCACTTCCAAGGGAGACACTATAATAGTAGGGGACTTAAATATGCCCAACGTTGATTGGTCTGTCCCTGCTGCCAAATCCTCCAGGAACCAAAACATAGTAGACACTATAAAGGACTGCTGACTTGCACAATTAGTAGGCAAGCCTACTAGGGTTAATACAATACTAAATGAAGTACTTACTAATTCTGACCTAGTGGACACTACATCTGTGAGAGAACCCCTAGCAAACAGTGACCACAGCACTGTATGGTTCACTGTACGCATTGGAGCTTCTTATTCCCAATCTTGGGCATCAGTCATCAGTTTCAAAGGGGCAAACATCGCTGAGATGAGTGCATTCACTGACAAAAGACTAGAGGCTATTATGCAATTTTCCAGTTTTCCAATGTCAATGACCTTTGGATGGTTATCAAACAAACTATCATGGATGACACAACCACCTTTGCAAAGACAGCAACCAAAAAGAACAAGCATAAAAACCCTATATGGTTCAACTCAGAAGTCAAGGCAGCTATCAGAGACAAATGCAGAGCTTTTCTCAACCATAAAACAAAACCTACCAATACCTCCTGGGAAGAATATCTGGAATTAAGCAAAAAAGCCAAAAGTGCCATAAGAGAAGCCAAGGCAAGCACAGAGCTTAGCATAGATGACAACATCAGTAATGGGAGCAATCAGTTTTTTAGATACATCCGGGAAAAAAGGAAGACTTCTCAAGGGGTGGTGAAACTAAAGGACGGCTAGACAATAGTCAAAGATGATATGCATAAAAGGCATAAATTCTCAACAAATTCTTTTGCTCAGTGTTTACAAGGGAACAGGATGGGCCCATGCCAGTAAGTGGCATTTCAAGCAAACCAGGAATTATGAGAACTCAACATTTTACAACCAGAAGAGTCATGGAAGCTCTTGAACATCTAAATCAAAATAAATCATCTGGCCCAGATGGAATTCACCCTAGTGTTCTAAAAGAATTAGCCAAGAAACTAGTGGTTCCCCAGGGTTCTCTCCTTGGTCCTGTGCTTTTCAACATTTTCATTTACGAAATAGGTAAGGACATAAATGGCAGATTAGCACTGTTTGCTGATGACACTAAATTGGGAGGTAGGGTGGATACTGCAGAATCCATCGTAAACTTCAAGTTGACCTAGAAAAACTTGAGGTACGGTCTAACCAATGGCAACTTGGCTTTAATGTAAAGAAATGTAAAGTGATGCATTTGGGCAAAAACAACCCTAGAACGGAATATTGGTTGAATGGGGTACAACTTAATACCTCATCAAAGGAAAGGGACGTAGGAGTTTTAATTCATGAGTCCCTTAAGGCAACCAATCAGTGCAACTCTGCATGTAGCAAGGCCAACAGAATATTGGGTGCATCAGCAGAAGCTTTGACAGCAGGAACAGAAATGTTATACTGCCTCTTTACAGATCCCTGGTGACCTCAGCTGGAGTACTGCATCCAGTTTTGGAGCCCACACCTAAAGAAGGACATCAACAGACTGGAGATTGTCCAGAGAAGGACCACACAGATGATAACAGGACCTCATGACCTGCCATATGAGGAACTTCTAAAAGAGCTGAAGTTATTCTCGCTGGAGGCCAGACGAGGGGGGGGGGATATGTTCGAAACATTTTTAAGTACCTGAAAGACATCAACAAAGTGACACTCTCAGAACGGTTTACTAGGTCCCACAACTCTACTACTAGAAGGCACAACTGGAAACTCAAAGGAGGGAGGTTCAGATGTGATGTCAGGAAGTTATTTTTCTCTGAGAGGGTGGTGGCATCTTGGAATAGTTTACCGGCTGAGGTCATGGAGGCCAAAACAATCACCCCCCTTCAAACTTGGTTGGGACAGGACATACATGCAACACATGGTCAAAAGTGCGGACTCATCTTGAGTAAGAGTTCAATGCTAGCAGGCACAGCCCAGCAGGAGTCCATGCAAACAAATGGGCAGACTAGATGGGTATTTGGTCTCCTTCTGCCATCACCTTTCTATGTTTCTGTTTCACAAAAAAACAGTAATTGTTTTAAATGTTTTTTCACCATTCACATCTTGGAATCCACACATCTGACCAGAACAAAGCCTGGCACATCAATAGATCTACCCCCATGAGACTACACATGCAAAGAATCACACAAATATGTTGAACAGTTGCAAAGCTATTAAAGTGCAAAAAATTAGAGTTTAACATTAAAATGCCTACTCAGCCTTGAATATAGTGGTAATACGGTGCCACTATAATATATATTTAGGTTTAATATAGATGCTTATTCTTCTTTTTGTCCACAGTTCCAGCACTTTCAGCACATAACCCCAAGTAACTGTCCTTTAAAGAGACACTGTCAGCTTGAAGTGGAAATTTTAGTTGTTGTTGGAACAGGGTGCCAGCTGACATCTGCTTGTATCCTGATTATGTATTTGTAACATAATTAAAAAATTGCATTTTACTCCTAGCCTGGTGGTGTGGAGGGCTGAGGCACTAGATGCCTTACCTCCCATCATGCCAGAGACCTGGGTTCAGAAGCGAGTTCAGGCCACCAGGAGGTGATCAGGGTGGGAGAAGATGGAGCATCTGGAGGACTTCTCTCTACTCCTGGGGAGGAGGAACTGATGAGCCACTCCTATACTGCCACCACATGGAGGTGTGGTGGTGAGGCAGTGGTTGTAGCTTAGTAGTGGTTGTCTGATGGCCAGCATGTGGCACACTCATGCCTTCACATGCACAAATGTCTGTGTCATTGCACGCTGCCAGACATAGGAAAAATCAGAACATGGAAAAAGAGCCTGGATCAGGTGTATTAAGCCAAGCATTGCTGCCTGGAACCCAACAGATGGAATGTTCACTGGGGTTGGGGAGGACAACCCTCCCTCCCTCCCCTAGCCCCACTGCAGGGGGAAATCTGCAGGGGTACAGGTAGGACCCAGTGAAGGCAGTTGCCAGTGGAGTGGGGGTCAAGGCTGATGGTCCTGCTGGAAACCCATAGGTCACAGGTAAAAGGGCTTGATAAAAAAAAATCCCATTTCAAGTGACCTGCACTTGTCAGCTCCATTTAATGCCCAGTGCTTTCATGTTTTAAAGATGAATGCTATACAACCGGCAAACTCTTGCATGCACAGGACTTTTTATGACTTGCTGCTCCAGCTATAGCCTATTGAATATCAAGGTTAATTAACCTCTCATTTGAATTCCAACAAGTGCCAGACCTTTGGAAGAGAGCTCATGTGTTTCATTTACATAACAAGCATTTGTCAATGCCGAATGTTTCCTTGCATGGTTTATGTGGCGGGGTGTATTGTGTTAGTTGAACTTCTGGTGGGAGGAAAAGCCTGCCCAAACAATGTTTTGACAAGCTGTCATCTTACTTCTACAGCTTACCACATGGTTTGTTTTAAACAATTTATACCTGAGCATGAGTACTGAAATTGCAACGAATGGGCATAACATTGTAATTTTTTCATGTTTTGACCCCAAATGTTGAACGTAATCTTCTTATCACCCCACCTCATGAACCCTGTAGGTGAAAATGTTAAAATTCATGGGAAAACGGCATTCCACGCCACAGGTGTGAAAACACATTTTGGGCAGGATATGAAAAATGACAGCTGTACCGTTCATGAGGTGGTGTGATAAAATGGCTATATTGAAAAGTTGGAGTGAAAATATTGAAAATGACCAAATTTACATGCACGCGTATAAAATTTTGAATGACTGTGTGTAGCTCAGCCATTTTGAGGAGTTTTTTCACCACATTTTTATCATAGCCTTTTGGTACCCCACATCATGAAGAGTGCCACTGACATTTTGATTATTGGAACTGAAAGGTGATTTTGCACGGCAATCGTGCCATTCTGCACCACAAGTGCAAAATTACATTTTGGGCAGGATGTGAAGAATGACAGCTGTACTGTTCATGACAGGGTGTGACAAAACAACAATGTTGTGAATTTGGAGTGAAAATATTTAAAATTGCTGAAGTTTAGAGCATGCATAGAAAAATTTCAATGACCGTGCGTAACTCGGGCATTTTTTGGTGTTTTTGCACCAAATTTTCAACACAGGGTTTTTGGGACCTCACCACATGAACACTGGCACTGTCATTTTGTTACTCAGTCCCAAAAGGTGATTACATACAGCGACTGCAAAATCACCTTTGGGGACCAAGTAATGAAAATACAGTGCCAGTGTTCATGAGGTGGGGTCCCAAAAACCCCATGTTGAAAATTTGGTGCAAAAATATTGAAAAATGGTGAGATATCAACATAAGTTGAAAACACCATTGACCACCATTATACAGTGCTTACCTTGATTCCTCGGTTTGCTGTTTGGCTTTGAAGAGTGCAGATGTGTCCCGATCCACAGAAGATGACAGCCTACAACCTTGGATGGTAAGTATAGGGCAAAGGGGGGGTGCGGAGTGGTGGGCTGCTCACTGGGATGGTGGAGATGGGGAGGGGGATGGGGAGATGATGAGGGACCATTTTCTTTTTTACAGGCTTGAAAAAAAAGACATCAGGGGACAGTTTTCTTTTTTTTTACCAGGTATGAAAATGTGCATTTTGGGACACTGGGAGTGGGCTCCCCAGTGTCCCATGTCGGGGTATACATAATGCCGACACAGGAATTGGGCACCCTGATGTCAGCACAGGGACGGGGAATGGAGTGTCTGGGGTGGACAGCACACAATGGGAGGTAGCAGGAGGTCAAACGTCATCTGCCTAGAGACCACAACACAACAACAATGGGCCAAGATGGGGAACAGAGATAGTGCGGTGGACAGCATGCAGAGGAAGGGAGCCAGAGTGTTCAGTTGTGCTGCTGGGATGGGAAACAGAGGAAGTGGGGGAGACAGCATGGCAGAGGAAGGCAGCAGGAGGGTTTAGTTGTGATGCCTGGACAGGGAACAGAGGGAGCAGGGTGGAGAGCATGTAGAAGGAGGAAGTAGGAGGGTTCAGTTGTGCTGCTGGTACAGGGAACAGAGGGATCAGGGCAGAGAGTATGCAGAGGGAGGGAGCAGGAGGATTCAGTTGTGATGCCAGGACAGGGAACAGAGGGAGTGGGATGGAGAGAATGCAGAGGGAGGGAGTGGGAGAGTTCATTTGATGCTGGGATGGGGAACAGAGGGAGCGGGGCAGACAGCAAGCAGAGAGAGGCAGCATGAGGAACATAGGAACATAAGAATCATGTTGGCAGATGGAGACTGTATGATCCATTTAGTCTGCCCATGTTTCTGCTCCCCTTCCTATTTAGACTGCACCCTGATGTGTCCACAATGTCTGTCCCATGCGAGTTTGAACTTGCATACTGTCTTGGATTCCACCATCTGCTGAGGTAGGTTCTTCCATGGGTCTATGATCCTTTCTGTAAAGAAGTATTTCCTGAGGTTGCTTTTGAAGCTGCCTCCCAACAGACACAAGTTGCGCTCCCTGTTCGTGCATCCCTGTTTTGCTGGAAGAGGTTTCTTGCTTGTGTTGTGTTGATTTCCTTAACATACTTAAAAGATTCAATCACTTCCCCTCTACTTCTTCTCTGTTCAAGGGTATGCAGATTTAATACCCTGAGTCTTGCCTCATATTACTCATGATGCAGTCCATGCACCATCTTTGTAGCCCTTCTCTGTACTGTCTCCAGGTGGTCTATGTCTTTTTTGAGGGTGGGGCCTCCAAAACTGACCGCAGTACTCTAAATGTGACCTCACCAAGGACCTGTAGAGAAGCATGATAACCTTGCTCTTTCTACTTGTAATTCCCCTACCAATGAATTCATGGATGCCACTCTCCCTCTGTGCTGCCTTTTCATACTGTTTCCAACCTTTAAGTCATCCTTGATGACTACTCCAAGGTCTCTTTCTGTCTTTGTCTCCTCTGACTGATGCCCTCCCAGTGTGTACTTTATCCCTGGGGTTCTTTTTCCTATATGCATAACCTTGCATTTCTTGGCATTAAACTTCAACTGCCAATCCCTGGACCATTCCTTGAGTTTTTTTTCAGGTCTGCTTCCATACCTTTCACTCCCTCCTGTGAGTCTACTCTTTTGCAGAGTTTTGTGTCATCTACAAACAGGCAAACCTTCCTCTTCAAGTCATTTGCAATATCCCTGATAAATATGTTAAAGAGGATAGGTTCCAGCACAGACCCCTGTGGAATGCCACTGGTCACTTTGCCTTCCCTTGATAATGATCCATTGACAAGAACTTTCTGCATCCTTTCTTGCAGCCAGTGGGTGATCTAGTTCACTATCTTATGACTGACTCCTGTATGCTCTAATTTGTTAGCTAGCATTCTGTTGAGGACAGTATCAAAGGCTTTGCTGAAGTCCAGGTACACTATGTCCACGGCTCCTCCCTGGTCGACTGCCCTGGTGACCCAGTCAAAATGTTGACCATATTGGTTTGACAAGAGCATCCTGCTGTGAAGCCATGTTGCCTGGGGTCAATCTTACTGCTATCCTCCAGGTACTTCACTATCCTCTCCTTTAGCAATGACTCCATAATTTTTCCTACCACCGAGGTCAAACTGATTGGTCAGTAGTTTCCTGCCTCTTCCATGCTTCTGCTCTTGTGTAAAAGTACTACTGTTGCCCTTTTCCAGTCTTGATGTATTATTCCACTTTCCAGTGACTTGCTGAAAATCTCAGGCAGTGGTGTGGCAAGTTCTTCTTGAAGCTCCTTCAGTACCCTAGGGTGGATGTCATCTGGCCCCATTGCTTTATCTACGTTGAACTTATTAAGCTCTTCTAGGACCCTTTCCCTTGTGAAGGGTCTTGTGTCTGCTCCTGTGGTGTCATGTACTGACCTACTTTGTATAGGATCTTTTCCGCTGTCTTTCATGGTGAAGACCGAGCAAAAAAAAAAACATCTAGTAACTCTGCTTTGTCTTCATCTGTCTCTGCCATCTTGCCTTCCTTTGTTGCTAACCGGACAATTCCCCCCTTACTCTTTCATTTTCCCCTTATATATCTGAAGAAGGTTTTGTCTCCCTTCTTGACCTCTTGTCCTCTTTTTTCCTCTGTCTGTGCTTTTCATCTCCTAACTGCCTTTCCTGCCTCACTCTGCTTGTTTTTGTGTTCTTCTCTATCTAATTCACTTTTAGTTCATTTATATTTTGCAAAAGCCCTGCTTTTCTCTTGATTTTGGTTGCAACTTCCTTGGTGAACCAGAGTGGGTTTTTCTTTCTTTTTGATTTGTTGATCTGCCTAGTGCATGTAGCTGTAGCTGTATTTAAGGCAGTTATTAAGGCCTCCCAACAGTCTTCTACATCTTCTGAGTTTTTGCCATCTAGCATGGATGTGACTATACATTTAATTTCAGGAAAGTTAGCTTTCCTTGTCTCAGTTGTGCTTCCAGGATGGGGAACAGAGGGAGCTGGGCGGTAAAGATGGCAGAGGGAGACAGCGGGAGGGTTCAGTTGTGATGCCAGGATGAGGAACAGAGGGAACAGAGCAGACTGCACACAGAGGCAGGAAGTGGGAGGGTTTAATTGTGATGCTGGGACAGGGAACGGAGGGTTGGGCAGACAGCACTATGAAAATGAAAGAAATTAAGTGCTCTTATTGGAGTGCTTCATTTCCTTCAACAAGAGAATGGCTTCCAGAAGTGAAACTCAGACTAGTGTCACAGTCTGGTTGCATGTTCATTGTTCTGAGAGGGATGAGCCCACTGTAGAGTGCTCTACATTGGACTCATCCCTGACACACCTCTGTGTGACAGGGAGATCCTGCCACTCTTGATGACCGACCTTTTCTCAAATCTGTTGCAACAGTTCTATTTCTTAGCCTAATCTATCCTTTACAGTTTCAAGTCCAATAGGTTGACCACCTATGGGCATCCCCTCCTCTTTCTCAACTGTGCTATAGTGTCTTCTTTAATTTTGCTTTTCCCTTTCAGGTCCTCATATGGGGAGGTTATTGTGGTAACATCCGAGCTGATGTAAAACTACAGGCTGTGTTCATTGTTGGATTGAGCATGCGATAGCACTATGCCATAAAATACCTTGATGGTTATGCCTTATGTGTATGAAACCTGCAAATGTTGAAAATAACACAGCACTAAGTGTTTTTGATAAAGGTAAAAAGTTACTAGGGGACTGTATTATAAAAATTAAGTTACCAGGTTAGAGATATCAGAAAACTTCCATTGTGTTATTTAAAATGCATGTAAGAGAGGCCCTTTGGCACTATACATTATTGATACAAGCTGAACCAGCCTGAAATGTCATGATGATTTGCATATACATCCCATGATGTTTTGCATTATGGGGGTATGTGTGATGTGTTTCTTTGAAACTTGGCTTTGTTGCCAATGCCCTTTAGGGGTAACCCTTGCATCAGTGCTTCTGCACTGAGGTTCTTTGTCTTTAGCTTGTTTTTGAGATTTCCTTTTTTGAGCTCCCTATCACCCAAACACACAAGACCAACATAGGAATGAAATAATTTTCACTAAAGAGATAGATCAGTAGATCAGCGGATCAGTAGGTGCTGACTAAGTGCAGAGGAAGGACATACATAGTCTGTTGTTGCAAACTGATGTATTGAAGAAGGGATATGCCATTGCTTACGGTTATCCCCTGTGTTTTAAATAAATGTCACAGAGGGATTGTGTGTTGAACCTGAAGTTCTGTGTCTGGTCCATCTCTTATCCCACATCCCCTCCACACTCTGAAATGTCATTCTACTGCAAGATGTTTCTTGTGCATGCTCAAGGAAACATAAAAAGAGTAACACTAGGCTGGTTGAAAGCTATAGTCCTATTTTTATCGTATCAGTGTTATTTAAGATTCAAGAGAGAATTATCCATGCTTAATTAACTGAATATTTAGAACAATATCACCTACTGATAGAAGAACAACATGGTTTTCAATGTAATCATGGAACAGATACTGCCTTGGTGGGGTTCATGGACTCTATATATAAAGCCATAGATAGCGCCTTGATGACAGGAGCATTGTCTGTTGACCTCACCAAGGCATTTGATCTGGTAGATCATGGTTTATCAATTGGTAAACTTAAAAGGCTGGACCTTAGGTGTCCTGCAGTTAGTTGGTTCACAAATTATTTAAGTGATAGGAAACAACAGGTCAAGTTAGGACCAGTGATCTCAAATGTTAGGGGCATATTGTATGGAGTGCTGCAGGGTCCATACTTGGACCCGTTATTTTCATTCTTTATAAATGTAGTCCTGAAAGTATGCAACAAAACAAGCATGTTGCTTTATGCAGATGATACAGTACTCTTTACCCATGTGAAAGAGATTTCAGTTATCAATAATAATCTAAGTACTGAATTTAATTCTCTGCACACTTTAACTAATTTTAGTTTTAAATTGTGGAGCAAGAAGCAGCTGCTAGCTTAAAATGTTTGCTTGAATCAGTTACACTGAATTTCAACTTGAGATTTGTCCAAAATATTTGTTTGTCTGTCCCTCTTATGCTAACAAGTATAGGTCAAAAAAATAATTTACATTTTGGGCTCCTCTTTGTGGAACAGTATTCTGGTATCAATTAGAACATTAACCAGTTTTACTACATTTTCAACTAATTGAAGCTTCAATATTCAACACTGAAGAATTGAGATATACTGCAGTTTTTTTAATATTTATTATGAATGTATTTTGTACTTTTGTACATCAGGTCGTACTTGTAAAAGCTGCCTTGTGGTACCAGTGTATCTGACCTGGTTAACAAAATAAAAACAAACAAACAAACAAATATCGGGAGTGACACAAAGTGATTGCGTCAAAGAGAAATAACACAAGAAGTTCCCTGTACCATACCTTGTGTCATTCCTGGTTCTACAATGCAGCCTGTGCCAGTTGGGGGACTGTGCCAACTGGTGTGCCATGGCAGAAGGGAGCTTCCACCAGGGAAGCACTGCAGAATCCCCTAAAATGGCATTCTGAAAGCCCCTCCAACAGGGGGCATAGTCCACTACTGTTAGACCAGTCCAGAGATGGTCTAACTGTTTTTTAGTTACATAGTAGTAACATAGTGCTGGTTTCAGGTAAAAAGAGTTAAAAGCCCTTGTAAATTGCCTGTCTGTTCTCACAAGTAATAACCTGGTAACTGTACTGACTCTATACATCTATTTTTATCGATGCAGGGGGCAGAGCCCTAAAGTAAGTAAAGATCACGTAACCCTCTGTCCAGTTTTCATATTGTCAATCCTATGGAAAAATGTGGGTGGTTACACTTTTTTTGTCTGCATTTCTGAGAAGTTTATTTGAAAATACTTCTTAATTGATAATAAAATGACAGGTTTACTGGTGCCTGTTTCTAATGGCCATCTTCCCTCTGAGAGTTGCAAGGTACCGTAAGCTCCAATGGCGCTGGTAGGTGAGGGGTTGAGAAGGGGGGGGTTGAGGCTTCAGTCTGGTTTTCTTCTTTTAGCCAGAGTCTTCTCTATTTAGTACTGTATTATACAATGACAAGAAATAATCTTTGACTATGATTGATCAGTTTGGGGCTGGACCCATGGCGTTATCCCAACATAATGCCATGGGTCTAGTCTCAGCACTGTGAACCAATGTACATGATCTCTTGGACCACTAGGATATACTCTTTTTTTCCATCTTCTCTTAAGAAACAAAAATATTTTTCCACACTAATAAAAACATTCTTTAAAATTATTTTTTTATTTTATATATAACAACAAGTCATTGTATAATAGAAATAATGCACTCCAGGGTGTGTCTTGTGCTGGGATAACACCACACCTGGGGCATTGGATGCACTCTGCCTGCAGCCTCGTGCCCACCCCCCAGCGTTATCCCAGCACGACACACACCATGTCATGCATTATTCCTTTAATCAAACATGTAAACAGTAAGATTGAATAACTATGACATTAAACTGGGATTACACTTAGCTGATACCTGCTGTATGGTGGTGCCTAAGTATGCATTTGTGATATCACGGACCCCGGAGTTGAATGCAGTGCTCTGCTTTGACTTGTCATATTGTCTGCTACATATCTACTTGTCTAATATTTTTCTGTTTGCATTAAATGAAGCATTTGCCTGACATGGTAATGCTATATATGTTTTACTGCCCAAATGCACAAGCATAAGTCAGTGCCAAACATGTTTGCTTTCATGCTGTTACAAGTTAGAACAACAGTATCTTGAGGCTATAGGCAGGCCTTTCTTACTTCCATGAGCCATTGTTTCATGAACTTTGGGTTCCACTGGGCTGAGTATAGGCCCCCATTTTCAGATGTTGCCATGTGCAGTCTGTGGCAGTTTGTGCACAGTCTGCCTGGGAGGCAATATTCAAACAATTAGCTCACTGCAGCTGGAGCGTGCAAACTGTCTAAATATGGTGCCATGCTGGTACAGTGCATAGTGACTATGTGCTATGCTGACACAGGCCCAGACTAAATATGGCTGACAAAAGTACGCTGAAGGTAGTGTAGATCAAATGAGATAGCAGCAGAGCTCTTGTGGGCCATACGTATTTAGTTCTAGCATGCTAATGACCCCTTTGGGCATGGAAGGCTCTAAGGCCCATTTGCATGTACATTATGGGCCCATTATGTGTGCATGTCCCCCCCATTCTGTAGCTGTCTTACATACTTCTTGTGGGCTCATGATCCCTCACCCCTATCCACCTGTCCAGTAGCTGTTTCAAATATTCCTGGTGATGCAGGGGTTCTTGTACCCCCTGATTGACTGTCCTGTAGCTGTCTTGAATATTCCTGATAGTTTAGTGGTCCCCCACTCCCTGATCACCTGTTCTGTAGCTGTCTTGACTATTCCTGGTGGTGTAGTGGTTCCTGCACTTCCAATTGACCATCCTGTAGCTGTCTTGAATATTCCTGGTAGTCTAGTGGTATTTTTGCAGAATAGAGCAATATAGTGGATTTATTAACTTGGCAGTGATAACTTTGTTCTTGTCTTGAAGTGGTACTTTTTTTTCATGTGAAAGGCGGATCTGCAATCTGGGAAATATCCTGTAGAAATCTTCCAACACAGCTATACCTATGTGACTGGAGGTGCTGCTGGTACTATTCGGAGTGCGAGTGGGGAGCAGCCGACTAGTCACTCCCTGTTAGATTGTGAGGGATTAATTCTCACAAGTAGGGAGCTGGGACTTGGCTGGGACTGAGTGAGTGTGATGGTCAGTGCCAACAAAACAATATGTATTAATAACCAGCCTGGCTTTCTCATAAAAGGAGCAGTGAGGTAAGTATTCTTTTTTATATTAATAATTTTGTTTGTACTGAATGGCCCTATCTAATAGTGAGGGTCTGGGCTGTGTATGGCGACTTGAGTGATCTCTCTTCCCCCTAGCTTGCCCCTTGTTGCCAGTTTCCCATCCCCCCACTGTGAGCGAACATGGAACCCTTGAAGTGAAGTCCACATGCATCTGATAGCGGATGGCAATTCTTCAGCATTAAAGCCTGTGCTGCATTCAGATGAGGCATTAGGTAATTTGTGTTGTTTGGCTTTGGTGCCTGGGATGACTTCTGAGTGGTTGTTTAGGGTGGGATGAGCCTACCACTGGCATTACCCCTTCCCTTGCCATGTAACTTGACTTTGTACATGGCACAGAAAGTGTTTGGTATAGGTCATTATCTGTTACAGTTGGCTGCACACCCCTGTAGGTTGGCTATCATGTGTGGGTTGTGCTGAAGTGCTTAATGGTGTTGTGGTTCTGGTGTATGACATATGGGGTTTTGAAAGTTGGCTGTCATGTACTGGATATGAATTGGAAACATCATCGTGCTGTACAGCAGTGACAATTAAGGTCATGCCATTGTCCGAGGTCTCACACAGGTTGCAGAACCCTTGCTGCATGTCACATCTGTGAGCTGTGATGTCACTATATATGCCCTATATTTCATGCAGCTGTCCCTGCTGAGCCTTACCTTCCCTGCTCCAACTGTATCAGTTCAGGGCACATGTAAATAAAGAATTCATGACCTAGTGCACATCCTGTGTCGATATTGGGCCTTGATGGGCCCTCCAGTGGGTCCTGTGAATCAGTTCCATTCACTGGCATGGATGATCTGTGTTAAGTGTGACAGACACATGCACCTCCAGGCTGCTGTTTTGTGTGCCCTTCTCACTGCCTTGTATGTCTGACTGTATGGTGCACTGTTGGAGGGAGCAGAGACTTCTGTTCAGGTTGTAAGGTAACACTTGCAATGCTTGCTGCACTGATAGCTGACTGCACTCAAGAGAAGTGGTATATAGTTTGATGTTTGAAGGGTGGCTGGATTTTTAAGAAAATAAAATGTAGTTATTTTGATAGTGATATCTGCTGTTTATAACAAGTCAAAGAAGGCTTTAAAAGCAGCCAAGTAGTGTCAAAATGCCCCTCAAAATGCACCAAAATGCATCTAATACCTGATAGCTTCTGGAGGCCTTGGCAGCCCTCCGACCTATGGCCTGTGGGGGTTGGGGACATCATAGTTCATGGAGAACCCGCACTTCTAAATTTTGCACTACACCACTGCCTGTTTGTCAAAAGAAACTGAGTTTGTAATTAAACTGCATTGGTCCAGCAGAGATTCAAATTTCTCCCTGCCTCTGTCTCTCAAATGTGTGTGTGTGTGTGTGTGTGTGTGTGTGTGTGCATACAATGATTTACTGCAGTCTATAGGGTTTGTTAACCCTTTCAGGACAACTCTAAGACTGCATGATAAACAGAGTTCCACTTACGTGAGTTTTTTGTCAACTTAAACTTTTAAATTATTTCCCAGCCTTTTATAAATAAAGCTTACTATGTGCACTGAATGGAGGCTGATGGCTTAGATAAAAAAATATGTATTTCTGAAATCACTGACTGTAACCTATAGAACATGTATGTAATGTTCATCACTGCTGGGCTTGATGGAGTGCATAGTAGTATATGGCACAGGTATTAAATTGGTTTTGTTTTTAGTTTCATTTGATTCTCAAGCCCACATCTCCCTCTCCTTCCCCCCAACAACCACCACACACATTTATATCTAAACTTGCTCTGTAAACCAACAGCATGAGTGCAAAGCTGTAACAGCTGTGTGCCTTATCTATTTGAATCTCTTAGCCTGTCATACATAGAAATGTAGCCCTCCCTCCCCATGTCTAGTGGTATGGATGGAATATGTCCATTGTGAGGGGGCACCCACAGCAGCAGAAACACTTCCAGTGGCCACGTTATCCAGGCACTGATGTCACACACAGAGTCCTTTTTCCTCGCAGATGCTGGATAAAAACAACATGTTAAACTGTTCCTTTCAATAACGGAATGTCCACATGGAACTTGAAGAAACAACAGGGATCCCAAATTCATTTAACATATTCATGCATAGCTTCAGGGAGCATCAATTAATTTATGGGGAACACATTCAGCTTTCACACGGCCAGTATGTAGCAGGCCATAGTTGCAGCTTTTATCTGTACTGAGGGGGTCTCACAGACTTTAGGGCAGCATTAACTCTGGACCGCTATGGTCACAAATGTTTGAAGGCAGCACAAGTCCCAAAGCTGTTCACAGTGCCTAACAGCCCATTATTATTCACAGGCACCCACACTCTCAATGATCCCCAACTCTGTCTCTCTTCCCTAGCTCTGGCTCAGCACGTCCCCACAGAATATGCAATTTTCGTGGCTTGGGGATTTGCAGGTTCTCTCATGATGCCTGCATCCTTTCCATGAACTGGCAACAGTTGTTCCCAAATTGAGAAGAGGGACACGTCACGTGGAGCTCCAAGGTAACTCGCTGTCTGGACACTACACTTCCTGCCACATTCTTGCCCACTGGATCCCTACATGAATCAGTGCAGGCTGCCAGGGCACTCTGCAACTTGTGACTGCTGGCTCCCCTCCCAACTTTAGCTGCCCTCCAAGATATTGTGTGGCTTGCAGCTACTGGCTCCCACTTCTTCCTGTGTTCCCCCCAAGTTCCACCAGCCAGGCCAGGAGTGGGCAATCGACATGTCTAGTTCTGACTCGCTCTCACTCTTCGTCACTCACTCCTCTGACCAGAACTCCCCCTCCCACCTAAACTGTTTATCCCCCTATGCATCCATGGTGACTTCTTGACCCACAGAAAGCTTCACCAAAGTGCTGAGAAGAATTAACCCTTTTCCCTCTTTTGCCAAATTAGGTCACAAAAACCCAGGGAGGGGTGAATAGATTAGTAATCTCCCAAAGGAGGGGGGTCACAGAAACATAGACACTGATGGCAGATAATGACCGCTGGGCCCATCTAGTCTGCCCATTTTTAATTATGATCACTGTTGCTGCAGACCCAACTTGCCCTGTGGCATTGTCTCTTCCACCCCCTTCCTTCCTTCCAGGATTCCTTTTGCCTGTCTCAAGTATTTTTGAAATCTACTACTGATTTCACCCGCACTGCATCCCATGGATGGCTGTTCCAGGAATCTACAACCCTTTTTGTGAAGAAGTACTTCCTCACATCTTGTCTGAATCTATTTCCTTCCAGCTTCATATTATGACCCCTTGTTCTACAGCACCTTTTTCTCTGAAACATATATCTCTCCTGTACCTTACTAAGCCCAAGAGGTATTTAAAGGTCTCCATAATATCCCCACTCTCCATATTCTCCTCCAGGGTGTTCATATTGAATTCTTTCAGGATCTCCACAAACAGCTTCTGATGCAGACCTTACACCATTTTGACGGCCCTCAACTCTCTTCTTATTGCTTTCTCCTTTTTTCCAGCTGTTCCTCCTTCCGCACTTTTCTTTTCTTTTCTGACTGATCCATCCCCCCCCTTCTTCCATTGCTAACCCCCTGCTTCCTTGAATAACTTGCATCCTGATGGGACTTTATCCCCTTTGGATCTCCCTACTCTCTTTCTCAGCTTGTGGTGGCCCACTTTCCACCTCCCCTATTTCTTCTGTCATCCCCCCCTCTGGCTACTTTAAATGTCCATCAAAGTAACATTTGAATTATCCACTGAGGACTGTGGTTGCCTCCTGGAAGAAAGCAGGCCATCAACTCGGTATAGGTTCTTATCCTTCCAGGTTGGCCCACAGTCTCCAATGTAGACATACCTCTCCCCCCTGTTCCATTCCTTCTACCATTTCTTGAAGGTCTTGGTGCTGAGCTACTTCTCCTTCCACGTAGAGTACAATATGCACTTACTACTCACATTCTAAACAAATGGGAAACACAGGATCAAACAGATAAATGATCTACCTTTTATCAAAAATGAAATTTACACACAGAGCTGACTACGGCAATTCATCTTTATATTTAAGGCCATGAAACACCCTTATCAAGTTAATGTATGAGCAGCAGTAGTTGCTCTGACCAGACTTTATATTTAAACTAGTTGCAATATTGTAATTCACTGTCTTCCCTAGTAAGGCATTCCATCCCAAAATAACCTTTTGTGTGAACCAGCTTTTCCTGTATTCTGTCTTGAAATGTTCCCCATTATACTGGTAATAGTGCATTTTCATTCCTGGTGTTGCTTTGAATATTTTTGGTAAGTTTTTGTTCTCTATTGACCCTGTATGATAATATAATATCCCCCTCTGTCTTCTCCTTGTAAGTATGTACATGTTCTAATACTGAAGTTGTTCCTCTCATAGCCTCCCCTCCTGTCCATTGATCATACTAGCAAATCACCTCTGAACTCTCTCAATTTTTGTTACGTCTTTCTTTCTCCAAGTATGGCCTAACAAGTGACCTGTAAAATGGCAACATCTCCCTTTCCTCCTCACAATATTTCTTTTAATGAAACCCAATATTGGATTTGCTTTATTTACTGCTGCATAGGTCGGCTTTCCCTTATTTGAGTCAATACATTACTACTACTCTTACTGTAGGTCTCTTTCCCTTAATTTGTAGGCATTAACATGTATTGGAACTTTGGATTATTTCTCCCAAAAGGCATCACAGTGCACTTTCCAGTATTAAAGTTCATTCCAGGTTTTTTTTTGCCCACCTACCCAGGTTACCCAAATGCACTTGCATTTTGATGTGGTCAGAACTAGAATCTTTTTCTAGACTCACTTTTGTGTCATACACATATTTGTCTATCCAGACCACCAGCTTTTATGCATATCTCCAATGTAGAAATTAAATTATGTAGGATATAACACCGATCCTTGGGGTATTCTACTTGTTACTTCCCCTCAGTCTAAGTGTTCCATCTACTCTCTTACTCTCTATCTGTTTTTATATAACCAGTCTGATATCCAGTTTGTAACACTGTTGGTACTCCCTCTTCTACTGATTTATTAATCAATAAGTTGTGGGGGCACAGTGTCAAATGCCACACTTAGATCCATGTAAATTACATCTGTGGATATCCTTATAGCAAGTGCTTTTTTATGGGTTTATAAAAGTTGATTAGGTTTGTCTGGCATGTCCTATTTTTCATAAAGCCATGATGTTTGTTGTCCACCCCACTGTTGTCCTCTAGCCAGATTTCTCAGAATTCCTTTATTTTTCCCTCCTAAGCTTGCACACTATGTTTGTCAGACTAACTGGCTGATAGTTTCCCACATATTTTATTGTATTGTATTGAAATGTTAATGTTCAATCAGGTAAAATATAAGATCATTACAAAAATTACACAACAAAAATAAACATCACAGTTACATACAGGTCTGTAAATATTTGATTCATATAGGAACATTCATATGGTTAAAATAGAGCTAGTCATTTTTCTCCTTATTTTTTGTATATTAAATAGATAAAATGCAGTTCTTTTTATAGTGAACTCATCTTCAGCAGTAAGCAAACTACTCAACACCTCAATATCATCGCATTGGCCGAAGGAGAAGAAAACTGGCCAAAGCCATTTCTTTCTTGCAGCATCATACTGTCTGCATCTTAGCACAACATGCAATAGATCTTCAGTCTCATTCCCTTACAGTAACAAAAAGAAAGCATGGGGTAATTTGATCTACTTAATCTTGCAGACAGTATATTAGATTCAAAGTAGCCAATACAAAATGTTGCATAAGTTTTGTGAAGTATTGAATATTAAAGAACTTCCAGATAGTAGTGGAAGAAATGATAGCAGTCATTGCTGCTGTACCAAAGTGAAAATTTTGACAGGGCAATTTTATCAAAGTCAATTAATTTATATTTATTCACCAGTTGCTTTTTATATGAGCTTTACATTGGTCAGCAATTGCAATGTTCTGCAGAGTGAACTTAAACAGCCCCAAGCAACCCATAGAGTCCAAAATGTCTTTAAGAAATTACAGCCATTTGGACTTCTTACAGTCTATGAGCTCCCAATGAATTTCTTCTTCCAGGCACTTTCTCACAAAGCTAGCATTAGTAAGTTTGCTTATTTTGATCCATAAATGTATTACTCTAGCTTCTGCTAGAGCCAAAATATTTGGAAGGCCCAATTCCACATAAACAAAATGGGCCAGGGCAGTTTTAGGGAAGCCCATAGCCCACTGTAAGGTTTGCATAGCCGTTTTTTCCAATTGCTCCAAGTATTTATCATCCCAAATTTCAGACTCATAAAAGATCTGGGCATTATATTTTGCTTCTATTGTTCTTAGCATGGGAGTAATAATACCATCTCCATATTTAAGGTTAAATCTCTTCAGGGTCAGATTGGTGTTTTTTGCCTTTTTTTAAAGTTTATCACAATGTTTTTTTTTTTTTCCATGAAAGTGTCTGGGAGAAAATAAGTCCAAGATATTGATAATCTCTGGTAACCTCCATCAGATGATGATCTATGAGCCATCTGTGCCTAGGCCTGCTACCCCCAAGAATCATGATCTTAATAATAATAATAATAATAATAATAATAATTTTATCAAGAACAATTCAAATATCTAAATGCTGTACAAGCACAAGGTCATAAAAATTTTAAACGTGAATTAAAATCCAAACTACTCAAGTAGACAATTAATTCTCAGTAATTCACAAAAGCAAGACTAAATAGATGGGTTTTAGCACTATTTTGAAGATTTCCATGGTCTGGCACTCTCTTTGATTTTTCCATGTTAATTTTCAATGAATAATTTTTTGCAAAGTCTGCCAATGCAGTTAACTTTATTTGCAACCCACTAGGGGATAAGGCAAGTAATAAGAGACTGTCTGCATAAGCTAATATAGCACATACTGTACATCACCACCGATTTTTGGCGAGTCACACATACAGTGAGTTCAGTTATCATAATAAGAAGTTTATTAATTTAAATTGAAAAAAGTGATGGGGCCAGGATACAATATATGATTTGGCTACTTTTTTGTGGATTGAAATCACCATCATCACATCTTTCCAGCCAAGTGGCTTGGTACCAGTTGAAATTAATTTGTTTATGATTTCTGCTAATTGGCCAACTATATTTCTTGAATTTATATTTATCTTCCATGAGTGCTCCACTGCCTCTTTTGAATTTCTTTTATAATTTTCTTTTCTTTCCTTTCTGATTAGAAATTTTGTTTTCCTATTAATCCATTTTGGGTTCTTCCTTTGCTGTTGTATTTTTTACCTTCTAGGTATGAATTTGTCTGTTAGTGTGTTGGTTTTGGGTTTAAAAATGTCCCATTGCAGTTAGTATGTTGGTTTTGGGTTTAAAAATATTCTGTTGACTATCTACATTTTTATTCACCACTTCCTGTATGATGCAGCCTTTGTCATGGCATTAAGGTCTGCTGTCCTGAAGTCCTTACACATCATTGTTCCATGATCCATTCTGAGCTTTCTGTTTATGGTAAATCTCAGTATGATGTGTTCACTATTCTCCAACGTCTCCCTAAGTTTGCAGATTGAAGAAATGATTCTGATGATGTTAATACAAGATCAAGTATTCCATTCCCCTTGTTGAATACTTAACGTGTG
This sequence comes from Neoceratodus forsteri, assembly GCA_016271365.2. NCBI lineage: Eukaryota > Metazoa > Chordata > Ceratodontiformes > Ceratodontidae > Neoceratodus > Neoceratodus forsteri. The sequence goes on from CM057454.1 coordinate 284,525,914, forward strand.
GCTTAAGGTTGTTTTCAGCCATCACATTTAGAAAAGTATTTTTTAATGTGTGATATTCAATTTTTTCTCTAACCACTCTATAACCATCATTTTCTGATTACCTAGCAATTTTTTTTGTAAAAGGTCATTCTTGCACAACTAACTTGGTGATTTTTTATGATCACATCAGTGAGAAATTGAATAAGAGAACTCCGTGTGATGTCATCCTTTTGGACTTTAAAAAAGCTTTTGATTCTGCTCCACATTGGGCCCTGATCCACAGGTTACAAACCAATAACATTAATCCTATATACATTCGCTGGATAGCTGACTGACTTAAAAACCGGAGCCAAAGAGTAGCAATTGATAGCCACAAATCCTCTTGGATTCTAGTTGAAAGTGGTGTCCCTCAGGGCTCAGTATTGGCTCCAGTCATTTCTCAAATATTTATTTCTGATTTATCAAAAATGTAAGATCATAAAATACACAGACAATTGCAAAATTGCCAACATCTGCAACTCTGTAGCTGATTCTGAAATCATCCAAAATGATCTTAACACACTTAAGGCCTGGTCCATCAAGTGAAATTTAAAATGTAATACTTCTAAATGCTGTACCTTGCATTTTGGTAAGCATAATCCAAAAAGACAATATCTACTATATAATGAAGTCATATCTGCTAACAATAGTGAAAGAGACCTAGGCATTATTGTTGATACAGATCTAAATTTCAACTTTCACATCACAAAAACTATTAGCAAAGCAAATTCTATATGGCGGGCAATTAAACATAACTTTACCTCCAGGGACCCTGGTATTCTTCTAATACTATATGGAGCCTATGTCAGACCCCATTTTGACTTTATATCTCAATTGTGGAGTCCATACAAACAAAAAGATATAGTCAGAATTAAAAAAATACAGAGTAGAATAACAAAGAAAATTTCTCCTAACAAATCTCTTTCCTATAATGAAAGCCTTTCTGTATTTAATCTTATGTTACTTGTACAGAGGTGTCTTAGGGGTGACTTATTCACAAGAGATATTGTTTTGGATACTTCTCTAACAAAAGAATGTGGTTTTGATTTCAAATAAATATCTGTTAATACCAGGGGACATCCCCTTCAACTGATGAGAAATAAATGCCACTCCAAAAAAAGAGCCTATTCCATCTCACATAGAATAATTAGACTATGGAACAAACTACCATTGATGGTTTTTATTAGTGAAAATAAGACCACATTTAAAAGCAGATTGTATAGTTTTTTGAGTTCAAATAAAACACTGTTGTACTATATGTAAGTTCAGGAGCCGCATGGACTGTTATCCTTGTGCTCCTTTCTCACCTTAGCATGATCCTTCATATATGGTATCCTTACTGTCAATAATTTTTCTAATGATCCTATCTGCTCTGAAGCCCTTTCCTTGTTGATGTTGTGTGGTCTATAGAACAATCTCAAGATTATTGATATTGCCCCTTTGCTCTTTACTTCTACTGCCATCATTTCTCGATCACAAACCCACTGGGACATGGCTGGTCCAATTGAAGTGGCACAGTCTGCAAACATATCTGGGATCCTCCTTTTATAGCTTTAAAACAAATTCAAATAAACAGGCATACCTCACAGAATGTGAAGATAGAGTAAATTTATTGGACACCACCACACAAATAAAACTCATAGCTAAAGTAAATAGAAGTCATCCAGAGTGGGGCAACAGTATTACAGTTGAGATAAAAAATAAAACAATTGCCCATCAGCACTATATGAGCTACTCCCAATTTTTTTAAATTGAACCAGGTGGCCAAAAGTGCAGCATGCATACCAGGAAGTGGATGCATGTACACTGATGTTTCTGCATAAGCCTCATCAGAGCTGATAGGCCTGCATGTATCTTCCACAAAAATAGTGAAGTCTCAGGACTAGTAATGAGTATTAATGAGACGCAAAGTGTTAGAACACAGCTAACTCTCAAAATGAAAATGAAATAGATTGTAAAAGATACACAAGTGCACCAATCACAGAATTAACGCATATACTTAGACAAACTAAACACCAAGCACAACACCCAGAAAATTCAAAGTACCAAGAAAACTCATTAAAATCAAGAAGTATAGACTTTTTACAATATGGACTAACCTTTTATTAAAAGCACAGTAAAGGTAAAGTTATCATCACATTGCCCAATGAAGAGACCCCACAATAAAAACTGCTATATGGGTTAAAAGAGAGATGGCCTGAGATGAATTACCCTCAAGAAGACAGTGCATAAACAAACATACATGAACTTCATATTTAAATACCACTGTAACTGATGAAATGCACAGAAGACAGAGAAAGTCCCAAGTCAAATATATCAATAATTAGAAAGTACTAAGGAGCTACATATGTTGGACCAACAGTAGATATACAGAAATATTGGTTCTAAAGGTACCCACAAAAATGCACACAGATAGTAACAGTAACACCTTTAGAAGTACTGTGTGGACCACTATGCAGGAGCCTAAAGGAATATACATTTGGCAGGCCAAATACAAGAACAAAGATACAAGAATAAATAAGAGACCACTGGTCATAGATGTGCCCACAACAATACATAAAAGTACTAACAATACAAAACACAAAGGTGGGGATGGGGAAGGGAGAAATGGAAGGGAAAAAAGGGGACAAAAAGAGGGGAGAGAGAAAGTACTAGATTACAGGAAAGGGAAGAGAAGGGAAAGGAAGATGAACTACAAATATTACAAAACAAAAATCGATTCAAGGGCAATTCGTCATTAAGTTCCATAGGGCTCAATGTTTGTGAAATGTAGATCAAATAGCATTCTCACTGAATGAGTTTCCTTGCTACATCACTACCTTTTGGCCCTACTGTCACTTTTTCAATCCCATAACATTTTAAGTTTGCAGGTGATCATTTATACAGTATAAGTCACATTTAACTGTTCCGCCAATGAGTTGCTTTAGCATTTCTGACTGAGTTGCGTAAGTGTTGCTGGATTCAGTACAAAGTCTTACACAAACTGTTTCTTAAGAGTTACATCTCAGTTTTGCATTGCATTGTGATTGGGCTTAAGCTGCATTCCAACTGGGTAGCAAAAACATTTTATAAACATTGCTCTTCAGCTGGTCAAGTGTCAAAAAAAAGCAATGCAGTATGAGTTGCCAGTGCATTGCCAGCTGTAAAAAACAATGCTAAACAAACTCATTGGTGGGACAGTTTAATGTAACTTGTTCTGTAGATCCCCATTAGTTACATGAACTTCCTTGCTGTCAATGTTATCTTTTATCAGGGATGTTATCTGTACACGTCTTCTATTCTCTCTCTGTTTGCTGAACAGCTTATATTCCACAATTCCTTTATGCCATGTACTGTGCTGTTCCACCAGATCTCTGTGAGTGTTATGAGATCCACTATTTCTGTTTTAGCATTCACTTCCCATAAATCATTTTTGTTTCTCATGTTAGTAAATAAGCTGGAAGGAGGGAGAGTCATGAGAGACAGTTAGGGGTTGCAAAGACAGAGTAGGTTGGGAGTATCTGAACAGACTAGGTGGGCCAAGCAGTCCTTTTCTACAAACAAATTCTCTTTCTGTGTTTCTATGTGTGCTAACCAAAAGCCTCTTTAATTTTCTTGCTGCATTCCACTTATTCCCCCACCCTTTCTCATTTGATTTATATTATTACAGCATGGTTTCTTCCCTTTTATGTAATCATGACTTCTAATTATGCTATGATGTTTCTCTAATACATCTTCATTTGAAGGCATACTCAATGGTTTTCTAGAGCTGCTTTTTATACTGTCCCCTGGTCATATTATATAGTTTAACTGTTTAACTACTATACATCTTAATCTGTTTATCCTCAGCATGTTTGCTCCTTTTGTATTTAGATGGAGTCTGTCCCTTCTGTAGATTCCTTTTTTATTACTGAAATGGTCCCAGTTTATTATAAATATATGACCTTCCTCTTTTGCCCAGTTTCAAAGACATGCATTCATTTTTTGATGGCTATTATACTCTTATATCCTGCTCTGACCACTGGTAATATTTCAAATATCAACAGTTTAGTGGTGCTGTGTGGAATACAGTATTCTGCTGGCAAAATTTGTGCAGAATGACCATTCTGTTGGTGGAATTTCCACCAGAATTTCACTGGTTCTTCTGTGGGATTCCACCTGCCGTAATCCATGGAATAATATTCCACGGAACAGCATTTTTCCATGGAAAATTACCATTTCTGTGGAAAATATTAAGATCCATGGAATAATATTCTGTAGAACAGCATTTTGTCTGCAGAAAATTATTACACAACTATTTTCTGCTGTGGAATCCCACCATTCCCTTTCCAGTGAAATTTGGTGGAAGTTCGGTAGAATTTCAAAAATTCCACAAAATATTGTTCCACTGGAACATAAAGGTTCTGCACAGCACTACGGTTTAAATAATTTCTCTTTCATTGTCTCATCAATATGCATATCTGAAATCTGCCTTTATACATTCATACACCTTCATTTTCATATCATTCACTCCTGCATGAAGCACCACCTAGGGGTGTTTTGCACTATTTATCATTAATCCTTCAAGATTATACTTTAAGGTTTTTATCTTTGATCCTGACAAGCAATACACTGAGGTTATCTCTTTCTTGCTACTGCACATTTTCCAATCTGCAAATCTTATGATTGACTCTGCCAAAGCTAGTACAGTTTTATCTTTGTTCCACTCTATGCTAACACATTGTCAGAGTTCATTTCTATAGTTTGTTTTGCCAGTTCATTTGGATTTTGCAGAGCTCTTGTTTGTTCTCCTCTGTGTAAGTTAATTCTAAGTCTGTAGCCTCTGTAGCCTGTACCACATCCATTATATCTTAACTATTTATATTTGTACTTAGTACTACATCTGATGTTAATACATCATATCCATTTTACATGGATATAAGTTGACTGTCTTCTATCCTTCCCATTTTGTTCCTTTTCTTTGCAGATACCATTGCCCAGACATTGTCTTCAGAATCATTTTACGTGTCTTCCACACTTCAAATGCTTTCTTCTTCCCCCCTTTTCTGTAGTACTAACATTTATGCTTATTTGAATTGTTTATTCATTGTCCCAAGTAACTGTCGGATTTTCCCTCCTTGTATGATCTAATGCAACTAGTATTTCTGGCATTTCATCTTCCTTCTCTTCATTCAGTAGGTTGTGAATTTCAGTGTTAAACCTTTCTGGGAGACTTATTCTTTCAAGCCTGACTATTTTGACTTTTGGCAAGCTGTTTTCTTTTTCCAAGTCCACCATGCATCTACAATTATTAGAGGTGGACACACTTGTCCTCTCCCATGACTCCTCCATTCTTTCCAGATAATACAGTCACCTCTGTGTAACGGAAGATGATTGCCTGTCTACCCTCTTCTCCCTGTCTGACACTGGTGAACCCTGCCTCTGCCAGTGCCACCTCAGGCCAGTGCTTGCTGATGCTCACACAGGCAATATTGGCCCATGCATGAAGGTGGGGAGTGACTACAGGCCAAATAACCCTGGCATGTAGGCCTCTCTGCACCCACCCAATCTCATTGCACCCCGGCTTGGCATTCCCCAATGTATGTAAACCCCCAATACAGCAGATCCCCAGCAGAGTGCAGACATTTGCACAGAGGGCAGACTGGGGGAGGTGCAGGGGGGGTGTGCCAGCACTCTGTGAGATGCAAGACCATGCAGAGTGCTGGGTGCAGGTGTCGGCACCTCCACCACATTGGGGCAGTCATAAAGGTGGGGGGCCTGTTATGTGGCCCCTCATGAGTTACAGCCATGGGCTGCGATGGTGAGGTAGGGTCATGTGCACCCCCATCAAGGAAGCCCAAATATGTGGGGCACAATGGGAGGCCAGTGGGTGGTCAACTGGGTGCCCGACCCCCACACTGCATGTGCTACTTTATGCACCTCACTAATGCCCACAGGTTCAAGTGATCCACTGTGGGATCTGGGTCAGGCAGCTGATTAGCTGCCCACCCAGGTCTGCAGCTGCACATCTGACCCCCATGGGCCTACATACCAGGGGGGTGGGGCCACATATGGGAGTCTCTTGGTGGCCACTGTTCGTGCATGTAGCCACCTGCAGATCTCCCATGGGTGCATAGCTGTGCAGGCAGGGTGCATGCCTCAGGCACATATTACCTGCCTCTTTGTGCATAGGGGCCATTATCTGTAGTCCCAAAAACCAGACATAGTGCTTATCCTCAGTTCCAGTTTTGGTGCTCCCATTTAATTCTTAAAAGTTATTAAAATGCACAAAAGCATCCTGAAAGCAATCCTTGTGCATTATGTATAACAGTACACAGCTAAAAGTCAGCCTGCATTTCAGCATTGCTCACTAAACTGAACCTGGAAATGCCATCAATATCCTGCAGTCATCCAAGAGCCAAGGAGTCGGTGGCATTAGTAGAAGATAGGCAAGATAGGAGCTTTTTACTGTTATTTTTCACTTTTTAAGAGATGACCATTGAAACTGATACTAGGGAGGTGTATAACACTCAGGGCCACCACTATCATTGTTTCCAGACCCTATTGCACCAACACTTGCACAGGCAATATTAGTTATGGTTCTGAAAGCCAGAAGCAGTGCTCAGTCAGACTTCTGGTTTTGGTGCTCCCACTTGTTGGTTAATAAAACTTATTTAAAATGTACAAAAGCACCCTAGAAGCACTCCTTGTGCACTACTTATAACAGTACACAGCTAAAAGTCAACCTGCATTTCAGTATTGCTCTCTAAACTGAACCCAGAACTGCATTCAATATTCTGCAGTCCTCCAAGACCCGTGGAGTCAGTTGTACTAGTATCAGATAGGTGCTAGAAGAGACAGGAAACTTTTATTTTTATTACTTCTTCAGTTTTTAAGAGAAGAGGGTTAAGACAGATAGCAGGGAGATATATATCACACTGGGCCACCTCTGTCAACATTTCCAGTTCTGTAACACTTGGAAAAAAAAACATTCATAATTTAATACCCTTCTTTTCTGTGCATAAATACGCCTGCATTGATAGTTAACCTCTTCAAATTATTAGCTTCAAAAATTCATCCTTACAACCTAAAATGCCAGTGAGAGACTTAACACTCTCAGCAACATTATACAAGCTGCCTACTAAATTAACTCATTATCTCCTGGGAGGCCATTTTGTGTCAAGGTTAAGCAATGGATAATTCGGACTTCATACAAAGTTTATTGGAAGTAATGAAATCACCCCCTTTTGCTGCTAACATTCTTTCATCCAGTGGTACAATGTAGTTATGCAATGTCGTCATATTAATATGATGCAATATTCTAATCAGCCTGTTGCAGCAGACATAATAACAGCCTATGGAATAATAATAATGCATGCATAAGCATATTTTTCAGAACTAGACGATAACAGACTATAAAATTACAATATTTTTGAAGAAAAAAGAACGTGAAATCTTTCTTGATTTTCGCTGTCATTTAAATTATGGCTGTGAGTGGTAGAATAGTGTGAATTGTTGTGAGCCCTCTTGTGAGTGGAGGAGGTGAGTCTGCCAGACATTCTCATTTCAGGAGTGATTTAGGACTAACAGAATTTGAAGTAAAGAGGATTGCAAGAGGATGCATGCCTTGGGCTCAATTGCTGCTTACTTTATAAAGACTACAGTCTTTAAACTTACCTCCAGACATGCTGTTATACATGTTGGAGGTAATGATTTATGTTGCAGTAGGGGACTATTGCTGCAAGTAAGAATCAGCCAGCTCTGCTTTTTTACACCATAGATAGATTATTAAATCCTTTCTGTCTGCAGTTTGAACAAGCCTTTTCTGTAGAGAAGTGTGAAGAGTTTAGCTGATTGTTCCTTGACAATGTGTCCTCCATTAGGACTGGGATTGCCTCAAGCAGTCTATCATTGGCTGGGGATAGCCAGGGTAAGAGGGGCACTAATAATCTGACATCCTGGGCTATGTTTCAGCCAGTTGTAGAAAAAGAGGTGGTCAGGTGCTCTTGATTTTGTACCCTATCTTACTGTTTACTAGAGCCTGGGCCTACTTGGCTGCTTGTTGGTAGTTTTTGATTCCCAGGACCAGTATATACCAAGTTTATTTATTTGCTTTTGTTAACTGGGTAAGCACACTAGACAGCCAAGTGCCTATTTTCAGGTGCGACCAGGGAGATTACAAGGTACATACATGAACAATTTTCAGGTGTGACTCGGGAGATTACAAGGTACATACATGAACATCAGGCAAAAACAAGTGAAGGATTACATTAAAGAGAATTAGCACACAGGGACAATACAAGCAACAGTACCAGCAGGGATTTACATTGCAGGCAGTAGGAAGAAATACAGTGTGGTTTCATCGTTCCAGGCAGAAATGTTGTAAGACTTGCAGGTAGGCAAAGACGAGTCACATTGGGATAGAGTGGGCCCAAAGCAAGATAAGGGAGTGCACAGTAACAATGCTCACCCTGTTGGGCAAGTGGGCCTAAGTGGTCTATTTTTCTAGTAAACTGTGAGTACAGGAGGTGTATAAGTGCAGATGTACTCTATCCAAGTCATATTGTTTAGGTAGCATCTCAGTTTTTTGGGGAATCACAGGTTGAGAGGGTTTGTCTAGTGCAGAGACAGGTGGAGGCTGTTTTGAGAAAGCCCCAGGGGGAGGCTTTAAAGCTCTGGTGGGAGGGAGAGGAGCGAGTGCTTGATGGAAGAGAGTTGCAAACCCTTGACGCATGTGCAGCGAAGGCTCGGTCACCCATTTGTGTGCGAGTTTTTGGTACCAGGAGGGCATGAGATCCACTGGAGGAAGTAGCTAGAATGAGGGACTCTGCAAGTTTACGGGGGGGGGTGGCAGTTCTGAAAATACTGTCTATGAAGTTGCCCACGACATAGGAGTGGTGAGTTTCCGGTGGGAGCCATTCAAGCCGAGTGTAGAGCTCACAGCGGTGAGTGAGGTGGGGGGCTGAGAGCGCAAAATGGCATATGTTGTTGTACGCTGATTCCCACTTTACTGGACTAGTTTTTGCAACATGAGCAAAAGTGACTAGTCCATAGCAGAGCGTAGGTAGGAGGACTCCCCTGGCTAAGGCAAGATGGGCAGCTGGAGTGAGACAACTTTTTGCTCTGTAAGCATGTCCCAACTTGGAGTTTGAGGCCTTACATGAGTTGCGTATGTGCATGTTCATATCCAGTTGCGGGTCAAGAGTCACCCCCAGGTACTTGACCGAGTCTGCAACTAGCAGTGGGGACCCATCGACCCCAGAAATTTGTAGTGAATCTGGGGCAGCTTTTAATTTGGCTGCTGAGCCAAAGAGCATGGTCTGCGTCTTCTGCAGATTAATCATAAGTTTATGGTCCTGCAACCAAGTTTGGATTTGGTCGAAGTCCGAGTTTAGTTTGGTGTTGATGGTAGGGATGTCCTGGGAACTGGACATGGTGACTAGGTGTTCCCTGAGTGAGGGGATGGCTGTAGTAGTAGTGCATCTATATACAATAATACTAAGTACCAGAATGATCATTTATTGAGAATATGATTTTGTAATGCCTATACCAGGCATATAGCAAACAACTGATTGTTTATTGATATCATATGTACAGTAGTTATTTTTACTATGATAAAGTATACTTTGTACAAATATTAAAATATAATTTTAATAATTATATTATTTATTTGATTGATTATATATGAAATAACACATGATATGGCATGTTGATTTATGGGATGATACTAGCATTATGTGATTCCTGGGCCCAAGTAGAGGTGGGCGAAGTGGGCTCAATCCACTCCACGAAGTGATTCGCAGAGCAAAGGCAGATTTGCAGAGTGCTCTGCAATGCGAAGTGGAGTGCTTCAAGTTATAATGAGGAACGCGAAGGCCATTGGAAACAATGACTTTGCATTACTCCGCCTCCCCAGACCACTACTCTGCCAAATTTAAGGCAAAGTGCATTGAAGGCAGTGCAGTTCGGCTCACTTCACCTTGTTTTTGAGCCCCAAAGGGGAATTTTGCAGTGATTCATGGGATTTCAGGTCACATGGACTCTATATTGATCTGCACAGCCTCAGTTCGGGGTAGTATAAGTAGGAAGGAGTAGGAGACAATGTGCTCTTATAGCTGTCTGTGATAGGAATCTTGTAAAAGCTGTTCAAAAGCATTTTTGCATTTTTTGGGGGATCCGACTTTAGTTCATTGATTTTAGGAAACTCTCCTGTGCTGATATCATCGAGTGTTTTTGTTTTTGTGTGGATTTTGAATGTTAATTTACAACATTGAGTGTGTGTGGTGAAAGAAAGTGAAAGTGTGCTTTGGGGGAGGGGCATATCTGTGGTGTAGGTAGATTTAAGTTGGAGAAATAGTGATTTGTTTGTTTTTTGGTTATATTTTTGTTATATAACTGACTATGTTAATGTACACATAGTAATATTGTCAGTAATTGTAGAAATTTTCTTGCTGTGTGTTGTGTGGATGTGGTGCAGCAGTTCATAAGCTCAGGTTGTTTACATTACAAATTTACAATACATAACGTGGCATAGTACTGAACTTTTGCATTTGCTACACATTCCTCGTTCATCAGTGTACACAAACTGTTCTGTGTGTGAGTGTGTGTGCAGTGTTGCATGCATCAAATAATACACCTTTTATTGTGCCACAGACCAGTGTAATTTGCAGCCTTTGCAGGCGCAGCAGTGTGAACCTGCAATCCACTGCAGCTGCCTGATTTTGTACTGTGATCATGGTATCTATTCTTAGTTTTGCTGCTTGTAGTGCCATAAAAATCTGCACAGTCTGCATTCAGTGCTACCCCCACTCCCACGTTCAAAAGGTATTTTTTCCAGATTGGATTGTTTTTGTGACCTCATCAACAGCGCCACTGGTTACTGAAGTTGTTTTAATTCCTTGACAGTCTCAGAGTAGTCTCTTATCTGTTGCTGAAGTCACAGTTGTTTATTTGGCTTCACATCCAGTGTCCCTCCAATCACAGGGTGAATGTATCAAAATCTGAATTTGGTTATAATATTGTGGTTGATCCCCCAAAATGCCTGCAAAGAGATGTGCAAGCAAAGCTGTTTCTCGCCATGGCAATGTTGGCAGTAAGATGGTATGTGGGTGTGGTAGTAGTACGCAGACGCAGAAGTGCATTGCTGTTGTGAGGAAAGGTATTTCTCCTGCAATGTTTTTTACAGCCCAATCAGTAGCTTTACTCATAGTTGGAGGAGATGATGTTTTCCCAGACGGTGGTGTTAGTGTTACTGGTGGTGGAGGTAGTATTAGTATTGTTGCATCAAGTTCTAATTCCGACCAGTGTACCATATCCAAAAATATTTTGTGAGAAACAGTGCAAGTGAGTGGCAGTGTGGATGATGTCATACTTCCCAGTAACATCCCAGTAACTGAACCTGAGGATTCTGATAAGCATGTCAACAATAGCATACAATGTGATATTCCAGCCACCATGGCACTTAACGTCACGCATTTTCCATGCAGTGATTCACAGTGTGGTGAAAAAATATCAGGTGATGGTGGTGAAGATGCTGATGATGAATGTGATGATGATGATGATGATGTTGCTGTTGTTGCAACATGCAGTCCACATGCTAGCATCTAAGCAGAAGATGTGGATGTGTGTGACGTTGATAAATATGATGATGATGATGTAATTGACTCCAGTTGGGAACCGGAGGAAAAGAAATTCAAAGTGGCTGTGTCTGAGTTTGTTTGAAGGAATCCCCCTCCTGTAAAAACTTGTGATCTACCGGTTTTAGTTGATGATGATGATGACCCAGTAATCAATATGATAGGTAGGCGTGGTCGTCAGTTGCAGTCCAGGTATGCAGTACCTGAAACATCACGTGCCCCCCCACTTCAGTGCTTAAAATAACAGATTTAAATAAGCCACATCATGGACATGTTAAAAACAGAGCATCACAATCCCTTGTTTGGGATTTTTTTTGTTCAAGATGCAAATGATGATTCAGTTGCAATCTGCTTGGTTTGCCATGTGCCTGTGAGTTGAGGTAAAAGGGGGAGCCATCTGGGCACAGGAGGACAGCATACACATCTTAAGAATAGGCATTTGGCACTGTGGGCCCAGCACAAGCTGGCAGATAATACCACAGTGGGGCATTCACCTGCATCACCGGCAACCATAGCCAGCATGTCATCCCCTTCCATGACTGTTAAGCCCAGTAGGAAATTAAATGTGTGCAGTAGTGCGTTAATAAGAGCAGAGGATTACTACAGGCATGATGAGGTGAAGGACCATAATGACATTGAAATGTTGTCCAGTGCTGGTGAGAGTAGCAGTTTTTGTGGTGGTGGTGGTGGTGAATGCAGTATGTCTAGTGCAAGTGGTACATCAACCCCGGTTCTCAAATCTGGAAAAATAACAGCATTTCTGGGTTTGTCATCATCACCTGTGAAACTGTCTTCATCAAATGTCCACACTCTACCCCCTGCCAATGCCATTCATCACAGAGCACAACCATTTGTGATAAACACACCCCAAGTAAAACGTTTAAGTCAGCCCACATTACAGACTGTTTTTGCGCATAAGCTGAAGTACCCCACCGAATCATACAGTGTCATGTGAACTCAGTGCTGTTGTATCGGAAATGCGGCAGTTGATCTTTTGCCCTTCTCCTTTGTGAAGAACTCTGGGTTCTGGTGGTTTGCTGCACGTGCCTGTCCAAAATGGAAAGTCCCATCCAGGACATACTTTTCTACCCATGCTGCCCCAAAGTTGTTCCGCACTGTGTCCAACTCAGTAAGACATTCCCTTTAACATTCTTCCTCTCCATTCATCCATTTAAGTATGGATATGTGGACAAGTGGCAAAACAGTGGGGAGTTCATATTTGTGTATAACTGCACACTGGGCGCAGGTGCCGGGGGTTGTTTGTGATGTTGGTAGTGTGAATAATCAGCGCGGTAAGGTGGATTGTCATGGTAGCAGTCTTCCAGGAATTTGACAGCATGCAACTATTGCTATGCGCAATGTGACCTGTTCACACACTGGTGAGAACATGTTGGATGTGGTACTGACTGAAACTGAAAGATGGCTAAACCCTCTGTCCCTGAGAGTTGGGTTCATAGCAAGAGACAATGGGTCAAATGTGGTGAAATGCATCACGAATGGTGTTTTTTTCCATGTTCCATGAATGGTTCACTGTTTAAATCTTGTGATTCAAGAGTTTCTGCGGCACCCTTATATAAAGAAAATGCTGACCGTTGCACAACGTATTTGCTCTCACTTTTCAAGATCTGGAAAGGCCCATGACCAACTGCGGTTGCAGATACAAAACAGCCTGCCTCAGCCCCGCTTGAAGCTGGAAGTTGTCACCCAATGGATCTCCACCTTTACATGGCAGAGAGGTTGTATGAACAATACAAAGCCATCTCAGCCTATCTTGTTATGAACATTAGCCGTGACAGTTCCAGGGCCTCCATATCTATGACAACTGAACAGTGCTGCCTCATGGACTCTGTAGTAACAATTTTGTGGCCTTTTGAACATGCCACATAGGCAGCGATTGGAAAGTCTGCCTCCATTAGCCAATCAATTCCACTGCTGCTGGTGCTGAGGCAGATATTGGTGAATGTACAGAATAGCCTTGATGTTGCTGGAGACGGTGGTAGCAGTATGTTCCTGCAACACATGCTGACAGTATTTGACCAGAATTGTCACATTGTGAGCATTCAGTGTAGTGGCAACTTTGCCATAGCAACAATGCTGGACCCACGATACAAACATGGAATTGCATCAGTACTGGAGGGAGGGCCTGAACAGGTAAAAAAAATCAGTGGTCAACTGGTGCGCTTGGTTAATGGGGCACAGAAGTCACGTGCCAAGGTCAGCAAACCTCAGCAGCATAATCCGGCTGATGGTGTACCTAGAGGACCATCAAGCATATCCTGCAAGGGGAAGGGGACTGAAGTTCCAGGTGGTCTGTCATCCAAAGTGGCTGGCGTCAACCCGCTTTGGGAGGCTTTGTCCCAAGTGGGTATTTGTGAAATAAATGATTTGGGAGAACAGGATGCTGCATCAACAACTGGACTTAGTGCAGCACAGAGAATGGTTGAGTCATATTTGTCTGAAAACAGACATCTGACAATAACTGAAGATCCTCTTTTGTACTGGAGTGGAAAGGTCAGTGAATGGCCAGAGCTGACTACAGTGGCCCTGAAGTACATCACATGCCCACACTCCAGTGTAAGTGTTGAGAAGGTATTCAGCTCAGCAGGTGCAATAGTCAGGGATCGTCGGACAAACCTATCTCCTGCAAATGTTAGTTTGCTAACATTCATTAAAATGAAAGAGAGGCACATACCAGCACAGACTGCAACCTCGGTATTCATACCCCGGCCTAGTCATGGTGGTCTTGCTGATGTGGAAATGGAGCATCCTGGTGGCACTGGCAGTGGCTGCCTGAAACAGCCCACCACTGATGTAGATGATGACACAATGGAGAAAGAATTTCCCAGTGATCAGACTTCAGGCATCGGTGACCTTGAGGACAGCTTTCTTTATGAGGATGATGATGTGGTTAATGTTGGCAGGTTTTAACTGAAGTTTTTTAAAGGTGGTGTGCCCCCCCGGACTACCACCACCGGCACTGATGTTAGCCACTGCCACCACTGAGCCTAAGTCTGTCTGCCCCCTGGACCACCACCACCAAGACTGATGTTAGCCACTGCCACCACTGAGCCTAAGTCTGTCTGCCCCCTGGACCACCAGCACTGGGACTGATGTTAGCTACTGCCACCACTGAGCCTGAGTCTGTCTGCCACCCAGACCACCACTACCAGGACTGATATAAGCCACTGCCACCTCTGCCACCATGAGTCTGTCTGCCCCGTGGACCACCACCACTGGGACTGATGTTAACCACTGCCACCACTGAGCCTGAGTCTGTCTGGACCACCACATCCATCAGCCACAGACACAAAGATTCTTAATATTTAAACCATAAAGTGAGTATGTGTACTCATATTTGTTACGCTGCTTCACTTCCTTTAGTTGTATGTTTTGTTTTCTGTAGCTTTTCAGAGGCACAATGGTAAAACACATATGGTACACTTCTTTTGTTTCTTTTACAGGGTAACAAAAAAGGCTCTTTCACTAAAACTCATTGGGAATGGTTCTGTAGCTGTACTGTACAGAGAGGAAGCGATGTAATATCCATGTGAAATCCATTCTGGTAAGCATGAAGATTTGATTTCATCCATTTCATTGTTTTGGAAAGACTGCAGCAAATATTGCACACAGGTTGTGTTAGTTGACAAGATGTGGGTTTGAAACGTAACTTGACTTTAGATTGAGATTTGAGAACCAGAGAGGGACACATAACAATTAAGTTGTAAGAAGTCATTTATTTCTTTTTTTAGGAAGCTTCCAGATGCTTTGTTGTTCTGTCAATGTGGCCTTATCCAAAAAAGTTCTTCAACATCAGGCACCCCACTCCCCCGAGCTTGGGCACACATGCAACATGCAGAAGTCATTTCATTACATGACCATGACCATCCTAACAACCGGACTCCAGAAGGATGCTGATGAAATCTGTGAAGAAGTAACAAAATAAGAAACCATTAGAGACAAACCTGCAAAAATGATTTCCCCAACCCCTCAAAAAAAAAATACTTACCTTCATGTGCTTGAGAGTTATCCATTTCCAATTTCAGTGCAAACAATTCTCATTAAGCAATGGAATGTGCACATCAACAGTTTCTGTGTGACCTGTGATGCAGAACAATACCATGAGTACATGTCTGGGGCATGTCAACCCCCCTCCTCACCTACAAAATACACAACCATATATCTATATATATATACTGTATATACAGTATATATATATATATATATATATATATATATATATATGTGTATCTACTCACTTAGTGTACAGACAAAGGGCACCCTTCAATCCAGTTGAGATGATCAAAACTGCATTTGCTCGAATTGTCTTGCAGAACACATTGGGCCAGTAACACAATGCTCACAGTCATCATTTTATACTGGGGTATGTGCTGAAACACTCTCATTCCACTGTGTTAACACTTGTCAATTTTCTGCACAGAAGCAGGATGCATTTTGGGCCAGCAGAAAAAATCTGGGATCTCTGTGCCACCACTGCGTGCATGACTGAGTGCACCATTAATTCTGGGGGACTTTGTATGTGATGAAACACTCTCATTCCACTGTATTAACACTTGTCAATTTTCTGCACACAAGCAGGATGCATTTTGGGGCATAGAGAAAAAATCTGGGACTCTGTGCCACCACTGCGTGCATGACTAAGTGCACCACTAATTCTGGGGAACTTTGTATGTGCTAAAATACTCTCATTCCACTGTGTTAACACTTGTCAATTTTCTGCACACAGGGAAGATACATTTTGGGCCTACAGAAAAAATCTGGGACTCTGTGCCACCACTGTGCCCATGATTGAGTGTGCCATTTATTCTGGGGGACTTTGTATGTGCCAAAACAGTCTCATTCCACTGTGTTAACACTTGTCAACTTTCTGCACACCGGCAGGATGCATTTTGGGCCTGCAGAAAAAATCGGAGGACTCTGTGCCACTTTTGTGTATTCTGTGATTGTTGCTGTGAGATCATGATGTCATACTGACATTTTTTACAATTAAAGCAGCATTGCAGGAATGTCCTGAGTCTTGTGCCAGTTTTGAACTGTACTTTGTTATGCTACTTTACATTGCCACAGCCACCACTAGTTACCTCTGAGTCGTGACTTGAATGATACGCTTCTTTTCACAATTTGTGTCTGCTTTACTTACTTGACTACTTTTTTTATGTATGAAAAAAATATGAGCACACCTTCCAATATTGTTCAGACCAGGTTTGTATTTATTTGCAGCTACTTTTCAATAACTATTGCTCCCTGGTGTCATAAAACACTGCCTGCTGCATAACTGTTAATTAACAACAGAAGGTATATATAACAACTAATTGATGTGATGGAGAAAAGCAGAGGAATACAATGACAAAGACCTGGTCAGCAACAATTTAAAAGGAATGATCCTTTCATTATTTCATACATGAACAAAAGTAGTACAGCAGACTCAACTACTGCAAATGTGTGTATCATTCCAGTCAGTCAGGATGTAAGTAAAGAAAGTTGTAATATAGCATTAATAAATATAGGTCAGAGTTTTCAACAGAATGTTGGACTGTTGCTTTACAGAGATTCACCACATTACATAGTTATGGTGATGCACATCAACTAATATGTGGGGACATTACTCCCACTGGAATATTTCTTGCTCCACAGAGTGCAATATATTTCTGTGAAAACTGCCAATAATTTCATTACAGTGTGTCATGTAATAGAGGAATTACTGATCAGAAAAGCCACCCACATTCTGCCCCCCTTTCTCAGCAACATTAGGACATGATGCCGGGGGAACACAGGTGCATGCTCCACTATTGTGAATGTCTGGAATCTATCCCAATGTTTCCTTATGTTATAAGGTTGACTTTGTGGTGAAATGTGGGAATGTTTCCACTAACAAGGCTCTTCTTACTAGAAACGTGCCCACTTGTTTCACCACAAACTGACCATTATAACATAAAGACACATTCGGAAAGCTGCCAGACAATTGGATATTCACTGTAAGGAGCATGCACATGCACTCTCCCTGCCATCATGTCCTAACATTGCTGAGAAGGGAGGCAGAATGTGGGCAGATTTTCAGAATGGGAATTCCTCCATCACATGAAGCACTGTAATGATACTATGGGCGGTTTTCACACAAATGTATTGAACTATGTGGTCCAAGAAAGATTCCCTTGGAAGGGAAAATGTGTATGATTAAACAACATCAAAGAAAAACACACAAAAAATGGTACAACACAGTAGTGGGGAGGGTGGGGTGGGGCAAAAACAATCCCCTAACTTACTGTGGCCATAGGATGCCGTGGTGGTCCAGCAGCAGGTGCAGCATTGAAACTATTTGCTGCTGCTGTTCTAGTCTGTTCACCTGCTGCTGCAAAGCACCGAACTGCTCATTATTTTCTTCAAGAACTGCCCACACCAGGGAGATGTCAGATTGTGTTGCAGGGATTGTGTCAGCGTCCACTGCAGCAGGGAATCCATGTAGTGGTGGTGGTGGTGGAAAGGTTGGTGTTGGTGGCTGTGGTGATGGCGGTGGTGGTGGTGCAGCAGCTGCTATACTAGCCCTCCTCCTGCTGAGGTGGTGATGAGGCACAACTCCCTCCCCAGTAGCACCTTTGGCTACTGCCACAGAAGGGCCAGCAGGTGGATGCCTGGCCCCTTCCATGGCAGCCTGTCACTCTGCACCATGGTGGTTCAGCAAGTGGGTGTGCTGGCCACCTGTCCCCAAATGTGTCCCACAGGGGCCATGGCTAACCACCACACCACAAAGATGGCACACCACCACTGTGCTGTCTCCCCCCCACAGAGTTAAAAAAACTCCCACACTGGGGATCTGCGGGGGGACCAGACACAGTCCTCACATGAGTCCCACCAGTGTTTTCCAGGGCCACCTTCTGTGGCTGTGGAGCTGGTGGAGAAAGTGCGCTGGAGCCCTTAAAGCTGCTGCTAGTGGTGGTGGTAGTGGCAGAGAAGGTTGATGCACAGCAGCCACCGGTAGCATTGGTGCTGCTGCTGCTGCTGCTCCTCCTGTTGCTTGAACATGGGGGGAAGCAACACTCAGGAGTTGGGAGCGGTCCAGCATGATACAACCGCCCCAACCCCCCATGGGTCTGCACTCCCCTCTGACTGCACTCACAGGCCAGTGACTCACCTTCTCCATGGTCCACGTCCATCCCTCCCACACAAGTCTCTGGCACACACACACACACACTCACACACTCACACAAAGTCACTCACTCACACACACACAAAACAAAACAACACATAAAAAAAAACTACCAAAAAAAATCACAAACACAATACAAAAACTAAATAAAGATAGCTTTTAAAAAAGCTGTTGTTTTACAAGGGAATAAGCAGTTTGTCACTGACTCCTACACTGCTCTCTCACAAGCCTTCTCCCTCTATGAGTGCAAAGGAGAAAGTGAAACTGCATCTCTGACTCACTTCCTTCCTGCCTGGCTAAAGCATGTGACTTACAGTACTGTAAGCCACATGATGTATGGGGGACTGCCTATTCTCTTCTCACTTCACCTTACTTCACATTAAGGCATAATGGCAATGCTAAGTGGTAATAATAATAATGACACGACATGAACACCTTGCAATGCCCACTTCGCATTGTGCTCCACATACGCAAAGTGGCCACTTTGCATCAGCTTCACTGGCGGATTAAAAATTTGCTGCATCTCTAGGCCCAAGGCATAATTAATAGCTTCTGATGACTGCATAAAAATATTTGATTGACTTGTCTATGCGAAAAATACTTTCAATTTAAAGGTAAATGTTCATGCCGAGTTATAGGTGCCCTGTCTTTCAAACAACATGAAGTCTTGCTGTATTCTGACAAATGCAGTTAGCCCCAGCCTTTAAACTGCCCCAGAGAACAAAGGGTTAACCTTCTATGCAGAGCATAGAATGCTGAGCTCAAGCTCGGTTGGTATCTCTGTCTGGAGCCTTTGAAATCCAACCATCAGATTCTTTACTCCGCATCACTGAACAGTTGCTCCAGAGATTTCTCCCGCAGCTTGGTTCAAAAGTCGGTTTAAGTGTTGGTTTTTAACTGAAATTTATTTCCACATAGTCGGTTCAGTCTCTGTCTGTGGTGCCATGAGTCCTAGATAGGTTTTGTGCTGATTTTCTGTGTGGAACTTGTAAAAGTGTAGATTGGTTTGACTGAACTGATTATCTGTTGTTATTACTTGTATCTTTCTTTAGTGTGTGGTTACCGATCCTTATTGGTTCTAAAACAAGTGTGTTTTTGTACGTTTTTTTTCCAATACCCATAACATGGTTAGGAACCAATAAGGGAGTCTTGCCTGGTGGTTGCCATAAAAAGGGTAAGTTTGTTAGGTTGGTCATGTCTGAGAAACCCAAGAAAAAAAATGGCCCCACTGGGTTCCAACACTGCAGTGAGTGTGGGGAGGTCTTTGCCAAAGCCGATCCCCACACCACCCATGCTTATTGTCTGGGGTTTGAACACCTCGATACAGACTGCCAAATATGTAAAAATATTCCCAAATCTACCCTAGAAAAGAGATTAGGTAGACTGAGGGAAAAGGAGGCTGAGAAGTCCATTGACCCGGATGATCAGCCCAGTTCGGTTCCGACTGAACCAGAATGAGTGCCCTTTGACCAGGGCGATACTTCTTCGGGCAAAAGGAGAGTTGATCCCAAGGGTTTGGTTCTGACAAAAAGAAAACACAAAGAGAAATCAACAGGTTTGGATCCAGAAGTTCATGTTCTGACCGCCGAGAAAATAGCCAGAGTGATTCGGATTGTGGAATCGCTTTGTCCAGTTCCGACCGATCTGGAACCTTTTGGCAGGGGTTCAATTCGGTCGGTTCCCCCGGTTCACGATTATACCCCTGAAGAATTTTATGAACCAGAGTTTGAGGAGGAGAGGGAGTTTGAAGATGATGATGGTGATGGTGAAAGTCTGGATGTGCCTGTGGAACAGGACATCTCCCCAGATGGACCTTCGGGTGTATCCTCTCCTAGGCTTTCTGAGTCCCCTTCCCACGTTATGTTTTACAGAAAGGTGGCTGAAACCCTCCAGCTTCCTATGGAGGAAGCAACGGAGGATCAAGAGGAGCCAGATTATGTGGAAATGATGGACATCCTAGAGTCCAGGAGACTGTCTATTCTGCTTCACAAATCTTTTGGGAAGCAGACTCAAAAAATCCTGAAGTCTCCCAATCCAATTCTATACCTCCTGTTGATAGAAGAATGGACAAGAGGTATACACTATCAGGCTTAGATACAGAGTTTTTATACCAGCAATGCAGCCATTTTGGGGTTGTGCAGGCTGCTGCCTGTGATAAGGCAAACATCCCCTTGGCTTCACACCCCCTAGACAAAGACTCCAAGAAGATTGATGCCATGGCAAAAAAACAGTACATGGCATCTTCCTTGGGACTCAGGCAGGTGAATTATATGGCCTATACAGCCAGGTACCAGAAGCCCAGGTGGGACACTGTACTGGCACTGGCTAAACAGGCCTCCCCCCAGCTAGCCAAGGAGCTGGAGGAGTGGCTGCAGATGAGATTGAGGCATCAAAAGTACAGTTTCATGCTGCTGTGGACTCCAGTGATCTGTCATCAAGAGTCATGGATACATCTGTGGCTCTTTGGAGAATGGCTTGGCTCAGATGTACTAGCCTCTCACAGGATACCCAGGCTAAGGCCAAGGATTTTCCTGTAGTGGGCAATTCTCTGTTTGGGGAGCAGACAGAGAATTACATGAAGAAAATGGATGAGTACAGAACCACTTACAGGAGTGTTCAGGCCAAGGAGAGGCAGGCAACTCCTCAAAGGCAGCAGTCTAGGGGCAGGGGCAGGCCTTTTCATAGGCCTTCCTGCAAAGCACAGGCCTCTTCTCCCTTTTCACAGATGGGGTTCTTCAGAGGGAGAGGCAGAAGGGGGATGAGCAGGGCTGCATCCACTCCTCAGCCTAAGGACCCTGCCAAGCAGACACCCTGAAGGTTCTGCCCGGGTCATCTCTCCTATTCCAGTAGGAGGCAGGCTGGTTTACTTTGTCCAGAACTGGAAGTCTATTACCTCAGACAAGTGGGTCCTGGAAGAAGTACGCCAGGTTCTCAGCTTCAAAAAATTTCTGAAGATGAGAGCCAGATCTTTTCCACCTGCAGGTCTCTCAGAAACCCGTGCCCTAGAGGAAGAGGTTTTGTCTCTTCTGGCATTAAGGGCCATAGAGAAAGTGCCTATCCTACACCAGGGCAAAGGTCTGTACTCCAGGTACTTTCTTACCCAAAAAAGATAGGGAAGTGGCGACCCATCCTAGACCGAAGATACCTGAACAAGCATCTTTTAAAACCAAGGTTCAAGATGGTAACTCTGGGAATAATTCTTCCCTCTCTAAGGCCAGGGGACTCGCTAGCCTCCCTGGACCTCAAAGATGCCTATTTTCACATTCCCATCAGGTGCTCCCACAGAAAGTACCTCAGGTTCGAGTTGCTCTCAGGCCACTATCAGTTCAGGGCAATGCCCTTTGGTCTAACATCAGTCCCAAGGGTTTTCACAAAGTACCTGGTAGTAGTAGTTGCCTTTCTTAGGAGGCAAAAGATCTCCATTTTTCCATATCCAGACGATTGGCTAATAGTGGGCCAGCCTCCAGACCAAGTCAAGTCAGACCTACAACTGACCCAGCAAGTGCTCACTTCTCTAGGATTTCTTCTCAGTCTTCCCAAGTCAGTTCTTGAGCCAGTCCAGTTTCTTACCTTTATGGAGCAGAGCTGGATACAATCAAAGCAAGGGTCTTTCTTTGCCTGGACAGGGCATGAGCTCTTATAGAACTAGCTTCTTCCTTCAGCCTTCAGGTGTCTCGACCAGCAAGGCATTTCGTCCAGCTCTTGGGCTACATGGCAGCTTCTACAGCAGTGGTCCAAAGGGCAAGATTCCAGATGAGGTACATTCAGTTCCATCTGAGGGCCTTTTGGTCCCGGAAGAAGGACTCCCTTACCAAACTGATTCCAGTGACTCTGACCTTGAGACAAGCCCTTCAATGGCAGCAGGATCAGGACAATTTAAGGCAAGGGGTCCCATTTGCCACTCAGTCTCATTCAGTGGTCCTTACTGTGGATGCTTCCCTTCTGGGCTGGGCAGCCCCTCTGGGGGCCCACACTGCCCAGGGACTGTGGTCCCCTCAGGAGTTCCTTCTCCATATCAATCTCCTAGACCTAAGGGCAGTTTTTCTGGCCCTGCAAACTTTCTCTCAGTCAGTGCAGAACAAGGTGGTTCAAGTCAGGACAGACAACACCACCACCATGTGGTACATCAACAAACAGGGAGGCACTCAGTCTATGGCCTTGTGCAAAGAAGCCAGGAAGCTGTGGTCTCTGGCTTACCCATGAAAACCTCTCTGATAGCAGTACACCTTCCAGGGAAGGACAATGTGCTAGCAGATGCACTGAGCAGGATCTCACAGGACCATCACGAATGGTCCCTGGACTCTCTGGTATCGAAGGTGATTTTTTTAAGGTGGGGCACTCCAGAGATAGATCTTTTTGCAGCCCCAGACAATCACCAACTTCCTCTCTTTTGTTGCAGACTCTCCAGTCTTGGGCTCAGTCCCCCTGGATGCTCTGATTCTGAACTGGGAAGGGAAATTTCTGTATGCATTCCTTCCCTTCCCTCTTCTGTTCAAAGTTTTAGTCAAGATAAGGTCACAACCTTGCAAAGTGATTCTGATTGCTCCAGACTGGGCCAGACAGCCTTGGTACCCCCTGCTGCTGTCCCTAGCTGTCCATCTTCCCAGAAATTACAACCTGTTGACTTTCTCTCAGGGGAGGATTTGATACCCCAATCTTCAATCTCTCAATCTCAAAGCATGGCTCTTGAAGAGTTAGAGTTTGCAGATTTGCATCTGTCTCAGGGGGTTCTTGACATTCTTAAAGCTTCTCAAAAGCCCTCCACCAGAAAGACTTGTAACTTCAAATGGAAGAGATTCAGCATTTGGTATTCCAAGAAGCATATTTCTCCAGATACTGCTGAATTGCCTACAGTTCTGGATTATATGGTCCATCTTAATGACCTAGGTCTCAGACCAGCTACTCTCAAGGTTCATTTGTCAGCTGTTTCCGCTTTTCTGTCAGTGGGGAAGTCTTCCTCACTATCTTCTCATCCTGTGTTCTGTACATTTT
Source organism: Neoceratodus forsteri (assembly GCA_016271365.2). Taxonomy (NCBI): domain Eukaryota; kingdom Metazoa; phylum Chordata; order Ceratodontiformes; family Ceratodontidae; genus Neoceratodus; species Neoceratodus forsteri. The sequence continues at coordinate 284,549,680 of CM057454.1, forward strand.
TTAAAGGATTGCTTCACACCAATCCTCCCTTTAGAGACCCTGCTCCTGCCCCTGCCTGGGATTTAAATGTTTGCATTGCTCAGCTTATGCAACCTCCCTTCAAATCTATGTCCTCAGCAGAGCTTAAGTACTTGACTTGGAAAACTGTGTTTTTAGTGGCCATTACCTCTGCCAGATGTATCAGTGAATTGCAAGCCTTGTCAGTGGAACCTGATTTTATCTCCTTTCACAGGGATAAAGTGGTCCTTAGAACTGATAGAAGGTTCTTGTCCAAAGTGGTTTCAGATTTTCATTTGAATCAGTCTGTGTCTCTCCCTGTTTTCTTCACTGATCATTCTTCCTCAGGGGAGAGGAGGCTATACAGTTTAGATTTTAAAAGAGCCCTTAGCTACTACATAGAGTGTACCAAGGGCCACAGGTTTGATTCCCTCCAGTTGTTCATCTTATGGGGAAGACAGAAAGGGCAAACCTGCTACCAAGAGAACTATTGCCAGGTGGATTGTGTCTTGTATACAATTCTGCTATGAGAAACTGGGAAAGATTCCACCCTCAGGCCTGAGGGCTCACTCTACAAGAGGTACAGCTGCTTCACTGGCTGCTGCCAGGGACATCCTTCTCTTAGAAATTTGTCAAGCAGCCACCTGGAAAACAATCCATACCTTTACCAAGCATTACTCCCTGGATATCCATGCTAGGAGTGATGCTCGGTTTGGCACAGCAGTACTTCAGAGCCTATTCCCAAAGTAGGTTCTGTCCCTCCTCCTTGGAGGTACTGCTTGGTAGTCTGCATTTGTCAGAATACAGCAAGACTTCATGTTGTTTGAAGACAGAATTACTCACCTTAGTAATTATGTTTGTTCTAGTGGAGGCTTGCTGTGTTCTGACCTCTCCTCTGCCTCCCCTCTCAGAACCTGTTTTTGGGAAGTGGGTGGGCAGGCACAGTGTTGCACCTCAGGGGTGCTCCTTTTACACCCTCTTCTTTTTGTTTGGGTGTTGTTTTATTATTATTCTTATTTGGATTGTTTTTTGGGTTTTGGGTTTCCTGACTTGAGTCTTCCTCTGGGACTCCAAAACTTTTGTTGCCAGTTAGCTAGTAAAATTTTACAATTTCCACATAGGATAGTTAGTGAGTTTTTGCTCATAAGAATCTGATGATTGGTTTCAAAGGGCTCCAGACAGAGACACCAACCGAGCTCGAGCTCAACATTCTATGCTCTGCATAGAAAGTTAACTCTTTGTTCTCTTGTACAGTTTAAAGGCTGGGGCTAACTCCATTTGCCAGAATACAGCAAGACTCCAATAGAAGAAACATAATTACTAAGGTGAGTAATTTTTCTTTTCTTGCTCAGGTCAGTTTAAGCGTTGGAAGACAGGATTCTCACAGCTATATATATATATATATATATATATATATAATATATATATATATATATATATATATATATATATATATATATATATATATATATATATATATATATATGTATATATATATATATATATATATATATATATATATATATATGTATGTATAGATACTGTGTGCGCGTATGAATTCGGATTAGGAGTTGTGGGGCCAGATGGCCCTGTCACCCATCCCTTTTCATGAACTGTCAAAATCCATTTTGTGATGTGAAAATGGATTTTGACACCTCAGGAAAAGGGAATTTTTCTCACAAAAAGGGATGGCTGGCAGGGCTGTCTGGTCCCACAACTCCTATTTTTTTTATATCAAATATACTTTATTAAATTTTTAGAAGAAGACAAAAACACAGAAAACAACAAGAACAATGACAATATAATCTTATTGTAAGTGGACAATTAAAATGTTGGTTACAGATCACAAAATTGCCCCACCCACACCCTAAACACCCCGAGCTTATCCCCCAGAGGTGTAATAATTTTCCTCAGTACATGTAAACTGGAATAATATTCCGCAGTTCATGTAAGCCAGGGAATAATATTCTGCATTTTTTCTGTAGTTTACATTAAATTCTGCTGCAATTTCAGTGGCTGCAGAATCACAGAAAACACTGGCCCTTGGCAAAGAGGCAGATTTTACCCTTAATACTGTCACCTATATCACAGATGGAAATACTAAAAAGAACTAGCCTCAGTACCATGAAAACTGTCCACTGACCTCTACCCTCCATGTTTTACCCCAAGCAGCTCTCATTCCTACTTACTAACAGTTCCTTTACACTTAGGTCCCTAATCTATTTTTTTGTCATTGAAAATGTTATTGTTGAGCACATGCCACTACAAAATAGAATAAAATATCCTAAAATCATCACATACTTATATTCAGTACATTCATATTACAAATTTAAGGGGACTTCAAGAAGGCAGAGGTGCTAAATAGGTACTTCTGCTCAATTTTCATGGTGGAGGGGGAAGGAAGGGGAAGGAATGGGGCCAGAGATAAGCTAGCGGGGAAGGGATGACAAAAGGGTAGAGCCTAGCATGTCCAGTGAGGACATAGTAAGAAAGGAACTAAGAAGGTTGAGGGTGGGCAAGGCAATTGGTCCAGGTGCCCCACATCCTATTGTACTCCAGAATCTAAGGGAGGAACTGGCAGAACCTCTGGTGAGGCTGTTTAACTTGTCCCTGGATAAAGGGTGGGTGCCTAAAGAGTGGAAGAGCCAGATGTGGTGCCACTTCACAAGGGCAGCAACAGGGAGGAGGTGGAAAATTATCATCTGGTCAGCCTTACCTCAGTGGTGGGTAAGGTAATGGAGGTGCCATTAAAGGAAAGAATGGTCAGTTACCTTGTAGATAGCAGACTACAGACAGGTGACAGGTAGCATGGCTTCACACAAGGGAGGTCATACCAGTCAAACTTAATCAAATTTTTTGATTGAGTGACTAGGGTTATCGATCAGGGAGGGGCAGTGGACATGGCCTATGTGGAAACTTCAGGAAGGCCTTTGACCCTGTCCATCACAGAAGGCTAGTAAATAAGCTGGACAGCTTAGGGGTAGGACCAAAATAATAAGGTGGGTGAAGAACTGGCTGAAGGACAGAATCTAGAGGGAGGTAGTATTCCAGGAAGGAATGGGTGATGAAAGGGGTACCCCAGGAGTTTGTACTGGTACACATCCTTTTTCATATCTATATCAGTGATATAGTGGAGGGACTGGAAGGGAAGATGTGCCTATTTGCAGATGATATGAAGATCTGCAATAGGGTGGACACCCTTGGGGGGGTGGAGGCAATGAGGGAGGATCTAAAGATTCTGGAAGGGTGGTCGCAAACCTTGCAGCTGAAACTCAGTGCCAATAAGTGTGCAGTAATGCACATGGGGTGTAATAACCCACAAGCCATTTACACACTGGAAGGATTAGGACAACAGAGCAGGAGAGGGATCTGGGGATTATAATTTCAGATAACCATAAAGTGGGGAACCAATGCAGTAAGGTGGTGGTCAATCTGATAGAATGCTGGTGTGCATAGGGAGGGGCATAACAAGCAGAAAGAAAGAGGTGCTGGTGCCTCCTTGTAAATCCATGGTGAGGTCTCACCTAGAGTGTGGGGTCCAGTTCTGGTGACCTCACCTTCACAAGGACATAAACAGGACTGACATGGTTCAGAGAAGGGCAACCGAGATGGTACACAGTATGCATAGAAAGCCCTATGAGGTGAGATGATATAAATTGGATCTGTACCTACTGGAGACCAGAAGGAGTGGGGGGACATGATAGAAACATTTAAGTACATGAATGGGATTGATAAGGTGAGGAAGGGGAGCTTATTTACAAGGAAAGTAAGTGCTAGAACTAGGGGTCGTAGACTAAGATTAAAAGGAGAAAGGTTTAGGGGCAATATGAGGGGGCATTACTTCACTGAGAGGGTTGTGGAGTACTGGAACAGACTGCTGGAAGAGGTGGTGGTGTCCAAAATCATGGAAGGATTCATGAGGGCATGGAACAGACATAAGTGGCTGACCAGTGTGTGGAGTAGGGTGTTTCTGGAAAGAGGAGATGAATAGGGAGGGGGGTAAGAGGCAGACTCAGTGGGCCAGAAGGGTCATTTTCCGCTGCTAGATTTCTATGATTCTATGATCTATTGTGTTCCTTGTAATAAACATTCATAAAATGGTATGGCACAAAGCCACGTTCTACATAAAGCAGTGTGGAGTAACAATATAAGTTATGTTCTATCTATATATTTTCCCTTGATGCTACAGACAATAAATATATACTGAACATTAAAACTATACAATTGCTTGTGAAATGCTCTACCAAGAGCATGCAAACCAAGTTAGTACTTGGTAATCACAAATTCCGAAGAATGGAGAGTCAACATGAACATAAACTGAGTAAGATTTTGGGTGGCATCACATAAACATAATTTTCTAGTTTTGTACCTTCCAAAATCAATCCACTACCAAATACAGATAACTGCATATAATCCAGACTAGCCGGTAGTTCCTTAAGTCAAAATAAGTCCAATCCATGACTAATACCAAAAAGCTGTAAAAATGTTCATATCAGAGTGATCAAATTTCCTGGTGGGTTTATGTTAAAAATTTCAAATCAAGTAACCCTACCAATAAATCAGTCACCTATCTATCTATCTGTCTATCTATCTATCTATCTATCTATCTATCTATCTATCTATCTATCTATCAAAGTTTTATTTTTCCTAATATATTGAATTATGAAAACAAATATTCAGCAAGTAGATTTAGTATGTAACTGTCTTGAACCATTAAAACAAAGTTACAGGATCATCTAGTAATTTAGAAAGCCCAGACTAAATTGGACTAATCCAAATTTGACTTAGTTTATTATACCAGAGATATATCAGTAGAACATGACGTAAGTTCTCCACACCTCCATGTAAACACAATCAGGTAGTCTGATAAGCATCTGAAATGAGTTTAACCCTTGCATCTTTATTGTCATTGCCTTTTACTGTTGTCTTATCATGCATGATTGTAATTGTTGCACTTTGTTTTCATTGAAAAAATCCAGGTCCACCTCGAAAATGAGCATTGCTCAACGGTGATCACCAGGTTAAATAAAGATTTTGATTGCTTTTTTGATTGATTGATGCAACTCATTACTAGGGAATATTTCAAATTGATAACAAATAAAGGTAAATCAGTTGAGGTGCTGGGTACCTTACCTCATGCTACACCAGTGGCCTGGGTTCAGGAATGACTTTGGGTCATCTGGGTGCCAGCATTGGGCAGGAGAGTGGTGCAGGATTGAGCATCCTAGTGTGAAGCTTTCCTCTCCTGTGGGTCATGAGGGTAGTTTGGCACCCTCTGTTGTTCAACTCCCACTGGGTGGAGGTCGGGTAGGTAGTAAAGGTGGAAAGGGGGAAGCAAAGTGGAAGGAGCTGAGCTGGCATCACAGGGTGCAAAGTGTATCTCCACATGCTTGCATAGCCATGGGCCAGGTCATGGGGGTCAGGGATGAAAACCTGTAAAATGCATGTGTCCCATTTGCCAGTTGGTGGGAGAAGGCGACAGAGACCATAAAAGCTATATATATGTGAAAAAGCTATGTTAATGCATCAGTTGGGGTTTAAGATAAAGTGCCAAAAGAAGGGAAATATGACAGTAGATTTCTAAACCTGAAATCCCACCCATACCCTGCAAACATCAGCAAGCATTGGGAGGAGTCTTGTGGTCATCAGCCAAAATGCTTACCCTTTTTCATAAGCAAATAAGCTGAAATGGGTACAGTATTGGTGAATGGGGTGACTGTTAGAGCTGATGACCCCAAGGCACTCCCCTGATGCCTGTTGGTGTGTGCAGGGTGAAGGTGGTGAGTTAGGTTTGGATAACCTAATGTCATACTTCCCAACTTTTGTCACTTTATCTTCAACCCCAATTGGTGCATTAACATAGTTTTTGCAAAGAATATTGGTAGAAATTATAGCATTATTGTAATAATTCATAATAAGTTATAAAAGATGCCTATTACTTTAAGGTAGTGCTTTAAAAATATTCAGGTAGTACACTATATAGACACATGTGGGTGGTGCATGAAACATTGGTGGATGCTTGTGGGGTGAGTTGCTGTTTTACCTACACATTTTACAAACAAACCCTAGCATACCTGTATAATAAGAAACTACTATCTTGGAAACCCTACTGAGCATGCACAGAAGCATATTTTTCAAAACCTTATAACTCGAGGACCAATTAATATTTTTTCATGAAATCTTCTAAGGATACCCCCTTGGACCAAACCATTTCTACCCTGTAAATTCCAAACCATTTTTGGTCTAAGAGTGAGCACAAAAAACTCCCAAAGGTGCATTTTTAAATGCTGTTACACTCCCTGGTTCTCAGAATCTAGACAAGCAGCCATTACAAAACTTACCAGATCCTACAGTAGGAAAGTGGTACCCTGAACACAGATTCAAAATTTGATGCAGTTTTACTGAATTGAACCAAAGTTATTAAGGTGCAAATTTGGGGTTTTAAAATAAAAGGCCTGTTTAAGGCATGCTCAGTAGCCACATTTTTAAAATCTTACAACTTCAGAACTGATTAATATTTTTCACAACATTTTAAAAGGCACCTCCTTGGCCTGAGCTGCTTCTAACCTGAAAATTTAGAAACAAATTTCCAAATATTATTTTCTCTAGATGCAAGCAAGTGGCTTTTAGGGCTAGTCTGCACAGCAGACCAGTTCCTACTGGAATCAAAATCAGAAAGTGTTTTGCATCTGTCTCACTGAAATGCACTGGGGAACTGGGATACACCGTTCTACTGCTTTCAAGAAGTGAATGTGTTCCACACTATTGCTCCTTGCAGCTATCATTAACCACTGCTAACTTTTTATTGGCTATTAAGATGATGGTGCATGACAGCTGGAATATAGTGCATGACAGCTGGAAAACAAGTAGTGGCCATCTCAGGAATGCAGAGTTTACTGTGAATGTGTGCCATGCTATTGCTCCTTGCAGCTGTCAGTAACCACTGCTAAGTTTTGATTGGCTATAAGAAGGGTGGTGCATGAGAGCTGGAGTATAGTGCATGACAGCTGGAAAAACAAGCAGTGGCCATCTCAGGAATGCAGAACTTACTGTACTGTGAAATCACTGCAGTTGTGCTCAGAGAGTCAACTCAATCCACATTACACTGTCCCCAAACAGGATGTACCATCAGAGTGCTCACCCCTAGTGCTGGCAAACAACAGCATTACCCCCTCTCATCTTTCCTCCCACCCAATCCACATTTTATAAATTTACCCACAGTCGTCAGACAAGATGTGATACCAGGGTGCAAACCTCCTGTGCTGATAAAGAAGAGCATCCCCCTCCCATCTCCCTCCTGTCTGATACACTATGTGCCACCCCCAAACAGGATGCAACTCTGGGGGACCTACCCCTGGTGCTGGCATACAACAAACCAACTCTGGGTGCCAGTCCCCAGTGTCAGTACCAGAAATTAAGGAAACCATGCCTCATAGTCTCTTCTTACCTGTAAAAAATTGTCAGTCCCTCAGCAATTCTGTAACCCCACCTGCACTCTTTGGCTTTCCCACACCCATCCAAACCACCTTCTCAGCACCCAATTCTCCACACCTCCCCACCCTCCGCTTATGTATTCAGTGTGCCCAGTGCTGTCTCTTGAATGTTCTGCTGCCTTAATGCAAACTGTTAACTGACTGAAAACTAGGTGAGTTTGGTTAATGTCTTTTCAATGCATTTTCAACTTTTACTCATATCTTTGCCATTTTATAATATTTGTGCCTCACATTTTCAGCATGTTCTTTTACTCCACCTAATAGAGCAGTTAGAAAACATTTTTCAAGTCCCCTAAAACATGTTTTCACAATTGCTCAGCAAAATCACATTTTAGATGGGATTTTAAAATGTCACATGTCCTGAGCATACAGTAGGTTGAGGTCATAAAAAGGCAATGTTGGAAATTTGGAATCAAAATGTCAAAATACAATAAAGTTAAGAAGAAAATTTTAATTGTTTCAACATTTTTTCACAAGCTTGTAATTTTTATAGTTATTGGCCTCACATTTTCAACATAGCTCTTTTGTTACTCTGCCTCATCAACATGAGAGGCATCATTTTTCAAATCCCCTGAAAAACATGTCTGTGTGGTCCAGCAGAAGATCACCTTTAAGATTGGATTTAAACAATGCCACCTGTCTTAACCATAAAGTGGGGTCATAATTGTGGTGAAAATGTCAAAACCAACAAATTTATGAAGAAACATTGAATCTTTCAAGGTGTACTCATAACATTCTCAGCTGGGCAGATTTTGGCCCTAAATATTCAACATAGCCCTTTTGGTACTCCACCTCATGAACATGACAGGTGTCATTTCTCAAATCCCCTACAAAACATGTTTTCACAGTCACGCTGTAAAATCACCTTTTGGATGAGATTTAAACCATTCCACCTGTCTCATTCATAACATGATGTTATAAAAATACTATGTTGGAAATTTATTTATTTATTTATTTGAAATATCGGATTTACAGACCTTTTAGTCAAAGACTCATTTACAAAGGCATCTCATCATAATGACCAAAGACAGGCAATATTACATGGATCAAATATACAGCAGTAGTTACAGACAATATTACATTGATCCACACATAGCAATAGTTACAGGTTTCAGACAATAGTTACAAGGTTTAACAGATGTTACAGGAAACAATGCCTTGGTAATACAACAGTTAAAACAGTTGGCAGAGTGAAATACTGAGCAAGCACATTGAGGTGCCAGGAGTCAACAGAAGATATGGGATGAAAACAAAAGAGCCCTGTGGGGGACAGCAGTACCTTAAACAGTATGGGTGGGATGGATTTGGGGAGAGGCTTGTGGAGTGGCTTTAGTGAAGGTAAAAGGGTAGCCTGTGACATTGGCACCTGAATGAAGGCATTGTCCAAAACGGTGACATGTGGGCGAAAGCCTGGGGGCAGGGGGAAGGGTGACCGGATGTGGTGGGATGAGTGACTGTATTGACGGGATGTTGCTATGTGTACACATGCGGGGAGGAGATAGCATGGCAAGCGTGGCCTGGGAGGGGGTGGAGGGGATGTAGGGGTGGCACTGCGGACAGCTGCTGAGCTGCACTGTGGTGTTGGCCTTTGCTTCCAGTGCATGGGGTTCCAGGATTGGGTCCGGGTCCTGGCACTACTGCAGTTTTGTTGTGCCCAGCCCAAAACTTTTTTTTGTGCTTTTGCCCCCCCTGACATGCACCCCCCCTGGAGTTGAGAATCCTTAAGTGGGGAGGGTGCAGGATCAAAGCACCCCCATGTGGGGGGGTGGTGGGTGCAGCCCACCCCAGAAAGCAATTGATTTTAGTCCCGGGCACCATTCTTCCATGTGCCGAGGATGTCAGGGTGACAAAATTGTCTTTGCCACCCTGATGTCACCATAATGCGAGTCACCTTTTGGCGCTCACCATTATCACATAGAACCAGGTAAAAGCAGTCCGAGAGATGTTGTCAGGATCCAAGGTGCTATGGCCATTAGGGTCAATTTGGGGTCAAAATGTGGAAACCTACTGAAAATGAGATATTGCATCTCATCTGGCCTGTTCTAGGCAAAAACATTGCAAAATGGGTGAAAACAGGATCCCCACTGAATAAGAGATATCGCATCTCCACTCTGCTATCCTGGGTACATATAGTCTAAAAATGCTTAAAAGTAGGACATCGTTGGAAATGAGATATTCCATCTTTGCTGGGCTATCCTGGGTAAATACATTGTAAAAATTTTTAAAAGCAGGACCATGTTGAAAATGATATTGCATCTCATCTGATCCATTCATGGTAGTCACAGTCTATAGTAACAAACTCTGGCCAGAGCCGATAGAGCTGCAGCTGAGAAATTGGGAGTGTAATTATTGTAAATTACCGAAGTTACAAGCATGCATTTGCAAAATGTAACATAGGCTCATACGGGTGTTGGTTTGTAATACTTTTAAACTAAATTTTCAACATAGCCTTGTTCTGACCCTGTCGCATGAAGACAGGCAGCCAAAATGTTCAACTGCTAGCTTAAAGGTGTTTTTACGCAGGGAATGCAAAATAAATTTTTGGATCCAAAAATGCATTTTGGGCAGGAGTTGAAAAATGACAGCTGTCACATTCATGAGGTGCTGTAAAGAAGTGCCTATGTGGAAAAAACTGGGTAAAAATATTGAATATTACCGAATTTACGGGCTTGCATTTGCAAAACTTAATGTAGGCTCATAACAGTTTTGTAGTTTAATGTTTTTACACCAAATGTCCAACATTGTCTTCTTATGAACCCACCTCATTAGCAAGGGCAGAGAAAAATGTCAATTCCTGGTCAAAAGGTATGTTCGTGCAGGGACCACGAAATTACCTTTCAAGATGTAAAAAACATATTGGCCAGGATTTGAAAAATGGCAGCTGTCACATTCATGAGGTGCTGTAAAGATTTAGCTAAAAATTACCAAAGTTACGAGCCTGCAGTTGAACAATTCTATGTGGGCTCATAACTTCATTGTATTTTTAATATTTTTGTGCCAAATTTTCAACATAGCCTTCTTATGACCCCACCTCATCAACAAGGGCAGAGGGAATTTCAGCTCCTGCCCAAAAGGTGATTTTGCATAGGGACTGTGAAATCACCTTCTGGGATGTAAAAAAAAAAGCATTTTTGTACAGGATTTGAAAAATGACAGCTATCACAGTCATGAGGCACTGTAAAGATATGGCTATGTTGTAAATGTTGGCTAAACATATTGAAAAGTACCAAAGTTATAAGTCTGCAATTGCAAAATTCAAAGCAGGCTTATAACTTCGTTGCTTTTCAATATTTGTACAATCACATTTTCGACATAGCCTTTTTATGACCCCACCTCATGAACAAGGACAGAGAACATTTTAAACTCCTAACCAAAAGGTGATTTCCTGCAGGGATCACAAAACCACCTTTTGGGACAGAGCTGCCTAATGTAATTGACATTGTTCATGAGGTGCAGTTCCAAAGAAGGCATGTTGAAAATCTGGGCCAAAAATATGTAACTATGTAAAAATGCCCACATTATGGCAGTAAGTTCAAAACTCCATTGAAATACATTGAACTGCATACCTGTGTCTTCGGTTCATAGTCTGGCTTTTAAGAGTGAAGACAAATCTATGGTCCAGAGAGGATTATGGCATTGGACCCCAGATGGGTAAGTAAGTAAGGGTTTGAAGGGGGTGCAGGTTGGTGGATGCTCAATAAGAGGGTTGACTGTGGGTGAGGAATGGCCACAAAAGACATTGGTGGACTTTTTTTTTACAGGTGAAAAAAAAATAAAGAGACAGACGACCCCCAATCATGACATTGGAGAATTGGGCGAACCCCAGTGTTACAGTTATGTGGGGGAAGACATCGATGGATCATTTCATTTTACAGGCAAAAAAGAAAAGACAGAGGATCCCCAATCATGACACTGTGGGACTGGGCACCCCCAGTGTTAGAAAAAATATGGACAATCCTGATCACAACACTGAGAGATTGGGCACCCCCAGTGTTATTTTTATGTTTCTGGGGTGGTGTGGGGTGATGGTTGTTGACAGGAAGGTTTCGGTGGGGGTAATTTTTATAATATTAAAACAGTGTTGAGTAAGTTACTTTTTCTATTACTTTCTATTATTTTTGGAAACTTGTTCCAGGAAGCTCTGTGCAGCCACTAGCAAAGATGGAGAAGTACTAGAACAAGTAACACACCTTACAGTAACAGTTACTTATGTCTTTTTATACAAAAGAAATATGTAACTGTAACTGATTACATTTATTTGAAAGTAACTAGTAACTAACCTATTACTCTCAAAAAAATTCATCTGTTATAGTTATTTATTATTTTTGTATTGTTTCTGTTTAAAAAGGAATAAGTCACTGTAACTGTCAGGTGTATTACTTTTTCTAGTACTTCTCCATCATTTAGCAGTGACTGTGAGAGCTTCCCTGAAGGCTAATTTTAAAAATAATAGAAAAAGTAACTTACCCAACACTGTATAAAAATAAATAAATAAATAATACATAAATAAATAAGTGCGGGCAGTCACGGCAGAACATGAGCCACTCCACATTGACCAAGATGGCCATCGTATGCTACTGCACATGTTTTACTGCTAGCCTATGCACAGTACACTGCAGCAGCCATCTTGGACACAACAGAGTGTGCCGTGATCTGCCGTGACTTCTAGAACTGTGAAATAGTGCAGTGCTGTGATAGGTATGGACAACATGGGCAGATTGCTTCACAGACACATAGATGACTTTGATGCAATCCAACATGTTATTCATTTGGAAGGAATGCAGATTTATTTTTCTCAGTGAGTGTAAAAGGACTGCAGGGCTACACCAACTGCAGCCCTACAACTGTGTAAAAGCAGGACTCCAGTATATGAATATTCCACTGAAATGTGCAGTTATGCTGCTCTAACATGTGAAAAATACTGGACCCACTGAAAATGGAAAATTGCCTCCTGGATTAATACATTATAAACATGGGTAAAGCAGGGCACTATCAAAAATGAGATATTGTATCTCCACTGTGGTATCCAGGATAAATACAGTGTAAGCATGGATAAAAGCAGGAAGTTACTGAAAATCACAATGTGGTACTACAGTATGTAACATTAATTTAAGTATATCCAGGAAACCCTATAAACACAGTATTAGTGACTACAATAAGGCTGACAATGAAAGCATCAGGAGAAATGTGAGTACTGCTATTGACTGGAAGAATGGAGTTTGCCCTTTAAAGGGCAGACCAAGTTGCCCTGATGCACCCCTCCCCTTATCTGAAGATGGTGTGCTCAGAGAGGGAGGGGGAAGGTAAGGGGAGGGCCAGGTAGGGACAGGACAATAGGAAGGCAGACAGGAAGGGGAGGGGCTAAAAGAGGTACATAAGGGTCAGCACAGTGGTGGTTCAGCCACTTTTGCTGAAGTTTTGATTTACACTGAAACTGCAGCATTTCACATTGGCATCTTGGATTTTCTGTTTGGAGCAGAGATTTGAGCACTAAGAAAATTAAGGTAAGAGCAAACAAGCAATTTATGGTAACTGGATATGACGATTTAAATAAAAAAAAGCCTGGGTGTCATGGGTAATAAGAGAATTGTCCCTTTAAGTGTGAATTGTTGCTCATTGTATTGCAGTAGCAAGGGGAGCTGAAGAAAGAAAAGAGATGTTGGGGACATGCTAGAGAACAGCATGCGATAAGCCCCATTGCTAGTGTTTGGTTGGGTTGGAGGCCTTGCCTGGAGGACATGAGGAGAAGCAGTTGAACAAGTGTGGAGCAACTGAATGAAAGGTGCTCACATGATGAGAAACAACATGCGGTGGTGTTTGGTCTCATGGTGGCCTAGTGAGCAAGGGGAAGCAGAAGGGCAGTGGTTTGGGGGACAAGCACCTGGGGAGAAGGCATGGAAGTAGGTGAATGAAAACGCCTGTGTTGGGTTGAGTTGTGGTTTTCTTTGCAAATCTAATGAAAGGGATACAAGAGGTACTGCTCTAAGGCCTGGGGGAAGCAGGTGGTCTCGAAACCTGGTTGAACGGGCTAGCATTGTGCCAACACGGGATGGCCATGTGGTGTGACATCACACACCACAGTGGGCCATGCGGTGATAAGGTTATATGTTGGGTTGGTCCACGGTTTCTTGGCAAATCTAAGAAGAGGATTACAAGAGGGACTACCCTACAGCCTGGGGGGGGGAACTTTCTGCAATATGCTCTAAGAACCTGGGGGAAGCACAGGGACAGGGGTTTTGAGGCCTGGTTGAAAGGGCTAGTGTCATGCTAACACAGGCCAGCCATGTGGTGTGATGCCACATTCTACCGAGGGCCATGCGGCAAGAGGGTTATAGACAAGGGACTTGGGGGGCTTTCTGAGTAGAGGAAAATGGAAGGAAACCGACCCCGATGACTGAGGAGTGGCTGTGGATACACGGTGGCGAAGATGCTCTGGGGTCATTGAGTGGGATGGATGGTGTGGTTAGGCCGAGGAGGCCACATGGGGCTGCCAGAGACATGCTGGGGGCATATAAGGGAGAATCGGATGGCCCAGAGGGCCACAGGCCCAGAGACAGGTGCAGGGGCGCTGAGAGGCCATGGGGGGGGGAGGCCTGGGGGCAGGAGAGAAGGACTAGGCTAGAAGGTCACAAGGTCAGTGGTAGACACTGGGACTGAGAAAGATTATTAACACCTTTTTTCCAGGTGATGTGGAACAAAAGGCAGGTCCCGGGAGGACGAACCAAGGGCAGGAGACCCAGGCCAGGCAGCACGATGCCAGACACCGTGAATTGTGGTGAGACAATTCTGTGTGGTCAGGGAGGCAGAGACAATTTTTAAATGCTGTTTTCAGGTGTTTATGGCAACAAGGGACAAAGGGGGCACCTCTGAGAGGACAAACCTAGGCCAGGTGTACCAGGCCATGCAGCATGACATCAGATGCCATTTATCATGGAAAAGCAAGCCATATGATAGGCCTAGCCAAGGGAAGTTGGCTTGAGTGGGCACAGGGCTAGTTTTACATGGGAAGAAAGGACTATGGCAACAATCAAAAGGGGCCTATCTATACAAGGGCCTAGTTATAGAATAAGATTAATTAAGATGTTTTTGTCAGTTTTTTCACAGCGTTTAAACAGGAAATCATGAGGAAATGGCAGCAAAAAAGAACAGGCCATTGAAAGAGGATGCCTAGAAGGCTATCACGGAGCTTGCAGAGAAGGCCAACAGAATGTAGCAGATGGTGGAAGGGGAGGAGCCTGGGAGATCCGGAGAGAAGCAGAATGTGGGAAAGAGAAAAGGGACAGAGGGAAACAGTCAGTGAGGAGGCCACACAGCCCAATGAGGGTGCAGCCACTGCTGGTGGTTCCTCTCAGTGCGGTTAGCCCAGTACCACCATAGCAATATGTACCAGAACTGTCAGTACCTCCCCAAGAGCAGGTGGTAGTTCCCCCGGTGGAACCTGGACTGAATCCCCTGAGTACAGTGGTTCCTCCACAGAAAATATCACAGCCAGCCATCCAGCCACAGAGTGACAATCCCGGGCATTGCAAGGACAACAGGCCACAGGGAGCTGACAAGCCCACAGGTAATGTATCCAGGTCGGTAGGAGAAAGCATCAAAAAAATACATAGGTCAAATTATTGCGGCACTCGTGACAGCGGGGTTGGGCCAGTTGGACTCATCACTGGCAGAGATTAGGTCAGATAAGGAGATGACAAAGGAGGAGGAAAAAGTGATGGAAAACATATTAAAGAAACAAGGGAGATAGGAGTCCTGGGAAAGAGAATAGGGGAGCATGTACTGCTGGCTACAAAAGAGAAAATATGGAAAGAGGAGTACGTAGACAGTTTTGCATTAGTGAGCAGGGAATCAGCAGCAAAATATGAAGAAATGTAGGGTTCCCCAGAGGTGTTGCTGGGGTTACAATAAGGCATTTTGTTCCTGGCCCCAATGCCGTTTCTGGCACGCATGCTCAAAATGTGGTGGAGCCCACCCAGCGAGCAGATGCAGAATGACATGCACGCAAGGGACTCAAGGGACAAGGAACAGGCCAGCTTTTTCGAGAAGGGCAGGGGTATAGGGGCCAGTCATGGAATAGAGGTACGAGAGGCAGAGGGCATGCAGGTAGGGGGAGTTAGGCTTACTGAATGTAGAGAACAAGAAAGGGTCAAGGAGGGGGGTGTAGGAGGAGTGAAGAGAAGAGGGTAGGAGATCAATCCCAGGGAGCAAGAACTCCCATCAAGATAGAAGTGTGGGGAAAAGTGGTTAAAAAGCTACCCAGATGAAGAGGTGGTGGAGTCAATTAATAAGAGATTTTGAACAGGTTTTCTGTTACAGTGTGAAGGCCCAAGATGGGCAAGAGAGGCAAACAATTTGGAGTCAGTTAAGGGAAAAGAGGACATTCTGAAACAGAAGATAGAGAAGGAAAAGGCAGCTGGTAGAATAGAAGGGCGATATTCTTCCCTGCCATTACAGAATATGAGAGTTTCCCCATTGGGTTTGGTCCCCAAAAAACAAAAGGGAGAATGCAGGGTGATTCATCACCAGTCATTTCTAGAGGGGGACTCAGTGAATGATTTTATAAGTAAGGAACATAGTAAAGTAACCTATGCCACAATAGAGGTGGCTGTACAGATTATCCGAGCGACCCCAGATGCTTGAATGGCCAAGACAGATATAGAGTCAGCTTTCAGATTGCTTCTGGTTAGGAGGAAAGATCGGGATCTATTGGGCTTTAAGGTAGGGGATCAGTACTATTTTGACAAAGCAATGCCCATGGGATGTTCCATAGTATGTGCTACATTCGAAGCATTTAGCATCTGCTTGCAGTGGATCTTTCAGGAAATAAAAGAGCACAAGACAGTCTTACACTACCTGGATGATTTCTTTTTAATAGGCAGTGGTAGGAGAGAAACAGAAAGAATGCTTGCCAGCTTCCAAGACTTGTGTAGAGAGTTGGGGATACCATTGGCACCAGAAAAAATGGAAGGCCCTAGTAAGGTGTTAGAATTCCTAGGCATTGAAATAGACACCCTGGGAGAGGTGGTTGACAAACAGCAAGGTGCTGAAGCTGAAGGAGCTGATTCAAGTACATACAAGCAGGAGAAGACTGCAATTGAAACAGGTGCAGCAGGTCTTGGGGCATCTGAATTTCGCTGGTAGGCAGTTGGACCAGGAAGGGCTTTCACTAAGAGGCTAGCAAGGGCCACAGCAGGAATAACCAGATCGCACCACTGGGTAGATATAACAAAGGGAGTAAAAGAAGACTTCAGGGTGTGGGAAGAATTCCTTGGCAACTATAATGGCTGTTCTTTCTGGCAAGAGGAATGGGTATATAACACAGATCTTGAATCATATATAGAGGCAGCAGGGAGGTTAGGTATGGGGGCTATTTGAGGGGAAGATGGTTCTCGGAACCATGGCCTACAAATTGGGTAAAGGACGTAAAGGTAAAAGACATTACACTATTGGAGATCATGCCCATTTGGACCTGCACCCTGCTGTGGGGAGAGGAACTGCGGAATTACAAGGTTACATTTTGGTGTTATAACAAGACGGTGGTAGAGGTTTTAAACAACAGGGGAGCCAGGTCTGAGATGGTTATG
Source organism: Neoceratodus forsteri (assembly GCA_016271365.2). NCBI lineage: Eukaryota > Metazoa > Chordata > Ceratodontiformes > Ceratodontidae > Neoceratodus > Neoceratodus forsteri. The sequence continues at coordinate 284,566,754 of CM057454.1, forward strand.
TGGGTGTTGAGACAGTAAGTGTTAAGAGCCATACAAATGAATATGTCATTCAGGGCCAAACACATAGAAGGGGTTAAGAATATCCTAGCTGACAGCCTTTCCCATCTGCAGCTGGATTGGTCCCGGATGCTGGCACCAGCAGCAGAGGATCAAAAAACACCCATACCAATGAACATCTGGGACATTGGCAAGAGTGAGCCGAAATGCTGTTTCACAGCTCATGGGAACCACAGACCTTGAGGGCCTACGAAGGGGATTGGTGGGTTGTTGCAAACATTCAGGGAAGTGCACCACATGGAGGTAAGTAGGCCACTTGCAGAGGAACAGTTAGGGAAGTTCACAGTAGATCAATGGCAGTGAGGAAAGGCTCACACCACGATCAGGGCCGCAGTAATGGGGGGAGTGGGGAAGTTGTCCGGGGCCCCAAGCTCAGGAGGGGCCTACCTAAGGAGCTGGCATTACCCTTGGCATTAGCTGGTTTGGGAAACAGGGGCCCATTTCGATTGACTTGTCCTGGGCCCCAAAATTCATAGCTGCAGCCCTGACCATGATGGGGGTATACCTATCTGGGATTAGTTTAGTTTGTAGCCTAAAGAAGTGGAAGGACCCAACAAAGTCAATGTTGATAAGGAAAATGATGCAAGGTGCAGTAGACTGAAACAAAGACCTAAAGATAGTAGGCAACCAATAGGAGAACATTGGCTAGCAAAACTTAAGGAAGAGGCACATTTATTTCACACAATTTATTTAGTGATGTTTGCAGGAGCTCTGAGAGTGAGTGAGGCTGTGGGGTGGGGCAGAAAGGATGAAGATGGGGGTTGCAATGCGGGGACATAAGCTGGGGGCTGGAAGAAATACAAATTATAATTAAGAGGTCAGAAATGGATGAGGAGGGGGAACGGTTGTACCGTAACCATTAAGGCTCACATAGACAGCACAGTGTGCCCAGTAAAGGCTTTGTGGGCTTATGCTGCAGAGCATGGGATTAAGAAGGGGAGACTATTTGTGCATGGAGATGGGAAAAAGGTGACAAGTTACCAAGTAACGACCATGCATAAAAAAGGCATGGAGAATTTTCCTACTAGGAATTCCCTCTTTCTCTAATGTCTCTCTCTCTCTCTCTCTCTCTCAAGCTCAATATAAATGGCTTAACTTGCTCTCCTTTCAAGTTAAATGGCTTATATTAATGTCTTGGAGAACAACAAATATCTCTACTTCTTCTGATATCCTTAAAAATATGTGCCTCTCTGGAACGTATTACCTACACCGCCCACAATCGTTTTAATGAATATGGTAAATGTGGCAGGACTATCTTAACTACCTTCACAATGCAAATAAATAATAGACATTTAAAGAAACACCTTCTGATACTTATAACAGTCTCTATGTTATGACCTCTCCTTTGAATTGATGTTGTCTCTCTCTTTACTTAGAAACTTTTTATTTCTTTTTAGCACTGTTCATGTCTTTATATAATTGTTATTTTTATTGTAGTAATTTAAGTGATACTTCCCTAAGGCTTACTCAGCAAGTAAATAATGTATTTTTTCCACTCACAATATGCTTATACTCCATAACTCTCTCTTATCAGAACACAGTTTTGTCTTCCTGAAGTTTATTACTTTTTAGCTGAGAGAAATATAATTGATAGTTTTTCTTCAACCAGATTTAGCTAAAAAAGAATATAACCTTATTGTTTAAAATACTGTCATTTAATACACTTGTTTGCCTTATATACATTCATACCAGTATATCTGTATTAGTCTGTTTGTATTCCTAAAATGTCTGAATAAAAAGATGAAGTAAAAAAAAAAGGCATGGAGTTCCTGGGTGAGGACCCGGGCAATTATTCGACTCACTCTGTTCACATAGGGGCTTCTTCACAATGGGCAGCAGCAGGGGAGACAGTGACTAATATGTTGGAGAAGGGGCACTGGCAGTCTGCCAGCTACAAGAGATATATTCGCCCCTGCAGTTTGGAGATTAACATGTCATCTGTGTTTTGTTTTGCAGGTATGAACCAGGGTGGGGGGCGGGGGGCTAAAATTACAGGCACAATGAAGAAAGGGAGTGAAGAAGATGATTAAGATATATATTTTACTTAAATCCTATAGGTAGAGGAAGGAGCACAGAAGTATGGATCTGTGGGCACGCCTACATTTATTGGGCAGAAAAGAGAGTGGAGAAAAAGGCTGGGGCAAAACAGCTGTACCAGGATGTAAGAAAATGTAGGTTGGTTTGGTGTGGCATCTGAGGGATGAGATGAGCACAGCTATTTCCTACCCTGAAGGAAATGAAAGATTGGCGACCCACTCCAGATTTAATTATTATACAGCTAGGGGGTAATGACATTGGGGAAAGCCATGAGTGGACACATATATGCAGATAAAAGGGGACTTAGAGAAAATATAGCAGTGGTGGAAAAGGGTGAGCATGACTTGGTTGGACATGATACCAAGGAGGGTATGGAGACATGAACACAGTCATGCAGCATTAGATAGGGCCAGGAGGAAGATGAATAGAAGGGTGGGAACACTGATAAGAAAGATGGGGGGCATGTAACACTGTGAGGGGTAGAAGAATGGGTAGAGAATTTTGATAGATCAGATGGAGTACACCTGTCAGACTTAGCAATAGACAAGTTTAACACAGAAATTATGGGATTTATCGAGGCATGGAAGAGACAGGCAGGAAAAAAGGAGAGGAAGTACCTGCAAAGGGGAGGGAGGCCAGTCATCCAGGAGGAAAAGCAGTCCTGGTTCTCACTGTTACCTACAAGAAAAAGAAGAAGAAGCAACCCAGGTTTTCACCTGGGGAGTGAATAGAGGAAGAAAGAGGGGTGATCAGAGATTGTTATATGGATACAATAAAAATACAATTGAGAAAGAGAAAATAATAAATGATGATGGGAATTGTAAATAGAAATATGATATTCAATAAATTAATTGCCAATCTGTGCACAACAACATATAATGGTTTTGTCTTTTGTGGGGGAAAAGGGGAGAATCTGGGACAATAACATATGAAATACATTAGCTTAGTGGAGGACTTTTGATCATGTATTAAATATTGAATAATGTATGGGGAAATGTGTATGATGAGGATTTTATGCAGACCCGAGGTGTGTGATGCCCGTTAAACCCTGAGAGTGAAGTTTGAAGAGTTTATCAAGGCATCACATACCAAGGGTGTGCATAAAATCTGAATTGACACATACTTCACCATGTTTTATTTTTTATAATATCTGGTTGCTTTAATTTTTTTGTCAGACAGGTGTTTGTTGAACAGCCTAATGTCGGACTTGGTTTTTCTTAAAGTGTTTCTTTTTTCTTGCTGCTCTATGAATTGTTGTCTTTGTAGGTCACCAGGTTGTTGAAATGGTGATGAATGTGCCATTTTCTAAGTGGGTAGACAGACATTAGTAGATCACAGGTTATTTTTAGTTTCTGTGACAGATTTGTCTTTCTTCAGCCACACGTAAGTTACATTCCCATTCAGTGGTTTCAGTGAGGTTAACACAATCAAATTGACATTGCAAGTAGTCGGTAATTCTAGCATGACAGTAATTTTATAATTTTTGCAAAAGGTGCTTAATCAAACTCCATTATACGCGGGTGATATACACGTATGTGTATTATCAAACTCCATTATACATGGGTGACTATACACATGTGTGAATAATCAAATGCTGTTATACAAGGCTGTGTAAAATCACTCATGTATAACATAGTTTGATAGCTTCTGCACACAATTGATAATCATCACTAACCAGCTATTATACATACCACTGACACCTGTGTTCAGAAACATGTACCAACAAAAGTGTTGACTGATAGCAAAAGAAGGAAGGATCCCCCTTGGCTGACTAAATTAGTCATAAAAATAAATGGTAGCCAAAGAAAAGGCCTATTTGACTCTTAAAAAAAGGCCAAAACAGTTCAATCACATAACAAACATAAAACTGCACTTTCAAAACTGAAAATCAATGATTAGACTTGAAAAGGGAAAGGCTGAGATGAGAATAGCTTACATAAAACTTAATTATAAATGATTCTACTCTTATATTAATAATCACAAGAATGCACCTACACAGCTAGAAACAATAATTTACAAGGGAAAAGCAGTTACAAATGACAATGAACTGGTTGATGTATTTAATGAGTACTTTAGCTCAGTTTTTAATTTAAAATGTGCCTCGATTAACTTACAAAATAGTATTTCAGCAGATCCTCTTTGTTTTACACATGATGAAGTAATGGCCTCCATTAAACACCTGAAACCAAATAGTTCCCCTGGCCCTGACAATATCAGTCCTATGATATTAATTGATGTAGCTGATATAATTTCTAACCCCCCCGATGACACTGTACAATACATCCATGGAAACTGGAGTACTGCCAGAGGATTGGAAATCATCGATAGTCATTCCAATATATAAAAAAGGGCTTAAAAATCAACTTGTTAATTATAGAGCTATTAGCTTAATGTCATTCTGCGGTAAGGTACTAGAAATACTAGTCAAAGTGAAGATTGAAACTGAAATCAAGAACTTAGGTATTGTGGATTCAAATCAGCACGGTTTCAACTCTAATTGGTCATGTATAATTTAGTTACTAGAAGTATTAACAATAGTTTATCAGTGGACACCATATTACTTGACTTTGGAAAGGTCTTTGACAGGGTACCTCATAAGGAATTGGTTGACAAATTAATATAATTTGTACTAAATTACAAACTTATCAGATGAGTTAATAACTGGCTAACCAACTGGTCCTAGTGGGTGAGAATAAGGAATAGCCTGTCTAGTCCAAGGTGCATTACCAGTGGGGTACCGCAGGGCTTTGTCCTGGGACCAACTTTATTATATATATGCAGATGTGACATAAGTGTGAATACTAAAAATACCATAACAAAATTTGCTGATGATACCAAACTGGGGGAGAGGCGGTTACCTTAGACAAGCATTAAACAGCTAATGTTGGAACCCACTCGTGAGGGAGAAATCTTAGACCTGTTACACTCAAATGGGGACAGAGAGAGGATCTCAGATTTAGCAGTGGGTAGCCATCTTGGAACATGCGAACACTAAACAGTATGGTTCATGATAAACACAGTTATGGAGTCAAGCCATACAAAAGCAATGGTACTGGATTTTAGGAAAACTGACTCTGGCAAAACGGGAGAGTGCCGCAGAAAAGCACTAGCAAATGGGCAAGAAAGAATGGTGGAGGAACAATGGGGGAAAGTTAGAACTGCCATAACAGAGGCAACAAGCCTTTGTGTGAAGCAAATAAACAAATCAAAATAAAAACCACTGTGGTTCTCAAAACAGGTGGTGGGGAAGTTTCAGGATAAAAAGATAGCATTCAGGATATATAAGGAAACACAGAAGGAGCAGGAAAGAGAACTGTAACAGTTAAAGCAGAAGGAAGTGGGGAAAGCAGTCAGAATAGCAAAGGCCCAAACTGAGGAAAAGATGGCCAACTCAGTTAAGAAGTGGGATAAAACCTTTTATAGGTACCTTAAGGAGCAAATAAAGTCCAAAGGAGGGATAGTGAGGCTTACTAAAGGGGAGGGGGGTGGGCTGAGGGTGACAGTGAAAAAGCAGAGAGTCTGAATGAATATGCCTGCTCAGTATTCACAAAAGAAGAGGAGGGGGAGGTATCTAAACTAATCAATAGAAGCACTGTGGATAGGAGGGTCACTACCCGTCCACTCACAGAAGAAAGGGTCCTGAAAGAACTTCTAAAACTGAAAGTGGACAAGGCAATAGGGCCTGATGGGATTCACCATGGAATTCTAAAAGAACAGAGGGGAGAACTAGTGATACCTCTGACTACCCTCTTTAACAAATCATGGGAGGATGGTGCAGTACCTGGGGACTGGAGGAGTGTGGATGTGATTCCTCTTCACAAAAGCGGGAGCAAATCAGAGTCAGAAAACTACAGACCTCTTAGTTTGACATCAGTGGTAGGGAAAATGATGGAATCACTTCTGAAAGAAAGAATTGTAGAGTACCTAGAGGCCAATGGGGCAAAGTACCCAAGACAGCATGGATTCACAGTGGGTAGGTCATGCCAGACGAATCTCATAGATTTCTCTGACTGAGTGACCAAAGTAGTAGACCAGGGAGGAGCTGTGGACATGGCCTACCTAGACTTTAGGAAGTCATTAGACACAGTCCAGCACAAGAGTAATGAACAAGTTAGCCATCCTGGTACTGGGTCCCAGTATACTAGCTCTTTGAGTTGAACCCAAACTGGCACACCGACACTTTTTTTTTTGCAATTAGCTGGCAGCAAAAGCACTGCTCCCTGTGAGGCCAACACTTCTACGGCCATAGATACACATGCACACAACAATACATACACAGCCGCTTCTGCAAATGGAAATAGAAATCCATGACACCCAAAGTACAACCCACTTCTTGGTGCAGAAGTGCAGCCCCACTCACATGTGATGTGGGTGTGCAATTTGAGTAAGACCCTTTGGGCCCTATGTAGGTACCATACAATAACCCTATGTACATTAGCTGAATGTATGCATGGGCTGTTTCGTGTATACATGATTTAAATAATGCACTTCAGTTCCTGTGCAAATCCCCTTCCACAGCATGACTTGCATTTTCAGAATTTTCATAGGATCATTTGATACTTCAGTAGTTCTAAATTGCTTCCGCTACTGTGCTATGCTATGCATATTGTATACAGGGAAAGAAGCAGCTAAGATTCAGTGCAAAGAAGTGAAAAGTAATACACCTGGGAAATGAGAACCCAAGAGAAGAGTACACGATGGGGGGGGAGGTATTAATGACAGCAAAAATGAAAAGGGACCTGGGGATAGTCATATCAGATGACCTTAAGGTAGGCAAGCCATATCAGAAGGCAGTAAGGAGTGCTGGGAGGAAACTAGGTTGCATAAGGAGAGGCGTCACCAGTAGAAAACAAGAAGTTGTTATCCCTCTGTACAGACAGTTGGTGAGACTCCATCTGGAGTACTGCATGCAGTTCTAGGAGACCCCATCTCCACAAGGACATAGACAAGATCGAGGCAGTCCAGAGGAGGAAAACTAAAATGGTGCAGGGTCTATGCCAAAAGCCATATGAAGATAGATTAAAAAAGCATAATATGTGTACCCTCAAGGAAAGGAGGGAGAGGAGGACATAATAAAAACTTCCAAGTACCTCAAGGGAATCAACAAAGTCCAAGAGAGTAGCATCTTTCAGAAAAAGAGAGGTGCAAGAACAAGGGTGCACAATTTGAAGATAGAGGAGGGACAACTCAGGGCCAATGTGAGGAAGTATTTTTTCATGGAGAGGGTGGTGGACACATGGGACGGCCTTTCTGAGGAGGCTGTGGGGTCAAAAACAGTGGGGGAATTTAAGAATGCATGGGACAGACATAAGGCAATTCTAGTGAGAGGAAGGAGGAAGTAGGCTGTTGGTAAAGCTAGGATCTGGAGTTTATCCAGTAGGTAGGGAAATGGGCATACTGGGTGGGCCAAGAAGTCCTTATCTGCTGTCAAAGTCTGTGTTTCTGTGTTTCTAAGTAACTAGGTATGTTAGGGAAGTTAGCAGTTGACAGTGGAGAAGTCTAGGTAAGGGGTAAAAAAATGATGGCAGCTACTGTTTCAAAAAAGTCTAAGGATCCAAATCAGCAGGAAAACAGGATAAAACCAACGCTTTAGCAGACCACCTTTTAAACAAAGCAAATGGTCATTGTTTTAAATTTAAGGACCTGGAAAAGGTAACATTGGCAGAGAGAGGAGGGGACTTCGACAACAAGACATTAAGATGTGACAGCTTCTGGCAGTATTACTTAGTTTTTTTACAGCATTGCTGGAATGGTGAGGGGTGTACCACTAGCCATCAGGAAATCAGTTACTTATGAGGACAGTGATCAGGAGGGTGGGGTACCACTAGACACCAGGGCATTGATGGAATAATCAGGACAGAGATTGGAAGGGTGGTTGTTGCCCCTAGACACCAGGGAATGGCAGCTCACAGCTCACATTGCAGCCTGCAGCACAAGTTCCAGCAGTGGTTACAGAAGTCAAGAAACTATCTCTGTTCTCATACAAAGAATGAAAGGAAAAGCTCCTCTGGCTAAGCTGGGCCCCTATGATTCTGGATGCCCACAAAAGGTATTTGTGGCTCCTATTTTCGAAAACAAACAGCAGAACCTAGTTAAATTGGGCCCATTTGGCTAGGTTCTGATGTTTGTTTTTCAAAATACTAGCATTTTTATGTACCAGGCTTGTTCTGATATTTTTTGTCAAAGTTTACCTTAACTGCAAACATTTTCTTTTATCATTTGATCTGTTTTTTTCTTCTTATCATGCAATCTTTTTTTTTACCATTCAATCTCTTTTGGTTTTGGTCACACATTGACGTTATCCCAAAAAATATTAGAATTCAAATACTGTCCAATATTTTAACCAAACCATCCAAAGGCACACCCTTGGTGTAGATCCCATCATCCCTGAAAAACTCATGAAAAGTCCATACCGTCTATGCTGCAGGTGACAGCAAAACCCCCCAATGTTAAGTATAGGGGAAAATGTTTTTTTTTTACTTGTTTTGTCTCTCCGTATCTCAAAAACCATACAAGATGCTGTCATGAAACTTTTCACATCTTGAAACTCTGACAGCTTGACCATAAATGCCAAAATGTGTGCTATTTTGTTAAACATTATTAAAGATATTAAGGTGCAAAAATTGGGCTTAATACTAAACAGCTTGCTCAGTGCTCACTATAGTGGCACTACTGCACCTCTATAATACCACTATCCCTCTCTCCCCAGTGCACTCCACACACTCTCACTCACCTGAACAGGTTACTGGATGAAGATTCACTCTCTGATCAAAGAACCAGCTACTACAATATGAGAAACTAAGGTAAATGTGGTTCAATGTGTTTCAAAGCGAGTTTCAACTCTGATGCATAACTCAGACATTTTTGCACATTTTGTGACCAAATTTTCAACATGGCCTTTTTGGGACCCCAGCTCATGAACAACATGACTGCCATTATGCAGCTCCCACATGAAAGGTGATTTCATGGTTGCTTGATGAGTTCATCTTTCAGGTGGGATTTCAGTATTTTTCATGTTCATGTTCATGAGGTGGGGTCATAAGAAGGCTTTGTTGAAGGGGTCAGAATATATAAAAATGGCAGTCTTATGACCATTCATTGCAATTTCTCTATGCAGGCTTGTAACTTTAGAAATGTTTAATATTTTGACATCAAATTTTCAACATAGACATCTGATTACCCCACCTCCTGTTTGTCTTAGCTTTCATTTTTCAAATTCTGGCCAAAATATGTTTTCACACCTGTGGTACAGAATGGCATTGCAGTTGCACAGAACTACATTTTGGTGGGGATTCTAAAACGTTCTCTACCAGGTACATGAGGTGGGGCAATAAGATGCCTATGCTGACAATTTGAATGCTCTTGTCCTATAAATGGAAGTGCAGGGCCGTGCCACAGGGACATGCATATGTGTATCTATCAAAGGCTCGGAGAGCAGGGCCCAAAGGGTGCTGCACTCCCACAGGCAAATAAGGATACCATTACACTATCTCAAAAAGTAAGGAAAGTCTAGCTGGCCCAGTGGTGCAGAGGATTGAGGTGCTGGGCACCTTACCTCATGCTACGCCAGTGGCCTGGGTTCAGGAATGACTTTGGGACATCTGGATGTCAGCATTGGGTAGGAGGGTGGTGCAGAATTGAGTATCCTAGTGGGTATCTCTCATCTCCTGTGGGTCATGAGGGTGGGTTGGCACCCCCTGTAGTTCTATTCCCACTGGGTGGTGGTCTGGTGGGTAGCATAGGCAGAGAGGGGACAGCAAAGTGGAAGGAGCTGTGCTGGCACCATGGGATGCAAAGCATACCTCCACATGCTCATGTGGCCATGTGCCAGGACCTCGTGGGGGTCAGGGACGAAAACCTGTAAAATGCATATGTGTCCCCTTCACCAGTTGGTAGGAGAAGGTGACAGGGACCAAGAAAGCTATATAAAAAAAAGTAAGGACATCCTTTGTAAAAAAAAACTATGTTAATGCATCAGTAAGGGTTGAAGATAAAGTGACAAAAATAGAGAAATATGACATTAGGGTTTCCAACCCTGACATCCCACCCTCATCCTGAAAACACCAACAAGCATCGGTGGTGTGCCTTGGGGTCATCAGCCATAATGCTTACCCATTTCCATAAGTAAATAATCTGAGATGGGTACAGTATTGGTGAATTGGGTGACTATTAGGGCTGATGACCTCAAGGCTCACCCCTGATGCCTGTTGGTGTGTGCAGGGTGAGGGTGGTGAGTTAGGTTTGGAAACTCTAATATCTTATTTCCCAACTTTTGTCACTTTGTCCTCAACTCCAATTGGTGCATTAACATAGTTTTTGCAAAGAATATTGGTAGAAATTATAGCATATTTGTAATAATATGTAATAAGTTATAAAAGATGCCTATTACTTTAAGGTAGTGCTTTAAAAATATTGGGGTAATACACAATATAGACATGCCTTGAAAAAGCATATGTGGGTGGTGCCTGAAACATTGCTTGTTACTGGCAGGGTGAGTTGCTGTTTCTAGTCTCAATAAAATCATGTTTACATAAACCCATAACCATGCATTTGGTTCTTTTCACTTTGGTGTACTGGTAGACAAGGTTGTTGCACAGATAAGATTTTCCCTACATGTTTAACAAACAAGCCCTAGCATACCTGCATAATAAGAAATTGCTATCTTGGAAACCCTACTGAGCATGCTCAGAAGCATATTTTTCAAAACCTTATAACTCGAGAACCAATTAATATTTTTTCATGAAATCTTCTATAAGTACGTCCTTGGATCAAACAAATTCTACCCTGTATAGTCCAAATCATTTTTAGTCTAGGCATGAGCACAAAAAACTCCCAACGGTGCATTTTTAAATGTTGTTACACTCCCTGGTTCTCAGAATCTAGACAAGCAGCCATTACAAAACTTGCCAGATCCTAGGACTGTGGTACCCTAAACACACATGCAAAATTTCATTTAATTGTATTGAACTGAACCAAAGTTATTAAGGTGCAAATCTGAGGGTTTAAAATAAAATGCCTGTTCCAGACATGCTCAGAAGCCACGTTTTTAAAATCTTACAACTTCGGAACTAATTAATATTTTTCACAACATTTTAAAAGGTACCTCCTTGGCCTGAGCTGCTTCTAACCTGAAAATATTGAAACAAAATTCCAAACATTATTTTCTCTAGATGAGAGTAAGTGGCTTTTATGGCTGGTCTGCACAGACCAGTTCCTACTGGAATCAAAATTAGAAAGTGTTTTTCATCTGTCTCACTGAAATGCACTAGGGGACAGGGATACACCATTTTACTCTTTTCAAGGAGTGAATGTGTGCCATGCTATTGCTCCTTGCAGCTGTCAGTAACCACTGCTAAGTTTTGATTGGCTATAAGAAGGGTGATGCATGAGAGCTGGAGTATAGTGCATGACAGCTGGAAAAACAAGCAGTGGCCATCTCAGGAATGCGGAACTTACTGTACTGTGAAATCACTGTGGTTGTGCTCAGAGAGTCCACACAATCCACATTGAACTGCCACCAAGTAGGATGTACCACCAGAGTGCTCACCCCTGGTGCCTCCAAACAACAGCATTATCCCCTCTCATCTTTCCTCCTACCCAATCCACATTTTATAAATTTATCCACAGTGGTCAGTCAAGATGTGACACCAGGGTGCCAACCTCCTGTGCTACTAAAAAAGAGCATCCTCCTCTCATTTTCCCTCCTGTCCGATACACTCTGTGCCACCCCCAACAGGATGCAACTCTGGGGGACCTACCCCTGGTGCTGGCATACAACAAACCAACTCTGGGGTGCCAGTCCCCAATATCAGTACTGGAATAAAAGAAACCATCCGTTGTAGCCTTTTTATTTTACCTATTAAAAATGGTCAGCCCCTCAACAAGTACTGTACTCCTATCCATAACCTTTGGCTACCCCACAGCCATCCCAACCACCCTCTCAGCACCCAATTCTCCACACCTCCAACCCTCCACTTATGTATCCAGTGTGCCAAGTGCTGGCTCTTGAATGTCCTGCTGCCTCAATGCAAACTGTTAACTGACTGAAAACTAGATGAGTTTGTTTAATGGCTTTTCAATGCATTTTCAACTTCTACTCATATCTTTGCCATTTTATATTTTTGCCTCACATTTTCAGTATGTTCTTTTTTACTCCATGTAATAGACCAGTTAGAAGACATTTTCAAGTCCCCTAAAACATGTTTTCACAATTGCTCAATCACGTTTTACATGGGATTTTAAAATTTCACATGTCCTGAGCATACAGTAAGTTGAGGTCATAAAAAGGCAATGTTGAAAATTTGGAATCAAAACATCACAATACAATAAAGTAAAGAAGAAAATTTGAATTGTTTCAACATTTTTTCATAACCTTGTGATTTTTATAGTTGGACCCACATTTTCAACATAGCTCTTTTGTTGCTCTACCTCATGAACAAGACAGGTATCATTTTTCAGATCCCCTCCAAAACATGTTTGTGTAGTCCTAGACCAAGAGCACCTTTAAGACTGGATTTAAACAATTCCACCTGTCTTAACCATAAGGTGGGGTCATAATTGTGGTAAAAATGCCCAAAACAACAAATTTATGAAGAAACATTGAATCCTTCAAGATGTACTCATAACTTTCTCGGCTGGGCAGATTTTGACCCTAAATATTCAACATAGCTTTTTTGGTACTCCACCTCATGAACATGACAGGTGTCATTTTTCAAATCCCCTACAAAACATGTTTTCACAGTCAAACTGTGAAATCACCTTTTGGATGAGATTTAAAACATTCCACCTGTCTCATTCATAACATAAGGTCATAAAAATACTATGTTGGAAATGTATGTATGTATTTATTTATTTGAAATATCAGATTTACAGACCTTTGAGTCAAAAACTCTTTTACAAAGGCACCTCATCATAATGAACAAAGGCAGACAATATCACATGGGTCAAATGCACAGCAATAGTTACAGACAGTATTACATTGGTCAATACATAGCAATAGTTACACATTTCTGGCAATAGTTACAAGGTTTAACAGATGTTACAGGAGACAATGCCTCAGTAATACAATAGTTGTAACAGTTGGCAGAGTGAAATACTGAGCAAGCACACTGAGGTTCCAGGAGTCAACAGAAGATATAAGAAGAAAGCAAAAGAGCCCTGTGGGGGACAGTAGTACTTGTGACAGTATGTGGGGGGGGGGGGACTTGAGGAGAAGCTTGCAGAGTGACTTTGGTAAAGGTAAAAACTGTCCAAGGGATGTTGTCAGGATCCAAGGTGGTATGGCCATTAGGGTCAATTTGGGGTCAAAATGTGGAAACCTACTGAAAATGAGATATTGCATCTCATCTGGCCTATTCTAGGCAAAAACATTGCAAAATGGGTAAAAACAGGACCCCCACTGAAAAAGAGATATTGCATGTCCACTGTGCTATCCTGGGTACATATAGTCTAAACATGTTTAAACGTAGGGCACCATTGAAACTGAGATATTCCATCTTTGCTGGGCGATCCTGGATAAATACATTGCAACAATTTGTAAAAGTAGGAATATGTTGAAAATTATATTGCATCTCATCTTGTCCATTCATGGTAGTCACAGCACATAGTAACAGAGTCTAGCCAGAGCTGATAGAGCTGCAGCTGGGACATTTGGAGTAAAAATATTGTAAATTACCAAAGAAACAAGTGTGCAATTAACAAAATGTAACATAGGCTCATAAGGGTGTTGGTTTGTAATACTTTTACACCAAATTTTCAACATAGTCTTGGAATGACCCTGCTTCATGAAGACAGGCAGTCAAAATGTTCAACTGCTGGCTTAAACATGTTTTTGCACAGGGGCTGAAAAATCAGTTTTCAAGATGCAAAAATGCATTTTGGGCAAGAGTTGAAAAATGACAGCCATCAAATTCATGAGGTGCTGAAAGACGTGGCTATGTGGAAAATTCTGGGTAAAAACATTGAATATTATCGAACTTATGAGCCTGCATTCGCAAAACTCAATGTTGGCTCATAATATTTTTGTTGTTTAATGTTTTTACACCAAATGTCTCACATAGCCTTCTTATGACCCCACCACATTAACAAAGGTAGAGAAAAATATCAACTCCTTGTCAAAAGGTATGTTTGTGTAGGGAATGCGAAATAAGCTTTCAAGATGTAAAAAACATATTGGCCAGGATTTGCAAAATGACAGCTGTCACTTTCATGAGGTGCTGTAAAGATATAGCAATGTTGTAAATGTGGGGTAAAAATATTAAAAATTACCAGAGTTACAAGCCTGCATTTGAACAATTCTATGTGGGCTCATAACTTGGTTGTTTTTTCAATATTTTTGCACCACATTTTCAACATAGCCTTCTTATGACTCCACCTCATCAACAAGGTCAGAGAAAATGTTCAACTCCAGCCCAAAAGGTGATTTTACACTGAGACTGTGAAATCACTTTCTGGGAAGTAAAAAGCCATTTTGAACAGGATTTGAAAAATGACAGCTATCACAGTCATGAGGTGCTGTAAAGATATGGCTATGTTGTAAATCTGGGTTAAAAATATTGGAAAGTACCAAAGATATGAGCCTGCATTTGCAAAATTCAAAGTAGGTTAAAACCTTTGTTGTTTTCCAATATTTGTACAACCAAATTTTCAACATAGCCTCTTTATTACCCCACTTCATGAATAAGGGCAGAGACAATTTTAAACTCTGGCCCAAAAGGTGATTTTCTGCAGGGACTGCAAAACCACCTTTTGGGACAGAGCTGCCTAATGTCATTGACATTGTTTATGAGATGGGGTTCAAAAGAAGGCATGTTGAAAATGTGGGCCAAAAATATGTAAAAATGCCAATGTTATGGCAGTAAGTTTAAAACTCCATTGAAATACATTGGACTGCATACCTGTGTCTTCAGTTCACAGTCCAACTTTTAAGAGTGTAGACATATCTATAGTTCAGAGAGGATTACAACATTGGACCCCTGATGGGTAAGTAAGGGCTTGGGGGGGGTGCAGGTTGGTGGATACTCAGTGGAAGGGTTGAGTAGGGGTAAGGAACAGCCACAAAAGACATTGATGGACTGTTTTTTTACAGGTAAAAAAGAGACAATCGATCCCCAATCATGACATTGGGGGATTGGGCAACCCAAGTGTCACAGTTCTGTAGGGGAAGACATCGATGGATAATTTTTTTTTACAGGCAAAACAAAAGACAGATGATCCCTGATCATGACACTCTGGGACTGGGCACCCCCAGTGTCAGAAAAAACACAGACAATCCTGATCATGATACTGGGAGATTGGGAACCCCCAGTGTCATTTTAATTTTTCTGGGGTGGTGTGGGGTGATGGGTGCTGAGAGGAAGGTTTGGGTGAGGGGAATTTTTATAATATAAAAAAGTACATAAATAAGTAAGTGCTGGCAGTCACAGCAGAACACAGGACACACCTCCATGTTCAAGATGGTCATCGCATGCTACTGCACATACTTGACCTGTTAGCCCATGCACAGTACACTGCAGCAGCCATCTTGGACACAACAGAGGGTGCCTTGATCTGCCGTGACTTCCAGCACTGTGAAATAGTGCAGTGCTGTGATAGGTAGGGACAACATGGGTAATTTGTTTCACAGACACATAGATGACTTTGATGCAATCTAGCATGTTGTTCATTTGGAAGGAATGCAGATTTATTTTCCTCAGTGATTGTATAAGGACTGTAGGGCTACACCCACTGCAGCCCTACAAATGTGTAAAAGCAGGACCCCAGTACATAAAAAATCCACTGAAATCTGCAGCTATGCTACTCTAACATGGGAAAAATACTGGACCCACTGAAAATGGAAAATTGCCTCCTGGATGGATACATTATAAACATGTGTGAAAGCAGGGCACTTTCAAAAATGAGATATCGTGTCTCCACTGTGGTATCCTTGATAAATACAGTGTAAGTATGGGTAAAAGCAGGAACATAATGAAAATCACAATGTGGTACTATGTAACATTAATTTGAGTATATCCTGAAACCCTATGAACACAGTATTAGTGACTACAATAAGGATGACTATGAAAGCATCAGGAGAAATTTGAGTGCTATTGACTGGGAGAATAACATGTGAAATATAGTAGCTTAGTGGAGGACTTTTGATCATGCATTAAATATTGAATAATGTATGAGGAAGTGTGTGTCATGAGGATTTTATGCAGACCAGAGGTGTGCGATGCCTCTTAAACCCCGATAGTGAAACTCAAAGAGTTTAACAAGGCATCACACTCTGAGGGTGTGCATAAAATCTGAGTTGACACACTTCACCATGTTTTATTTTTTATAATAACTGGTTGTTTTCATCTTTTTGTCAGACAGGTGTTTGTTGAACAGCCTAAAGGTGGTCTTGGATTTTCTTAAGAGTGTTTCTTTTTTCTTGCTGCTGTATGAATTTTTGTCTTTGTAGGTCACTAGGTTGTTGAAATGGTGATGAATGTGCCATTTTCTAGGTAGGTAGACAGATGTTAGTAGATCACAGGTTATTTTTAGTTTCTGTAACAAATGTGTCTTTCTTCAGCCACATGTATGTTAGATTCCCATTCAGTGGTCTCAGTGAGGTTAGCACAATCAAGTTGACAGTGCAAGGAGTAGGTAGCACTAGCATGAGAATGATTTTATAATTTTTGCAAAAGATGCCTAATCAAACTCCATTATACACGGGTGATTATACACATGTGAATAATCAAACTCTGTTATACAAGGCTGTGTATAATCAATCATCTATAACAGAGTTTGATAGCTTCTGCACACAATTGATAATCATCACTAACCATCTGTTATACATACCATTGAGACCTGTGATCAGAAACATGTACCAACAAAAGTGTTGACTGATAGCAAGGGAAGGATCCCCCTTAGCTGACTAAATCAGTCATAAAAACAAATGGTAGCCAAAGAAAAGGCCTAGATGACTCTTAAAAAGGCCAAAACAGCTCAATCACATAACAAATCTAAAACTGCACTTTCAAAACTAAAAACAAATGATTAGACTTGAAAAGGGAAAGGTTGAGATGAGAATGGCACACATAAAAGATAATTATACATTATTCTACTCTTATGTTAATGATCACAAGAATGCACCTAGACAGCTTGAAACAATAATTCACAAGGGAAAAGCAGTTACAAATGACAATGAACTGGTTGATGTATTCAACGAGTACTGTAGATCAGTTTTTTAATTTAAAATGTGCCTCAATTAACTTACAAAATAGTATTTCAACAGATCCCCTTTGTTTTACACATGATAAAGTAGTGGCCTCCATTAAACACCTAAAACCAAATAGTTCCCCTGGCCCTGGCAATATCAGTCCTAGGATATTAATTGATGTAGCTGATATATTTTCTTACCCACTGATGCCACTGTACAATAAATCCATGAAAACTGGAGTACTGCCAGAGAACTAGAAATCATCGATAGTCATTCCAATATATATATAAAAAAGGGCTTAAAAACCAGCTTGCTAATTATAGACCTATTAGCTTAATGTCATTCTGTGGTAAGGTACTAGAAATATTAGTCAAAGTGAAGACTGAAACTGAAATCAAGTACTTAGGTATAGTGGATTCAAACCAGCACAATTTCAACTCTAACTGGTCATGTACTGAAATCTGATAACTTTTTATAATTTAGTTAGTAGAAATATAAACAATAATTTACCAGTGGACGTCATATTACTTGACTTTGCAAAGGCCTTTGACAAGGTACCGCATAAGGAATTGGTTGATAAATTAATGACATTTGTACTAAATTACAAACTTATCAGATGGGTAAATAACTGGCTAACTAACAAGTTGGAGAGGGAAAGAACAAGGAATAGCCTGTCTAGTCCAAGGTATGTTACCAGTGGGGTACCGCAGAGCTTTGTCCTGGGACCAACATTATTTAATATATTCAGAAGGGACATAAGTGTGAATACTAAAAATACCATAACAAAATTTGCTGATGATACCAAACTGGGGGAGAGATGGCTACCTTTGCAAAGCATTAGACAGCTAGTGTTGGAACCCACTCAAGAGGGAGCAATCTTAGGCCTGGTACACTCAAATGGGAAAAGAGAGAGGATCTCAGATTTAGCAGTGGGTAGCCACGTGGGAACAAGTGACCACCAAACAATATGGTTCATGATAAACACAGTTATGGAGTCAAGCCATACAAAGGCAATGGTACAGGATTTTAGGAGGCTGACTCTGGCAAAACGGGAGAGTGCCTCAGAAAAGCACTAGCAAATGGGCAAGAAAGAATGGTGGAGGAACAATGGGGAAAAATTAGAACTGCCATCGCAGAGGCAACAAGCCTTTGTGTGAAACAAATAAACAAAACAAAATAAAGGAAATAACTACTATGTTTCTCAAAAGATGTGCTGGGGAAGTTTAGGGAGAAAAATATAGCATTCAGAATGTATAAGGAAATACAGAAGGAGTAGGACAGAGGACTGTAACAGTTCAAGTAGAAGAAGTGGGGAAACAGTCAGAATAGCAAAGGCCCAAACTGAGGAAAAGATGGCCAACTTGGTTAAGAAGTGGAATAAAACCTTTTATAGGTATCTTAGGGAGCAAAGAAAGACCAAAAGAGGGATAGTGAGGTTTAATAAAGGGGAAGGGGGATGGCAGAGGATAACAGTGAAAAAGTAGGGATACTGAACGAATACGCCTGCTCAGTATTCACAAAAGAAGAGTAGGAGGAGGAGGTATCTACACTAATCAATAGAAGCACTGTGGATAGGATGGTCAATACCAGTCCATTTACAGAAGAAAGGGTCCTGAAAGAACTTTTAATACTGAAAGTGGACAAGGCAATAGGGCCTGATGGGATTCACCCCAGAATTCTAAAAGAACTGAGGGGAGAACTAGTGACACCTCTGACTACCCTTTTTAACAAATCATGGGAGGATGGTGTGGTACCTGAGGACTGGAGGAGTGTGGATGTGATTCCCCTTCACAAAAGTGGGAGCAAAGCAGAGGCAGGAAATTACAGACCTGTTAGTTTGACCTCAGTGGTAGGGACAATGATGGAATCACTTTTGAAAGAAAGAATTGTTGAGTACCTAGAGGCCAGTGGGGCACAGGACCCAAGACAGCATGGATTCATAGCAGGAAGGTCATGTCAGATGAATCTCATAGATTTCTTTGACTGAGTGACCAAAGTAGTAGACCAGGGAGGAGTTGTGGACATGGCGTACCTAGACTTTAGCAAGGCATTAGTCACAGTCCAGCACAAAAGATTAATAAACAAGTTAGCCATCCTGGGAGTGGATCCCCGGGTGGTAGCCTGGGTGAAACATTAGCTGGAAAACAGGATACAGAGGGTAATAATAAACAGAATCCACTCTGAAGAAAGGAGACTTACTAGTAGGATACCATAGGGTTCAGTACTGGGACCGGTCCTCTTTAATGTCTTTGTAAGTGGCATTGCAGAGGGACTGGAAGGAAATGTATTCCTCTTTGCAGACGACACAAAGATCTGCAATAGGCTTGGTGCACAAGGGGGGGGGTTAAGGGGTGGAAAGGATGAGAATGGACTTGGCAAGGTTAGAGGAATGGTCAAAAGAATGGCAACTTAGATTTAATGCAAACAAGTGTAAAGTAATGCACCTGGGAAACAAAACTCAGCGGAAGAATACACAATTGGGGGGGGGGGGTACAAACAACAAAAATGAAAAGAGTCCTGGGGGTAGTCATATCAGATGACCTAAAGGTAGACAAGCAATGTGAGAAGGCAGTAAGGAGGGCTGGGAGAATACTGGGATGCATAAGGAGAGGCATAACCAGTAGCGAACAGGAGATTGTTATCTCTTTGTTCAGACAGTTGGTGAGACCCAATCTGGAGTACTGCATGCAATTCTGGAGACCCCATCTTTGCAAGGACATAGACAGGATGGAGGCAGTCCAGAGGAGGGCAACTAAAATGGTGCATGGTCTACACCAGAAGACATATGAAAAGAGACTAAAGGAGCTTAATATGTATACCCTCAGGGAAAGAAGGGAGAGGGGGACATGGTAGAAACTTTCAAGTACCTCAAGGGAATTGACAAAGTCCTGGATGGTTGCATATTTCAGAAAAAGAGATGTACAATGAGGCACAATTTGAAGATAGAGGGGGGGGCTGGCTCAGGGACAATGTGAGGAAGTATTTTTTCACAGAGAGGGTGGTGGATGAATGGAACAGCCTTCCTAAGGAGGTTGTGGGGACACAAACAGTGGCAGAATTCAAGAATGCATGGGACAGACATCAGGCAATTCTGGGGGGGGTAGGAAGAAGTAGGCTGTTCATTAACTAGGATGTGCAGCTTATCCAACATGTAGGGAAATGGGCAGACTGGGTGGCACAAGCGGTCCTTATCTGCTGTCAAAGTCTTTGTTTCTATATTTTTATGTCTATGTATCATACTCTTTGAAAAGATCTGGCAAGCATTGAATTGTGGTGTATGGATAATAAAATGTCACTAAACCAAAATAAATGCAATACTCCGTTTTTGGATAAAAATCCAAACTACACTTATCAACTAAATATCCAAGTGTTAAAATCAAACATTAGGAAGCGTGATGTAAGAATCATAATCATTAATAATCTTACTCCTAGGGATGACTGCAAAAGAATTGCCTAGACATATAATTCTTTACTAAACAGAATTAAACTCTCATTCACTAACAGAAGCCAATCCTGTATTGTTCCATTATATATGTCTTATAATACCATTATAGCACCCTATTGTATGATATTTGGATTTGTTTCCCCTTTTTGGGGTCCTTATAATACCCCAAGATATAAAATTGCTTGATTCAGTACAGCACAGAACAGCTAAATTGATTCCAAGTTTAAATCACCTGTCCTATGAACAGAGGCTAGAAACAACTGGCGTGTTTAGACATACAAACAGGAAAATAAGATGAGATTTGCTGTAACTTTATAAAATGCTACACAACAATGATTTGGCTCAACAATGTAAATTCATGTATGCAATAAGAAATATAAATCTTAGAAGCCACAACAAACAGTTATCTATTCCCAAGGCTAATTCAGTAGGAGGTATCACTTATTCACAATCAGGGCTGCTAAAGGTTGGAATCTTCTTTCTGAAGAAGTCATGAACTCACTAGGTTCCCCTCAGTTCTAAAATAAA
This sequence comes from Neoceratodus forsteri, assembly GCA_016271365.2. Classification (NCBI taxonomy): domain Eukaryota; kingdom Metazoa; phylum Chordata; order Ceratodontiformes; family Ceratodontidae; genus Neoceratodus; species Neoceratodus forsteri. The sequence goes on from CM057454.1 coordinate 284,588,005, forward strand.
CTTGATAAGTATCCAAATTGGGTGAGAAACAAAACAGACTAATACATCCACTAGGTGTGGGAGACACTCCTGATGGGCTGAAAGTGTTCTTGTGTCTAAAAAACGAACAAAAAATGAGTAAACCGAATAAAATGAGATATCACACCTGATCTGTGATATTCTGGGTAAATATTGTGTAAAAATGTGTCAAAGCAGGACTCCACTGAAAATGAAACACTGCACGCTATCTGGTTTATCCTATGTAGCTATGTCATAAACATGTGTAGAAGCAGGACCCTAGTACAGCACTGTATAAGGTAAAACTCTAAAGGCAAGGATGGATATGATCTTTAAATAAATACAATTCTAAAAGTGACATAATAACTGCTATACTAAAAGACATTATATACAGTGCAATGCTAAATGAGATAAGTCACAAAGATAAACATAACAAGTGTCAGTGACTCAGCAGGTTGCTCATTTGCCTCCGATACCAGAAGATCAGAAGGCTGTGGGTTATACCCCTATACCATGAACTTTGGATAAAATCCTAAAAATGACACTCAACTGCAGCATGAGCAGGGTACTGCACTCCTGAGGTGCCATCTTTTAACATAGACACATAGAAATTGATGGCAGATATGGACCACTTGGCCCACCTAGTCTGCCCATTGTCCTTACCTAGTACAATACAATAGACCCTACTTGATCTCTGGCTTTACCTTCCCTTTCCTAACTGCTATGGTTCCCTTATGCCTATCTCATGCATTTTTAAATTCCATTACTGTTTTTGCCCCCACCACCTCCATTTGGAGGTTGTTACATGCATCCACCACACTTTCTGTGAAAAAATACTTTCTCACATTACCCCTGAGTCTGCCTCCTCCAGCTTTATTTCATGACCCCTTGTTCTTGAACATCTTTTTTTCTGAAAAATTATTCTGTCTTGAACCTTATTTATACCCATGAGGTATTTGAATGTGTCTATCATACCCCCCTCCACCATGGTGTACATATTCAGGTCCTTCAGTCTCTCCTCATAGGGCTTTAGGTACAGACCCTGCACCACTTTGGCTGCCCTCCTCTGGACTGCCTCTACTGTTCCTCTGTCTTCCAGATGTGGCCTCCAGAACTGACACAGTACTCTAGATGAGGTCTCACTGATGATTTGTACAGGAGTATCACCACCTCCTTTGTTCTGCTGGTGATACCCCTCCCTGGGCACCCCAGCATCCCACTGGCTCTCCCCACTGCATTATTACACTGTTTGACCACTTTTATGTCAACAAATATGATTATTCCTGGTCCCTTTCCTGTTTGGTGGTCATCAGGAAAGGTTAGAAAGAAAAAACTGGCCTTCAGGAAATACAAAGGAACACAAAGGGAGTAACACAAGGAACTATACCAGGCAAAGCAGAGGGGAGCGGCTAAAGGAGTCAGAAGTGCAAAGACAAAAACACAGGAAAGGATAGCCCAGACAGTGAAGGAGGGAGATAAAAACTTCTTCAGGTGCATAAAGAAATGAAGAAAGGACAAGGGAGGGATAGTGAGGCATAGCAAAGGGGGGGGGAGTGGGCAGAGGGGGACCTGGAGAAGACTGAGATACTGAACAAATGCTTTTGCTCAGTATTCACAAAAGAAGGGGAGTGTGGAGGGGTTGTGGGATAACAGATGGACCAGACACCATACTTCAGGTTCAACACACAATCTGTGTGTGAAGTTTGTTCAAAATACAGCAGATAACCTTCAGCAATGGCATATCCCTTTTTCAATACATCAGTTTGCAGCAACAGACTATGCACGTCCTTCCACTTAGCCAGCACCTGCTGACTCACTGATCTCTGATCTAACCACTTTTCAGTGAAAACCCTTCATCCCTAAGTGGGCCCCATTTGCTTGGGTAGTGGGGTCTCAAAAAGAAAAAAAAAACAAGCTAAAAACAAAGAACCTCAGTACAGAAACACTGAAAAAGGGGTTACCCCAAAGGGCATTTTCAACAAATCAAGTTTCAAAGAAATACAGCATCATACGTGCTTTCATAATGCAAAGCATCATGGGATATATGCAAACCATCATGACATGTCAGACTTGTTCAGTTTACAGCAATTTACATGCATTTTAAATAGCACAACTAATTTAATTTCTATAATAGTCACCTAGTACTTTTTACCATTATCAAAAACACCTAGTGCCATGGTATATTCAACATTTACAGGTTTCATAAACATAAGGTATATTATGACATAGTGCTATTACACACTAAATCCAACAACGATAAACACAACCTGTTTTACATATGCTTGGAGGTCACAACAATAACCTCCCTGTATGAGGATCTGAGAGGGAAAAGTAAAATTAAAGACAACGCTATAGCATAGCCAAGAAAGGGAAAGGGGTGCCCATAAGTGGCCAACCTTATGGCCTAGAAAGGATAGATTAGGCTAAGAAAGAGAAGAACTGTTACTACAGATTTAAGAAAAGGTCAGTCCTCAAGAGTGGCAGGATCTCCCTGTCACAGGGAGGGGATGGACCAAAATTAGCAAGTAGACACACACAGGAAAAAGGGGTGGACACTAGTCCATTCACAGAGGAGAGAGTCCTAAAAGAACTCTAGAACCTGAAGGGGAATAAGGCAATGGGGCTGGACAGGATACACCTCAGAATATTAAAAAAGCTCAGGGAGGTGATATTGTCACCACTGACAGCCCTATTCAACAAATCGTTGGAGAAGGGACTAGTACCGGAGGACTGGAGGAGGGTGAAAGTGATACCCCTTCACAAGAGTGGGAGCAAGGTAGAAGCAGGTAACTATAGACTGGTCAAGTTAGACCTCAGTGGTGGGAAATAAGATGAATTACTGATAAAGGAAAAGACTGTAGAATATCTAGAAGCCAGCAGGGCACAGGACTCAAGGCAACATGGATTCACAACAGGAAGATAGTGCAAATGAACCTGATAGATTTCTTTGACTGAGTGACAAGAGTAGTAGATCAGGAAGGGGTGGTGGACATGGCCTATGTAGATTTTAGCAAGATATTTGACACAGTCCCACACAAGACGGTTAGTAAACAAGTTGGGCAATCTGGGAGTAGATCTCAAGGTGGTAAACTGGGTCAGAAATTGGCTTAGTAACAGGACTCAGTGGGCGGTGGTAGACGGAGTTCAATCTGAAGAAAGGAGGGGTAACCAGTGGGTTGCTACAGGGTTCAGTGTTGGTTCTGGTCCTCTTTAATGTCTTTATAAGCAACATTGCAGATGGACTTGAAGGAAAAGTATGTCTCTTTGCAGATGACACCAAGATCTGCAAAAGTATTGACACGGGAAGGGGTGGAGCAAATGAAAAGAGACTTACACAAGTTGGAGGAGTAGTCAAGAGTGTGGCAGCTCAGATTCAATGCCAAGAAGCACAAAATCATGCACCTGGGGAACTAAAACACATGGGAGAAATACACAATGGGGTGGGGGTACTAACAACAACCAAAATGGAAAGGGACCTGGAAGTAGTCATAATAGATGATTTAAAAGTAGCCAAACAATGTGAGAAGGCAGTGAGGAAAGGTGGTGGAATGTTGGGGTGCATAGGGAGAGGTATTACCAGAAGAAAACAGGAGATGGTGATGCCGCTGTACAGGCAGTTGGTGAGACCTCATCTAGAGTACTATGTGCAGTTTTGGAGACCTCATCTCTGAAAGGACATCGACAGAGTGGAGGCAGTCCAGAGAAGGGCAATGAAAATGGTGCAGGGGCTACACCAGAAACCATATGAGGAGAGATTGAGAGAACTCATTATCTGTACTCTGGAAGACAGAAGGGAGGGTGAGGATATGATAGGGACTTTTAAATACCTCAAGGGGATCAAATGAGTTCAAGAGGGCAGTATCTTTCAGAAAAGGAGATGTGCAAGAACAAGGGGTCACAATATGAGGCTGGGGGAGTCTCAGGGGCAATGTGAGGAAGCATTGTTTCACAGAAAGGGTAGTGGATGCATGGATCAGCCTCCTGGAGGAGGAGGATGTAGGGCCAAAAACAGGTGTCAAACTAAAGAATGCATGGGGCAGGCAGAAGTCAAAACTAATGGTAGGAAGGAGGAGGTAGGCCACAGAATCATATAGGATCTGGAGCTTATACATTAGGTGGGGAAATGGGCATACTAGGTGGGCTAGGCAGTCAAGTTCTATGTTTCAATGTCAGTACCTCTCTCCCCATCAAGTACTCCACCCCTGGGTTTCTCTACCCCAAGTACATGATTTTGCACTTCTTTGCATTGAATCTTAGCTGCTCACTCTTGACCATGCCTCAAGCTTACTCAGATCCCCCCTTATTTTTTCCATCACCCCAGGAGTGTCAGCCCTGTTACAGATCTTAGTGTCATCTGCATAAAGGCATACCTTCCTGTGTAGCCTCTCTGCAATGCCATTAATGAAGTGACTAAAGAGGACTGTCCTCAGCACTGATCCTTGTTGCACCACGCTGGTCACCCTCCTCTCCTCAGAGTTAACCTTGTTTACCACCATCCTCTTGTCTCCTATTACTTGACCAATTTCTAACCCAGTTTACCACATTGGGACCCACTCCCAGGCTGCCCAGCTTGTTTGTGAGTCTTATATGTGGAACAGTGATGAAGGCCTTACTGTAATCTAGGTAGACCACATCCACCGCTCCACCATGGCCTAGTTCCCTGACCACCCAGTCAAAGAACTTGATCAGATTTGTTTGACATGACCTCTTTCAGTGAATCCATGCTGCCACAGATCCTGTAATCCCCTGTATTCCAGATATTTAACAATCCTTTTCTTTAGCTGATTTCTTTAATGATTCCATTAATTTCCCCACCAGTAAGGCCAGGCTGACTGGCCTGTAGTTGCCAGCCTCCTACTTGCTCCCACTTTTGTGAAGAGGGACTACATCTGCCCTCTTCCAGTCTTCCAGAACCACTCCCATCTCTGAGTGATTGAACAGGGATGTCAGTGGTGCTTCCAGCATCTCTCTGAGCTCCTTTAATATTCTTAGATGTATCCCATCTGGCTCTATCACCTTGTCCACTTTAGGTTTTGATAGTTTCTTCAGGATTCTCTCTTGTGTAAATGGACTTGTGTCCACCTCCCTTCCATTGATGCTCTTGTCACTTATCTGTGGTCCCTCTCCTTCCCCTTCTTCTGTGAATAGTGAATAAAAATATTTATTTAGGATTTCTGCTTTTTCCTGACCCCCTCCACATGCTCCCCTCCTTCCCTTCTTATCCCTTTAATCCCAGCCCTGGTCTTTCTCTTTTCATTAAGGTGCCTGGAAAATAACTTGTCCTTTTTGTTTACTGCCTGGGCTATTTTATCCTCCATTTGTGCCTTTGCAATCCTTACTGCTTTTCTGCCTCCCTCTGTTTCTCCAGATACACTTCCCTGTCCTCCTCCCTCTGTGCCTCTTATTCCTCCTGAATGCTAACCTTTTCACCCTTACCTTCCTGGCCAGCTCTTTTGGGAACATAGAGGTAATTTTGTCCTATTGTTTTTGCTTATCTGCATAATGCAAAGGTTTGTTTCCTTCACTATGGCCCCTTTTAGTTTCACACACTGTTCCTGTACACCACCCAAATCATTCCCCCTACCAGGGCATCCCTGAGGGAGTTCCCCCAACTTTTCAAAGTTGGTCCTCCTGATGTCCAGGACCCTCACCTTTGTGTGGTTCATCTCTGCCACTAAACTTATATTGAACCACACTTTGGTGATCACTGGACCCTGGTGTCTGCAACATTGTCCTTGATCGTACCAGGTCCAATATCGCTCCCTCATCAGTGGACTTTTTTACCAGTTGCCTGAGAAACTCCCCCTGCAGGGAGTCTAGCAGATTGAAGTCTCCCACTAGCAGCATCTCACATAGTCTCTCTCTTATGGATGGTTTTCACTAGAACCTTGTCCAACTCTACCTCTGGTCATATAGAGCTGAAGATCACACAAGAATGAATGGCGATTTCTTTTCCCATCTCTCATGTGACCCATAGTGCCTCTGCCCCTCCCTGTATTCCCTGTATTTCAGTTGCTTTTATACCATCCTCACATAAAGAGCCACCCCCTTCTTACCCTCCCTATGCTTCCTGAACAGAATATAACCTTGTACGGCTATATCCCAGTCATGGTTCTCTTTGCACCATGTCTCAGAAAGACCAGGTCAGCCTCTGCCATTAAGGTCACTAGGTACAGGATTTTATATCCTAGATTATGAGCATTTATGAACAAGACCTTCCACATTTTGCTACCACACCGTCTGTCAGCCCCCATTCTATCCTCATTCCTACTATCCTTACCCCCAACCCTCATTTCTGACCCTCTTTTTATCTACCATTCTGCTTTTCACATTTTTTGGTACCTTTGGAGATTTCCCTCTCTCAGGATTCTCCCTTCGGACCACTTCCAGTTTTGCAGGGCAGGTTGCTTCTCCCTGCTTCCTTCCGTCATCCCCCTCAGCAAGTTTAAATGATTGGCAATGAAACATTTAAACCATTCACTGAGAACCCTGGTTCCTCTCCTGGATGGATGCAGGCCATTTCCCCTGTTTAGGCCTATATCCCTCGAGGTGGACACCCAGTTTCCAATGAAGCTGAATCTCTCTCTTCTCTACACCTGTCCTTCAACCATGCATTGAAGCTTTTGGTGCAGAGTACCCACTTCTCTCCCCTGTCATAGATAGCACCTCAAAAAAGGTCACTGAGTGTGCCATCTGCATAAGACCCTTCCCCAACTCCCTGAACACCTCCTGCGCTACCCTAATCTCATCCCTAGACAGGTCATTTGTCCCCAAGTGGACAATGACATCCAGCTGTCCCTCGCATCCTGCTGCCCCAGTGATCCTCAGGATCTGCTTTCCATCCCTTTGAGCTGTGGTGTCTGATAGGCCCTTACCTCCCTCTCTCCCTCCCTTCCTTCCTTTCTCCCCCAAATCTATCTCCCTAATTGAGGAGTCTCCGCCAAGAGATGCTTCCTTCTCCTCCACTGGGCCCTCTGCCACCCTCCTTGGGGTCTCCACCATGGAGTACCACCATATCCTCCTTAGTCACTACTTTGCATGCCTCCATGGGACAGTCTTGCCCTTCTGGAGTGGCATAAGAGTTCTATAATGGTACTGTAGAGAGGGATGTGCCTCTGACCCACCACCCTCACCCTTCTCAAGCCCGCCATAGTCCAGCCACTCCTCCTTGGCACTGTTTGAGGCAGTAGGGGTGGACTTGGTGGTCCCTGAGTGGGGTAGGAGGCCCCAAAACCTAGATATCTCGGCCTACAGATGAGCAACCTCGACCCTCAGCCCAGTGAATTTCATGTAGATGGGGCAGTACCATAGTCTTCAGAAAGTCTCCCTGAAGACTGCAGCTCCACAGGCACTGCACTGTACCACTCCCAGAATGTCTCTTTCTGGCCTGCCTGTTTCTGTTTTGTTAACTTAAAACCCTTTTTTGCCCCTACTCTAGATAGGGTGCTTCACCTTTTCACAAACTTTTGCTTATACCAAACCCTTGTCTATTCTGCTCTAGATATTGTGTTTTACCTATTCTCAAACCTTTTCTAACTTTAAACCCTTATGTATCCTTACACTAGATAGGGTGTAACACCTAATCCCAAATGTTCAGCTTACTATAACTCCCCTTAACCCCTACCCTAGATAGGGTGCTTCACCTATACCCAGTTCCTAGCTTAACCCTAATACTCATCACTCCCTTGTGATATGTGAGCTATGGTAAGAGCTTAACAGAAAACTTACCTCCAGCCTCCTCTTGCTTTGTCCAGTCACCTAGTTCACTCCTGTACTGGTCCCCCATCTCCCTTCTGAGGTGCAGAGTGCCCAGCTGACAGCTGCCTTGTTGGGAAGATTTCAATGTCCTTAGCACATTTGTCATTCACAAGGGGGCTGCTTGGTGGACTAGCCATTAAATAGCCCCTCCATTCTGCCTGGTTACTTCTGTGGTGCCCTGATTAGCCAGAGCATAGTGGAGAGGTGCAGCTTCCCTCCTGTTTGTTGCTTACCAGGGAGCCATTTCATGCTTCAAGCTTTGCTCCTCCTGTGTACTCCTGGAAGATTTAGGGCAGTGACTCCTTACAGGTGCAGGTTGGGAGGCACTAGACTCCATTCCCACTGCTGAATTATAGTCCTTTTGTGTTTGATTTGGGTTACTGGGCTATTTAAAAACCCTCAGCCCTTCCTGGTTACTCCTGTGGTGCTCTGATTAGCCAAAGCACAGTGGAGAGGTGTGGCTTCCCTCCAGGTTTGTGCTTACCAGGGAGCCATTTCAGACCTTCAAACTCCTCTCTTCCTGTGTGCCCCTGGATGATTTAGGGCAGGGTCTCCTTACAGGTGCAGGTTGGAGCACTAAAGCCAGTTTCCACCTGTGTTTCATTGGGGCTACTAGGCTATTTAAATGCCCTTAGCTCTTTCTGGTTACTCCAGTGGTGCCCTGATTGGCTTGGGCACAGTAAAGAGGCGTGGCTTCCCTCCTGGCTGTTACTTAGTAGGGAGTCACTTCAGAGTTTCAAGTTCTGCTCCTCCTGTGTGACCCCTGGAAAATATAGGGTGACATCTCCTTACAGGTGCAGGTTGGGGGCACTACAGCCAATTCCCACCACTGGATTATGACCCTTTTGTGTTCGATCAGGGCTACCAAGTTATTTAAAAGCCCTCAGCTCCTCCTGGTTACTCCTGTGGTATCCTGATTGGCTGGAGCACAGTGAAGAGGTGCAGTCTTCCCTCTTGGTTGGTACTTTTCAGGGAGCCATTTTGGAACTTAATGGTCCACTCCTCCTGTATGCTGCTGGAATATTTAGGGCAGTGTCTCCCTACAGGTGTGGGTTTGGGGCACAAGAGACCATTCCTGCCATTGATGTACAACCCATTTGTGTTCAGTTGGGACTATCAGGCTATTTAAAAGCCATCAGCCCTCCTGTCTATTCCTGTGGTACCCTGATCCGCTGGAGCATAGTGGAGAGGTGCAACTTCCCTCCTGGTTGCTGCTTAAGAGGGATTCATTTCAGAACTTTGAGCTCCACTCTGCCTGTGTGCCCCTGAAAGATTTAGGGAGGCGTCTCCTTAGAGGTGTGAGTTGGGGGTAACAGAGTTAATTCCTGCCTGTGTTTGATTGAGCCTACCAGGCTATTTAAAAGCCCTCAGCCCTTCCTGGTTACTCCTGTGGTGCCCTGATTGTCTTGAGCACAGTGAAGAGGCATGGCTTCCCCCTTGGTTAGTGCTTACAAGGGAATCATTTCAAAGCTTCAAGCTCCTCTCCTCCTCCTCCAGTGTGCTCCTGGTATATTTAGGGCAGCGTTTCCCTACAGGTGCAGGTTGAGGGCAGTAGAACGCATTCTTGCTGCTGAATTATAGCCTTTTTGTGTTTGATTGGGGATGCTAGGCTATTTAAAATCTCTCAGCCCTTCCTGGTTACACCTGCAGTGCCCTGATTGGCTGAAGCACAGGGAGAGGCATGGCTTCCCTCCTGGCTGGTGTTTACCAGAGAGTTAATTCAGATCTTAAAGCTTCAAACTCCACTCCTGCTGAGTACCCCTGGAAGATTTATGGTGGTATATCCTTACAGGCACAGGTTGGGGTCTCTAGAACCTGTTCCCACTGCTGAATTAAAGCCCTTTTCGATGAGATGTTAAACCAAGCTGCCAAGGTGCTATCTGCCTGTTCTGGTGGTTGTACAGGTGGACATGAAAGATCCCTTGGTATTCCTCAAGAAAAGGTAGCTGTTTTAAAATTACTGAAGGTCTGACACCACAAGCTGTAGCAAAAATTGGGTCATTGAAATGCTCCAGAATAATATACTCATGCAAATTAATCCTGGAAAATGAAGTGAGTCGAGAAAATGAAATGTTTCACATTTTCAGACAGGAACTCAGAAAGCCTGGGAGATGACGAGAAGGATGACTAATAATTCTACCATCCCCTCTCCCATGTCTTTAGGATGGCTGGGCACCAGGCCCACCCAAAGGACACCCAGGCTTGAGCTAAGTGTAATAAAACTGACTTCACAAAATTCATTAAAAAAATACAGCAAAAGAAAACCACAGGATTTATCATCCAAGATCTTGTATGCATGTACCCTTTTAACTGGGTTGAGATAGCTCCCCCACAACAGTCTGAAGAAAACATTGTACAGTTTTGCTTCTAACTTCTTGGAGGGGAGCAAAAAATTGACAGACAAAAAAATTAGTACTAAGAATGCCTTAACCATATAATTTGCTTTAGTCATAGGCCACTGATCCCAAGTATACACTTTGTTTTCCGCATTTGTCAGTTTTACCTCCCAGTTTAGTTTAGCCAAATTCTCTGGCCCAAATTTTACACCAATAATTGTAAGGGGGCCATTTTTGATGGGTATACCCAAGACATGACTTGCACAGCCTTCGTTCTAAGAACACAAAGTCATGCTTTACTTTTTCACAAGTTAACCATCTCCCATGCTACTTTTGCATAGAATTCTAAACATCAAAAATGGGTCCCAAGGATTCCAAAGTTTGAGTTAATAAGCAGACATCATCTGTATAGGCCAAAACTGGAGGAGAAATCAAGTATCAATAGTAGTGATGCATTCAGTATCATACTAACATACTATTTGCCAGCAGATTAGGCCTTATGGTCTATCGAGTCTGCTCAAACCTCAGATCCCTAGTTGGGTGCCGAGGCCCCCCCCTTGTGTTCCAGAAACCCCTATCATCCATCCCTACCCCCCTGGGACAGGCCATCATCTGATACATCCACTTTCTGTGTCTGTCCCACCCTCTCTTGAAGCCCTCCACTGTGGATCTCTGAACCAGCTTGCCAGGCAGTGCATTCCAAGGGTCCACCACCCTCTCAGTGAAAAACCTCCTCCTCTTTTCTCCCCTCACCCTTCCACCTTCCAGCTTCAAACCATGCCCTCTGGTGATACCTCCCTGCTTTAGTCTAAAGATCCCCTCCTGTAAACTGTTAATTTTTCTAACAGAGGATCTAAACCTATATAATTTTAAAAGCCCGGGATGAGTCTGTAGATAGGGACTTGATAGCCGTCATAACCTCCCCATGATAGATATCAGCCTGGAGCATGTCCATGTCCCCTTGGGCAAACATGGGACCAGTACATCTGAGAAGAATTCAGGCAAGCAGCAGGCCAGCTCAGTTGGGATTTTAAATGTGTCCTTGACGTGAGTACTAAGAAAGGCTAATTGCTCCTAAGTACCTGACAAGAATTCCACCCTCACTGGCTAACTGTGGAACAGACCGGTCATTCAATCTGTATTTACATCATCAAAAGGGTTTGTATGAAGCTTTGTATAGTAGTATTTCTTTCCATCAGCAATGACAACATTCTTTGGTACTAGAATTCGATTATTTCCCCCTTTAGGACAGCTAATTGAGGGGAAAGCAGTCCAGTCATTGCAGAGAGAGACAGCAGTTTCTGATACTGTCTAATGCAATCAAATTATTTCAGACAGTTTCCATTTGAAAATTTTCCACCCTGCAATTGGTAAAAGGATTTCTGGTAAGAGTTAACCTCCTCTTACCATTCAAGAGGGGAATCCTAAGAAAAAGTTGGATTTTTTTTGTCCTGAATAAGGTACTGTAATTAACAGATGACTGCATTCCGTTCCAGAAGTACAACATTTAATTTCCATTTAACCTGGCTCATATGTGTGACTTTGGTCAGAACCAAACTTAACCTAGTCTATCCTATGCTTCAAAATCATGAAAGGTACACTCCGGGCCTTGGAACTATCCAACCATGGGGAACATAGGATATAATCTATCCTTTTGGACAGCTTCCTTTTAAAAAAGGTGTGTTCTTTTGATCCTCCAGACTGACAGTGTCCACCAGCCCAACTTTTGCTATAACACTCCTTAACCTTTAGGCTGCTGACAGAATTAGAACTAATCTGAATTGTGGACTGATATATCAGTCCCTGGCACAACAGTGCTCATTACAATAAATTGAAGATGTATGAGCTCCTCTGTCAGAAGGAACTAGTCCACAGTTAAAGTCACCACCCCAGATCATGTTCAAGAATTAAATAAATACAGCTGGACCAATTTAAAACATTCCATCCCGTCAGCTTTCAAATTGTGGGGCATATATACTGATCAGCCAGAGATGTAATGCATGTAATTTGACATTCATATGTAAAATCCATGGCTCCATGTGGTAATATTGCAAGTTATTATCGCCAAAAAGCAATTTGGTGATTTGATCTTGTAGGTGACTGGGCACACACAGTACTGTATGTGTGTGTGTGCGGGAGGGCTTTGCCCTCCACCCCCCCCCCCCATTTATGGATTCTCAACTCCAGGACGGTGCATGTCAAAGAAGGGGCACAGCATGGTTTTAAAAAAAAATTTAAGCCAGCCAGCTTAGGCATGGTGGTCTGCTTCCACTTGCGATGCCAGCGACCCGGGTTCGGGAACGAGCATGGGAAGCTGAAGGGCCAGCCGGGGAGGGGAAGCTGGAGTGTCCCATGGAAATTTCACTTCCCCTGGGGAGGGTTGGGGACTACAAGCCAGCACTGGACTGACCTCTGATGGAGGCCAGAGGTTACAGCAGCTCTGAAACCACAAAGAAGGGGAGGAGTGTGCTAGGACGTTGGTGTACATGCCTAGACATCATGGCGCAACCATGGCTCCAGGGAGAAAAAGAGAAAAAATGGAGCCGACTGTGTTCCTCCAGCAGAAGTGCGCCCTTCACCACTCGATCTGCGAGGCCACAATGGGGGGCTCAACGAAAACAAGAAGGATTTGGGGGTCCTCCACCACAACCCCGCCTGGGGGGCATGGCCAAGGCTACATGGGAGCGCCTGACCAGTGGATCGCAATTGAGATGGGTCAGGGGTAGCAGGGTCAGATACAGGGGAGAAAATTACAAGTTCAAAAAAAAAAATGTAAGTCCTGCAGCAGTGGGAACAAGCAACATTTTCCCAGCCCCAAACCTGGGGCTTGCTCCATCGGAGCCAGCCTCCCTACCCACCACACCACATGGTTTGCTTGGAGGAGCAAGCACACTACAGGATAATAACCCTCTTCCCTATCCCTCCCCTTCACTTTGCTATATTCCCTTTCTGTTCACCCTTCCCCCCCTCACAGTCGTACTTCTGGGTATTCTGGAAGGAATATTAGGGCATAGTTTAGACAGCAAGTTAATAATGTTAGGAATTGTTGTTAATAGTGAAGAATATTTATTACTTTAGATAACTTAATCTGTGTTACCTGTATGTTTGTCTTTATTGTCTTTATTGCAAAATCTGTACATAATGTGGAACATTGTTTGTATAGGACCTCATTGTAAATGAGCCTTGGCTCAATTGAATACATCCTAGTTCATACAACTATATGAGTAACACTTTTTACTACTACTACTACTACTTACTACTACTCATGATAATAATGCCCTCATATGGGTCGCCGTTTTGACAGTTACCCATATGCTAGCACTATTATCATGGGATACCAGATCCATCTAGGAACAATATCACCCAGCCTATTTAATTAAACCTTTTTGGCCATTGAACATACTTCCCACCTCCTGAACATCTGTCCACCACCACAGATCAGAAGGATGGACCATATGACTACAGTTTTTGGGCTTTACGTATGTCTGTCCACATATTTAACCTAAAGTGTTGCAGAGATAAGATATCATAGGGAGTGTCCTGTAAGAAACCTTTCATGGCTGACAACTGTTTAACATTTTTCATACTACTGGTATTAGTGGATCCTACCATAAAAATTGTGGACTAGTGTAGCCAAGGAATGATTAGAAGAACCACCATATTAACATTACATGAATCACTTGGATCCATGTCCCCCTCCCTTTTTCTTAGATCTTCTCTTTTTAGAAGACTGCCAGTTGAACTAGCCATCTTTATTCTTAGTGGATGGGTCATGTTGGTAAGATGTAACAGATAAACTATCTAAATCCTATCTGTCTCTCCTCAGCATTTCCTCTTCCTGAGCATATCTTATTTATTCTTTAATAGTATTATTTTCCTCTTCATCATTTTAGATTTAGGCTGAACTCTGATCCCTCTATGCCTGTGAACTACTTGCAGGGCCTCCATGGCCAGTGTGGTCTGTGCAGATGATGGGTGAATATTTGCTGAATTTACCTGCTCAGGAGGATAATACAGGACCTGATGGAGCAGACTCAGGTTTTAGTTCTGCTTCCTGAGGACAGGATGGCATTACTGATACATCAGATACAGGAGCCTTAGAAATGTAATCATTTCCTCCAAACCTTAATCCTCCATCTTATTTTGTTCCTCTACCACTGGGTCATCCTGGGGAAGGGGGCACTGGAGCATCCTCTGAAAGCTGCTGTAAATCATTCTCCTGAGTTGTGACTCAACTTTCTGATCAGGTTCGGGGATGACAATGGAAGTCTCTTCATGTTGCTCTTCAACAGGATGGGGAATTTTCAAAGGCTGCCTTTCATGTTTCTTTAGGTCATCCCTTTGTGAACGATTAATACAATGATCATGTTATGCTTGATTCATAGGATCCCTTTTATAGTGTGTCTTCCAGAGACTAGACTGATCAGAATGCCGATGTTCATCAAACAGGTTACATTTCATTGCTTTCTTATAATGAGAGCTGTGATGTCCAATTTCTGCACACTGTCCACAGCGGGCCTCATCACAGATGGGACTGTGAATAACACCTATTACAGGCCTGAGGCTGAACTTGATAGAATAACACTCCACCATCCCTCCCCAAAAAGAAGGAACAATTAGGTAAATGCTAGACACCCAAGTCAGAATGTAAGAGACAATCTTTAATTCTCCAGCTTCCAGTACAAATGTATTCTGAACCTATAATATGTTTGGGATTGCCTATTATTGTGCAGGATTGCTTCATCCAGCACAAAATATCAGCTAGGCTGACTCCCTCATTTTTAATCATAATACTGTAGTAATCATCTTAATAGCTGCTTTAGTGTGAGGAACAGCTGAAAAGAGAGTACATACAGGGCTATTTCTAAGGATCACATATTTCTGCCAAAAATGATTCAAGCAAGTTGGAGACTTAAAACTAATATCATAGTAAGAATCTCTAATAGAGTGACAGAGTGCAAAGATCTCGTGGACAAAGAACCCATTTCAACTTTTAAAAGCATCCTTACTGCAAATACTCTGTCTGGTACTATGTCGCACCCTTATAGTGCAATTCCCAATTATGGGTCATCACAGACCAGTAATAGGGTTAGTGCTCACCCCAGTGCTGGTTAAGCCCCTGTTTTCAAAACGGAAATCCAAAAAAGGCGGTTGCACCTGTATATTAGGGTTCAGTGGTCACTTCTATGTTAAACCCCAAATTTTGAACTTTAATAACTTCACAACCATTCAACTGATGTGCATGAAGTGTTGCATGTTCTTTTGGGGACCAAAGATCTCTTGATGTGGCAAGTTGCATTCTGGTTGACTGTGCGGGTGTGGAGATAAGCAGTCTCACAAAATGTGAAAATGACTACTTGTCAAATTCTTTGTCACACTGCTGTGCAAGAATGTCTTGGGGTTTTAGTCTACAATTTTCAGGGCATATACGTCTTGGATCACAGATGTGCCTTGTGATGGTTTGCTGAAAAAATGTTAATCAGTTCAAAAGTTATTAAATATCAAAGTTTCCCATTATTTCCTATGGAAAAAGTTAGATGTGCCATTCAAAAATGTTTTTCTGTTTTGGGGAAAAAATGATTCTTTTGCGCTTTGCACTTTAATAACGTTGCAGCTGTTCTTGCAATTTGAATGACAATTGGCATACCCCTTAGAGTCTGGAGTTCTCTTGATGTTGCAAGTTTTTTTAACAGTTGGATGTGTGAGTCTGGAGATAAGGAGTCCCAGAATGTGTACATCACTGTTTTTTGTCATATTCTTTCTTCACTTCTGTGTTAAACTTAATATTCTGTGCTTCAATAACTTTTCAACTGTTCAGATGATATGCATAAAATTTGGCACGCCCCATCATGAAGCAGAGATCTCATGGAGTAGCAAGTTTTGTTGCAGTTAGATGTGAGAACATGGAGATATAGTCCCAAAATGTGAGCGTCACCATTTTTGTCAAAATCTTTCTTCACTTCTATGTTATTCTAAATATTTTGTACTTTAATAACTAAGCAACAGTTCAGGCGATTTACATGAAATTTGGCATGCGTCATTAGAGATTAATGGTATCTTGATATGGGAAGTCTCATTTGAGTTAGGTGTGCAGATGTGGAAATACAGATTCCAAAAATGTGTAAATCAAATATCTTTGTCAAATTCTTTCTTCATCTCTATGTTAAATTGAAATGTTTGTGCTTTAATAACTTTGCAACCCTTCAAACAATTTAGATGTAATTTGGCATGTGCCATCAGAGACCAATGGTCAATTGATCTGGTGAGCTTTGTTCCAGTTGCATGTGTGGATGTGGAGCTATGGTGTCTCAAGAAATGTGTAAATTACCATTTTTGTCAAATTCTTTGTCACGCTGCTGCACAACATCGGCTTGGGGTTTTGGTCTGAAACTCTCAGGGTATATAGGTCTTGGGCCACATATGTGCCTTTTGAAGGTTTGATGAAAAAATCATAATCCATTCAAAAGTTATTACATTTCAAAATTTTCCATTATTTCCTTTGGGAAAAGTTAGATATACTGTGCAAAATAAGATTTCTCGATCGAAAAACAGGATTCTTGTTTTATGAAATAGGATTCTTGATTGTGAAACAGGGTTCTTGATTGCAAAACAGGATTCTTAGTCCCAATTTGCAAAAAAAAATAAATATGTGTAATTGTTTCTTTGTCACCTCATAGCAAAGAAACAGTTTGGAATTCTGGACTGAAATTTTAAGGGTAGAAAGGACTTGCTCCACAGAATGTGCCATTTGCTGGTTGTGTGAAAATATATTACTTTGATTTGGAGTTCTGTGGATTTGAATTGTGGGTGATTTCCCATAGGATAACATTGTACTGGGAGGTTTACAGACCCATTTCTTTGTCACTGTGGTGTTAAGAAATGGTTTGCAATTTTGTTCTGATATTTTTAGAGTACTGAGGACTTTCCTCACAGAAGTGCCTTTTGATGGTTTGATGAAAATATATTACTTTGCTCTGGAGTTCTGTGACTTTGCATTTTGATTAATTTCCCATAGGATATTATTGTAATGTAAGGTGTACAAAAGCGTTTATTTGTTACTTCATGCATGTGAGTGCAGGGCCTGGAGTGTCCTGTGCTCCCACACAGAAATATGGAAACTATTGAGGACTGATACATGGATGGAAGTGCAGTACCTAGAGGGCCCTTCACTCCCATACACAAATACAGATACTATTAAGGAGTAATGCATGGATGGCAGTGCAGGGCCCAGAGGGCATATGCTCCCACACAAAAATACTTTGGGGAGTATGGAGTGCTGGGAGCACAGGGCCCTGTGCTCCCACAGGGAAATAAGGATACAATTACAAAGTCTTAAACATTGATGGAGGATTAAGGGAAATGTGTACATTCAGGAAATCTTAGGAGTAGGACTTGCCCTACTCCACTTTGTGTAGCTTGATGCACAGAGTAACATATATGTTAACTGACAGTTAACTCCTGGTAGTCTAGTAATTAGGGTTAGGGTTATTGTTATAGTTAAGGGAAATATGTACATTTAGGAAAGGGAAGGAGGGAGACCCCTCCAGTCTATGGCGTTTGGCCCAAAGAGTAACATAAATTTAGGTTTACACTTAACTCCCAGAGATTTAGGAATTATGGGTAAAAATATGATTTCAGATTTTTAGGGCATAACGCAAGGGAGTTGTCTGAAGCATGGTGAGCTCATAGTACAAGAGGAGTTACACATGTATGTGAAGTTTGGTGAAGATCAACTGTAAATTCAGCATTTGGCTCCGTGTTTAATTTTGGTGAAAAAATTCAGGGTAACCTGTGATGACTGTTCTTGGTATGATTTGTTAATGGGTTCCATGTCATAATAGCTAAGGCAAAAGAGCAATCACTCTTATGGTGAGTGTATATCACCAAAAAGCAATTTGGCAATATATACATAATGGCGATACTACATCTGGCCAGTACTTATCAATGTTTATGCAGGAGGCTGCACCCCTTCCCCCATCCCCCTGCACCCCCTACTGAAGGATTATCAACTCCAGGGGGTGCATGCCAGGGAGGGGGTAAGACTACCGAAAAAGAAAAAGAAAAAAAAATAATAGCAGCAGACAGCGGCAAAATATTTCTCCCTGTCTCATCCCATCCCCGAACCCAGATCCTCCTATACCAGAGTCAGCCACCCTCACCACCACACCACACAGGCTGGCTCAGCAGCACCTGGAACACTGTCCCACAGAAACCCTCTATCCTATCCTTCCCCTTCCCCTCACTATTCCTGCCTTACGGTCGCCCTTCTGAATGGTCGCCTTCAACCAGTTCACTACCCTTGTAGGGTAGCCATTAACCATTTTGGTGAATATGATTCACTCATTTGGCAAGTTGCTCATTTGTAGTCACCCTTTTCATGTGATACCAGTTAATGTTGTAGTACTCTGTGAGACCTTTCATGTCATATATAGTGCTACAGTTAACTCCAAATATTGAGCAAGCTATGGCCTGTGAAAGGTCTAATGTTATTCTATAGAAATTTTGCATTTGCGTCGGTTCAGGTTAGGGTTAGGCTATGTATCTGTCGGAGTTAATGGGGTCACATTTCTGATATTGTTCAGGGTGCTGAAGTACACCTTCTATTTTGTGTTCCCTCTGTTAAAAATAACTTGTTCTGGAGTAAGCTTAGAGTTAGGTTATGTATCTGTTGGAGTTAATTGTGGGCACATACTGTATGTGATATTGTTCAGGGTGCTGAGGTACACTTTCTGTTGTGTGTACCCCCCATTAAATATTACTTGTTCCAGAGTTAGCATTAGGGTTCAGGTTCAGGTGCAGGATAGGTTATGTGTCTGTTGGAGTTAAGGGGGGCACATATCTGATATTGTTCAGGGTGACGAGGTACACCTTCTGTCATGTGTGCCCACCATTAAATATAACTTGTTCTGGAGTTAGGTTAAGATTAGGCTATGTGTCTGTTGAAGTTAATGGGGGACATATATCTTACATTATTCAGGGTGCTGAGGTATACTTTCTTTCATGTGTGGCCCTCATTAAATATTACTTGTTGCGGAGTTAGGGTTAGAGATAGTTGTCCAGGTTAGTGTTACAAAGATGTTTGTGACGTAGATTATGAATATTACTAAGGACTGATGCATGGATGGGAGTGCAGAGCCCTCCCAGATACAAATATGGATACTTTTAAGGAGTAATGCATGGATGGCAGAGCAGGGTGAAGAGGGCCTTGCAATCCCAAAGAGAAATACGGATACTACTAGGGACTGATGCATGGATAGCAGTGCAGGGACAAGAGGTCCCTGCACTCCCACACACAAATATGCAGAAAAGCATGGAGTGAATGGAGCACAGGGCCCAAAGAGCCCCGTGCTCCCACAGAGAACTAAGGATACAATTATAATGTCTTGAAAAACCCAGAAGCAGATTAAACTTTGATTATTTTTTCTCAAAAAAAAAGGAAATTCTCTGTAAAAATCCTTTGTTAATGCACTATTATGGTTCCTTATGATTATATTTTCTCAAAAAGTAGGGAAATTCTTTGCAAAAAAAACTTCATTAATGGACCATTACAGTTCGAGTGTCAAAAGTAGGGAAAAGACATCTTAGAGTTCCCAACCCAAAGACCCCACCCTCGGTTTCCAACCCTAACACCCCACCCCCATCCTGTAGGCAGGAACAGGTGTGAAGGGTTTGCCTTGGGGTTGCAAACCCTACTGCTCAAGAACTTGGGATAACATTCTGATACAACACCAAATTTTATGTCACAGGGCCCTTTTTTGATTTCTCACCACATGCTTCTCACAGCACGAAACAATTTTTGTGACATGAGAGCCCCCATCTTGTTTCTTTTCTCCTCGAACAAATAAGCATGGAAAGCACATAGAAATGCTAACATTTTAAAACACAGACACTAGAACTTAACTAAATGAGACCTGTTTAGCTAGATTCTGATGTTTGTTTCTTAAATTAATTGCCTCAAATACCTTTCCTGAGCACCCCACTATCTTGGGTGCCCAGCTCAGTGAGAGGAGCTATTGATCTGTGTTCCCTGTATGAGCACAACAGCACTTTCTTGAGTTCTGCAGATGGAGCTGCAACTCATGCTGCTGGCTGCTCTGAGAGCTCTGAGCCACCATTTTCCTGGTGACTAGTGGTGCCCTACACCCTCTGATTGCCATCCCCTCATTTAATATACTGTTTCCTTGGTCTGTAGTGGCACCCTCACCCTCTGAGCTCTGTCCCCTTAATATTATACTGTTCCCTGGTGTCTATAGGCACCTTCCACCCTCCAATCACCATCCCATTTCTATTATACTGTTTCCCTGATGTCTAGTGGCACCCCAACCTCCGATCACCATCCCCTTAGTATTATCATGTTTCCCTGGTGTCTAGTGGTCCCCCCACCCTCTAATCCCCATTTCATATTGTAAGTTATTTCCCTGGTGTCTAGTGGCACCCCCCACCCTGTGATCAACGTCCCCTTAGTATTATCATATTTCCCTGGTGTCTAGTGGTGGCCCCAACCCTCTAACCTCCATTTCATATTGTAAGTTCTTTCCCTGATGTCTAGTGGCACGTACACCCTCCAATTGCCATCCTGCCAATGTCAGTTTGTTGTAATAAAGAAAACTGTTCCTCTATGTTTTTTTTAATCCTGTAAAAAAGAAAATGGTCCCTCACCAATGTGACCCTCCACCCTGACCTCCCACTAAGTACCCACCACCCCACATCCCCCAAACCACAATACACCCTCACTGACCTGAACATGTCCCACAGCAAAGAGCCATTCTCTGATCAAAGACCCATCTTGCTGCTGGAACCACTGAATGCAATATGAGAAACTAAAGTAAGTGTGGTTCTATGTATTTCAATGGGGTTTTAACTTTGATGCATAACTTCATCATTTTTGTATATTTTGACTGCACATTTTCAACAGTGCTTTTCTTGGGATCACATCTCATGACCATTCCTGGTAGCATTATACAAATCAGGCCCATCAGGTGATTTTGCAGCCATGTGGTAAAATCACCTTTTGGGAAGGATTTGAAAATTTTTACCACCCTTGTTTATGATGTGGGGTCATAAGAGGGCTACAGTAGTAGCCACAGACATTGCCAGCTATTTCCAGAAATTTCTGTGTTATTTCTAGAGAAATATCCTGCGTTCTGCATTTCCACAGTGGGGAAGCAGAGAGAAATTCTTTCAAAATTTTGTGAATATCTGGAAATAGCTGGCAATGTCTGTGGCTACTACTGTATGTTGAACATTTGGGTCAAATATAAAAATTGCAAAATTATGCATGTACCTTGACATTTTCCTACACTCACTCATAACTTTGGTAATTTTAAATATTTTGACTTCAAATGTTTAACATAGCCATTTTTTCACACCGCCTTGTGAAGGTGAAAGTTGTCATTTTTCACAGCTTGGCCAAAATGTGTTTTCACAGCTGTGGCATGTAATCATGTTTCAATGGTGCAGAAAGATGTTTTGGATGGGATTTGAAAATTTTCACCTACCGGGTTCATGAGGTGGGGTAATAAGAAGGCTATGCAGAAAATTTGGGCCCAGATATTCAAACTGCACCACAAAGTAGCACAATAGCAGGAGCAGGCACAAGTACAGTGCACCTATGTGCAACACGTGTGATATTCAAACATTGTGCAGGGCTAGATGCGCTTGCGTCACACAACTCAATATCGCAGCAGCAGTGCCATGGCACAACCAGGGATGCACAGTGGTGCATGTCTGGTGCAAATAGCACAACCAGGGATGCACAGTGGAGCAGGGTAGCAGTGCATCTGCACAACCAGGGATACTCAGGGACAGGATGCAGGGGTCCCCCACACATGGACGATATGGGCTGAGGAGCAGACAGCAGAACAGACAGTGCATCTCACACCCCATGAACCACCCAACCAAAGGAGAGCTGGAAGAACCACCGGCCCATGGAAACCTGCCACAATCCCACAGCTGGGGCAAGGTGCCCCAGCACGCCCCCTGTCAAGCTGTGACCAGCAAACAAGGAGGTCTGTCCACCCCATGCTACACCATCCCACCAATGCAGAGCACACCCTGCACAGCATTCCATGGACACCCTGCCCAGGAGCAATGCTCAACACTGTAGGACACCCCATGTATGCCACCATGCGCACTGTGACAATGCAACCCTGTGCACCATTGAGACATGCAAGGCAGCCCCACCGAGAGCACCCTGAAGCATGTGGCAGCAGACACCAATGAAACAACTGCAGACACAGTGCCACCCTACATGGCCCCCCAATGTACAGCTGAGAGACTGGCCATGTGTCGGCACATGAGGTACCACACATGCAACAGGGCATGCCCTGGACACCACCACCAGTGGTATAGCACCTGGAACACACCCCCAAGGACACACCCCATCCCAGCACTGGCCTCAACAGCCAGCAAAGAAGCCCACAGTGGTGCATGGAAGCATGTGCCACACAGGATGCAACACAGTGCATGGACAAACACCAACCCATACCCAAGCACACACCAACACAGGGACACAGTAGTGGGTTGACAAACCTGCTGGCGTGTGGCCACAGCAGCCGTGTACCCATGGCTAGCACCCCTCCATTGCACGGGTGTACCAGCCACCCTGTGCATGCAGCATGAAGCCATACACCACCAGCACGCAGCTGGAGCACAAGTGACAGACAGTGGAGCATATCCCCTGCAACAGAAACAAGCAACAGCATGGAGGGGGAACAAAAACAGCGGAGGCCACAGTGCCACCTAAGGCAGATGTGCACCACACCAGTGACAGGAGGCAACCTGGAATTGTGCCGGGTACAGTGGTTGTCCAGCATGGACAGCCACAACTGACATGCCAGCAGATGGTGCATATCACAGATATGCAAGGGTGTCAGCTGCACAGTTCATGGACGGTCTGACAGGGGCACCATGGACACAGAGCATGCACCATGGACCACTGCACAGGTAACCAGTGCACAGAGAACAACACACAAACCACAGACAGTGACTGATTACCCCACCCACACCATAGGCGGTTCCCCTCTGGACACACACGCCCATGCCTGCACCAACCCTGACACCATGCACACCACTGCAGCTGAGCACCTGTCACCTGCTGCAAATCATAGACCACCACAGTTGTCATAACAAAACAAATGTATTATAAATAGTCAAGAAACACAACTATATACATAGATATATATGACTGGGGGAAAGGGCCACAAACCAGGTGGGGGGGTAAGGGGCAGGGGTGAACAACTGGGAGAGGGAAGAAGGGGTGTGAGGGTGTGTCCAGGGAGGAAACGATCATCCGGGAGGCATTGAGGGCCTAACATCCGCCCCACTCTTTGGTCCTGTGGCATCTGTGTGACCTCCGTCTCTACACACCATGCCTCTCTAGCCACTGGAGGATTTCAAGGGATGCCCTTGAAAGCTGCAGCAACTCCTGCAAGACCCTCTCCAGAGCAATCCAACGCTGACCACCTACGACAAGGGAGCAAAGTCAATAGGTGTAAATGTTAATATTCTTCAGGTGGAGGATACTTCTAACTGAAGGGTGAAATAAGGAACTTAGAATTATCAGAAAAGGCAGTCTTTCAATCAACAGAGGGAGGTACAGCTTGCTTTACTTTTGTTACAATTGTTAAGATTTTCAGTGCAGGAAGTTTAAACCCACAGAGGCCAAATATTCTTTTCTGTGTCTGCCCTTCTGCACAGCCAACATGTTTTGGGGCTGACTGTTTTCAGAGCACAAGTCACCAGGCTGTTTTGGGGCTGGGGAGGTTTACCTGTGTCTGACTTGAATGTTTGGATTTTTCTCTGTTTGATAAGCAGGGTATTTTCTCTATAAAGTTGTCATGTATGGCATCTTGCTGACAGGAAGGCACTCATCGCAGTGGTAGGTCAGAGCTTTTAGCTGATTGTTTCATGAGGGCACAGTTTAGGCCCAAACCCTTCCCACCCCCCACCTCCCCACCCCAGGAAATAGTTCATTTATACCTGGGGTTCTGACATCATTTCCTCAAGAGGGCAAGGTGCATATCACTGTCATATCCTCTCTAGCACACTGCACTGACAATATAAGCATAAACATTATATAAATACATATATCTCTATATAACACACAAGAAAAAAACTAAACAAGGTAGACAGTTATGTGGGGAGTAGTACAATGTAATGGCTGTGGGGCAGCAGTCTTCCGGGAGTCTTTCTGGAGGCTGAGATGCTGCCCTGTTTGCAGACAACTATCTGCCTGAGGGAGGAAGTCGCCTGTCTTCAGGCGGCACAGGACAATAGCAAGGGAACCTCCCCCATCCAGGGAGCACCAGAACCACCACCACTACCTCAGAGGTTGCGAAGAAAGCACAGTAGTTGGACCACAGTGGGCTCAGGAAGGGTAAGGGTGGTGGAACAGAGGCACACCCAGTCAGTTGTTCCACTCCACAATCCATACACCATTCTGGGGGAGCACAGTTCCCCTATGGATGCACCGACAGAGGAGACTAAAGAGGGTGCAGACAACTGTCACAAGGGAGGCCCTCAGGAAGGAGGCAGAGGGCACCACAGGGAAAGAAAGCAGCTCCTGGTGGGGGACTCAATTATTAGGGGGATAGAACTGGGGGGAGCAGGGAAAACTGAAGAAAGGTGCCTGCCTGGTGCCATGGCTTGGAGGGACAGGAAGCGCATCCTTAGAATCACAAGAACAGTTGCACAGGAGTCTGAGCTGGACGTCATTGTCCACCTAGGGACAAATGACTTGGCTCATCATGAGATTAGAGCAGTGCAGAAGGACTTTGTAGAGTTGGTAAGGGGCTTAAGACAAGTAGCACACACAGTATACTTCTCAGAGGTGCTGCTTGTCAGTGGTATGGATGAGGTGAGGGTACTTTGCACCATGCAGTTTAATGAATGGTTGAAAAAATGGTGTGGGAAACAGGGGTTTGGCTTCATTGGGGACTGGGGCTCCACCTGGAGGGACACCAGCCTATACTGGCAGGATGGTCTGCATCTGTCCAGGAAGGGAACAAGTCTTTTGGGCAATTGGTTTAAATGCTTCATTGGCAAGCTTTTAAACTAGTCAAGGGGAAGCACTGATTAGCAGCAGGAAAATCCCAGCCTCCCCCTACAAAACAGGGTACTAAATGAGAAAAAGACCAAGGTACAAAGGTCAGTGGGGGATGCTGCTACAGAAGGTAAAGCCATCAAAAAATGGAGAGCAATGAGTACCAATGCCCGTAGTCTGGGTAACAAGCTTCCTGAATTAGTGGCCTTGATGGAGGAGGAACATCTGGATATTGTGGCAGTCACAGAAACTGGTACACACAGAACCATGACTGGGACGTAAACATACCAGGATACACTATCTACAGGAGGGACAGGGAGGGTAAAAGACAAGGAGGAGTAGCTCTCTACATAAGAGAAGGAATCAAAGCAACAGAACAAAGGATAAACAGGGAGGAGAAGAAGCACTGTGGGTCAGTTTGGAGGCAGGCAATGGCACCACAATCTGCACAGGGGTTGTATACAGATCCCCCTCTCAGAGGGAGGAAATGGACAAGGAAATGATAGAAAGTATACTTAGAATTGCCAATAAAGGGGAGATATTGCTGATGGGTGATCTGAATATGCCAGATGTTAACTGGAGTGCAGTTGCAGCAGCCACTTCTAAGAGTGGGGTTATTCTAGATGCCCTACATGGGGCATGCCTTAGACAGCTAGTATTGGAACCCACTCGAGAGGGAGCAATCTTAGACCTGGTCCTCTCAAATGGAGATGGAGAGAGGATCACAGATGTAGAAGTGGGTAGCCATCTGGGAACTAGCGACCATCGAACAGTATGGTTCACAATAAACACAGCAATAGAGTCAAGCTTCACAAGGCAAAAGTACTGGACTTCAGGAGGCTGACTTTGCTAAAATGGGTGAGTGCCTAAGGAATGCACTAGCAAATGGGCAGGAAGGAGGGTGGAAGAACAATGGAGAATAATAAAACTGCAATCACAGAGGTAACAAGCCTTTGTGTGAAGCAAATAAACAAAACAAAACGAGGTAAGAAACCACTATGGTTCTCAAAGGAGGTGGCAGTGAAGGTTCAAGAGAAAAAGAAAGCATTCAGAAATTACAAGGAATCACAGGAGGAGCAGGACAGAGAATTGTATCAGTTAAAGCAAAAGGAAGCTGGGAAGGCAGTCAGAACAGCAAAGACCCAAACTGAGGAAAAGATAGCCAACTCAGTTAGGAAGGGGGATAAAACCTTTTTTAGGTACATCAGGGAGCGAAGAAAGACTAAGGGAGGATAGTCAGGCTTAATAAAGGGGAGGGTGGGCAGAGGGTGACTGTGAAAAGGCAGAGATACTAAACAAATATTTTGCTCAGTATTTACAAATGAAGAGGGGGAGGTACCTAAAACAAACAATAGAAACACTCTGGATACAGAAGTTGATACCAGCCCATTTACAGAAGAAAGGGTTCTGAAAAAACTCTTAAAACTGAAGGTGGACAAAGCAATGGGGCCTGATGGGATTCATCCCAGAATTCTAAAAGAACTAAAGGTAGAACTAGTGACACCACTGACTACCCTCTTTAACAAATCATGGGAGGATGGGGTGGTACCTGAGGACTGGAGGAGGGCCAATGTGATTCCCTTCACAAAAGTGGGAGCAGGGCAGAAGCAGGAAACTACAGACCAGTTAGTTTAACCTTAGTGATAGAGAAAATGATGGAATCACTTCTGAAGGAAAGAATTGTCAAGTACCTAGAGGCCAGAGGGGCACAGGACCCAAGGCAGCATGGATTCACAGCAGGAAGGTCATACCAGACAAATCTAATAGATTTCTTCAACTAAGTGACCAAAGTAGTAGATCAGGGAGGGGCTGTGGACATGGCCTACTTAGATTTTAGCAAGGCATTTGACTCAGTCTCGCACAAAAGATTAATATACAAGTTAGCCAACCTGGTAGTGGGTCCCAAGATGATAGCCTGGGTAAAGAATTGGCTGGAGAATAGGACACAGAGGGTAATAGTAAATGGAGTCCACTCTGAAGAAAGGGGGGTTACTAGTGGGGTACCACAGGGTTCAGTATTAGGACCGGTCCTCTTCAATGTCTTTACATTGCAGAGGGACTGAAGGAAAGTATGTCTCTTTGCAGATGACACAAAGATCTGCAACAGAGTTGATGCACAAGGTGGGATGGAAAGGATGAGAAGGGACTTGGCAAGGTTAGAGGAATGGTCAAATGTATGGCAGCTTAGATTTAATGCAAAGAAGTGCAAGGTAATGCACCTGGGAAACAAAACCCAGGGAAGAGTACACAATGGGGTGAGATACTAACAACAACAAAATGGAAAGGGACCTGGGGTAGTCATATCAGATGACTTAAAGGTGGGCAAGCAATGTGAGAGGGCAGTAAGAGGGTTGGGGGATACTGGGATGCATAGGGAGAGGCATCACCAGTAGAAAACAGGAAGTTGTTATCCCTCTGTACAGACAGCTGGTGAGACCCCATCTGGAGTACTGTGTGCAGTTCTGGAGACCCAGTCTCCACAAGGACATAGGCAAGATGGAAGCTGTCCAGAGGAGGGCAACTAAAATGGTGCAGAGTCTACACTGGAAGACATATGAAGAGATACTAAAGGAGCTTAATATGTATAGCCTTGAGGAAAGCAGGGAGAGGGGGGACATGATAGAAACGTTCAAGTACCTCAAGGGAATCAACAAAGTCCAAGAGGGTAGCATCTTTCAAAAAAAAGAGGTGTGCAAGACCAAGAGAGCACAATTTGAAGATAGAGGGGGGCGCCTCAGAGGTAATGTAAGGAAGTATTTTTTCACAGAGAGGGTTGTGGATGCATGGATCGGCCTTCTGGAGGAGGTTGTGGAGTCAAAAACTGATTGAATTCAAGCATGCATGGGACAGCCATAAGGCAATTCTAGGGGGTGGGGTAGAAAGAAGTAGGCTGCTGGTTAACTAGGATCTGCAGCTTATCCATTAGGTAGGGAAATGGGCAGACTGGGTGGGCCAAGCGGTCCTTATCTGCCGTCAAATTCTATGTTTCTATGTTCCTATGTCCATCCTCCTGCAGCCCACCCATTGTGCATGACACACAGCCATGGGCCATGCCCCGTGATGGTGTGCGACAACCCACAGTGGTCGTGTCCACAAGACCTGCCCACCCAGGTGCACACAGCCATGTGGACCGCTGCACACACCCACCGCCCAAGTCCTGCACAGCACCACCGTGGCTGTACAGTGACATGGCTATGTGGTGCGAAGGCAGTGGCACAGCCATGTAGCTGGTGCATGTATGGCCCACCAGTGATGCACACCCACACATGCAGTGCCAGTGGACCATGCTGAGTGTACCGTGTGGTGTGCACATCAGTGGCATCAATAGATGGAGGCTGTGCCTCGCCACCTACCCCGCAACACAGCATGCACAGAATATCCATGAAGAAAGGTACTCACTTGCATCTGCAACATCTTGGCGCTGATGTAGATGGGGGCCGCCATCACATGGCTGTTGCTGGGCAGCCTCCTGATCCACACATGCCTGTGCCTCTTGGGCTTGTCACCTCTCCTCAGGGCCTAGGGTGCAATCATGGAGAGGGGAACATTAGTGCAAAACAGTAGCAAATGCCCCCGTGTGTGATCCTGCACAGCTCAACCATGCTGCAACCCCACCATGACCAAAATTGCCCACACTGGACAGCACCCCCGGGGTGGACACATGGCCACCATGAAACCCAGATGGATGCTACCAGTGTATGGATGGAGCACCTACCTGGACGTGGCACTGCCCCTTGCCTGGCACGTGCCCATAGATGGGCAAGCCTGTCTAGGTCCCTCCGCTGGAGGTCCCCATAGCAGTGGCGACACTGCTCTGGAATTCTGGAGATACCAGTGGCCTCCTCCAGTGACACTGCCACCTCCTCCCACACTGCACTCCTAGCCCTATCCAAGGGCAAATCCCCAAACAGGGCCCCAGCATGGGGCTCTACAATGGCCACCAAATTGGCCAGCTCAAGAAAGCTCGACAGTGCTGCTCTCCTGTGTGTCATGACTAGAGCAGCTAGGATAACAAAATAGCGCTCTGTAGCACATGTCCGCCACATACAGATGTTGCACGGTACAGTTCTGCCATTCCCCATCGCACTGTCACCGAACAGCGTGATAGGGGTGCACCCATGCGGTCGCATGGCACCTGGAGCAAAGGTGTACTGGAGGGTCAAGGGTCTGTCACACACGGACCGCCACAGCGTGATTGGGACTCCCTGCATGTAGCGCGGTCGGGTGCCTGTGTGTGATGCCCTGCAGTGACCTACCGCACTGTGGCA
Source organism: Neoceratodus forsteri (assembly GCA_016271365.2). Taxonomy (NCBI): domain Eukaryota; kingdom Metazoa; phylum Chordata; order Ceratodontiformes; family Ceratodontidae; genus Neoceratodus; species Neoceratodus forsteri. The sequence goes on from CM057454.1 coordinate 284,617,407, forward strand.
CCATGATGCCTACAGCACTCCAGGGCACATGCGCTCTACATATGAACAGTACACTAGTGCTGCTGGCACAGTGGTGGCCATGCCCTGCACTGCCTTCCGTGCTCAGCACGCCATCAGCACAGCAGGCATTGGCATCAGCACCCCCGGGCATGTGTTTTGCGGTGCCTACTGTGCACGTCACAGAGCTGCGCCTTTGCCTGAACACAGTCAACACAATTGCGCAAGGTGCAACAGCACGATATTCAGTCAGCATATGCAAATCAGCTCATCAGCAATTCTGTGGTGCAGCCACTACAATAGCATCCACTTAAAGTTACACCTCACCTTGTTTGCATGCCTTGCGCTATATAAATGCGACAGGGGGCTTCAGAGGTTATTGTTTGGTATTGCAGTCTATTATGGTGGGTAGCATGCTATTTGGAAGTGTGGACTATGCTGTGTGGGAGATGCATGGGACTGCATATTCAGAGGTAATACCTGTCATTCCCACAGGATCAATAATGACCAAACGTGAGGAGAAGGAGGAAGAACAGAGATGTGGGAGATGGAGGAGGCCAACTTCACCTGGGCAGAATCAGATGCCCTGTTTGAGGCCTACCTCGATAGGGTACTGCTGCTCAGTGGGCAGCGGGGGAACACCAAATGCCCATGCTGTGGCATGGGATGAGGTAGCGCGTGCCATCAACCAGCATGGCAGCCACCAGCAGTCTGTGCAGGAGTGCAAGAAGAAGGTAGACACAGACAAGACGATAAAAAATAAGGTGGCTGCCATCAGGGCAGCACGTGCTGCAACTGGTGGTGGACAGCAGGATGTGCCATGCCTGATGCCACAGGAGGAGCAGGTGGCTGGCAGCATGCAGCGTTGTGCCCTAGTGGGCGTTCCAGGTGGTGGTTTCCAGATGGGTGGCAGCCCGTCACTGCATGATAGGTCCTGTTCTGTCACTGTGTGGGGGGGTGGGGGGAATGTCACAGGGTAGGGCAGAGACATTAATGCTACTGTGTTCCCTTACAGCTCCTGAGCGTCTACATGGGTCAGCAGTGGAGGGTGTGTCCACTGAGGGTGATAACCTGGACATGGAGGAGAGCCCATCCACCTCCACAGGTGTCTGAGGGTCAGGACAACAGTATACCTGCCTGTCTGTCCATACTGAAGTTGATGGTGCTGGTGCGGAGGAGGCACTGCCCGTGTCCCAGGGTGACAGCATCCATGGATGCCACCATGCTGTGACATGGACTGGTGCTGGATCCGGCACCAATGATGATGGAGCACACATCATGGACAGTGATACATGTGGGCCACAGGATGGCCCCACAGCAGGTAACAGCATGGGCATAGCTGTGGGTGGTGCTGCCGTGGAGGCCTGCATGACATCACAGTCCCAGCCTGTGCCTGTATGCACCAGTGGGGCAGCACTGATGTGCATCCAGGCCAGTGGGGCTGTTGCAGCCTCTGCGGCAGCACCAGTGAACCCTGGTGAGTGGCGGCAGGAGGGACAGTGTCAGCAGTCGGCCAATGGCGACAGGGGACAGTGTCGGGGGGTGGTGTCAGTGCACCACGTTTGGACATGCCCCAGCATGGCTCTGGTGTGCAGCACCCATCATCAAGGGTTGATGCCCAGCACAGCCAGGAACACCATGAGGGACATCATGCCGATCCGGCGGATGACTTCTTTGATGAGCACAGCCGACTACTCCAGGCTTCCATGGATCAGCAGTCATGGATTGTTAGGGTGGTGGATGCACTCAGTGCAGTTCTGTGCCAGACAGAGGAGAGGCGCAGCAGAGACCATGCTCTTCCCCTGGCAGAGATGGCCCGACAGCGGGAGGATGTAACTGCTGCCATTGACAGGCAGACACGTGCATTCACAGCTGTCATGGCCACATTGGGCACACAGTTTGTTGCACATGCACCGCAGACACCACCCAGTGTCACACCCACCCCCCATTCCCGGTGTCGTGCAACACCCTCCATGTCAACACTGGGTTCAGCTGTGGGCATCCTGATCACGCCTGGTGCTGGCATGTTCGGTGAGCTGCAGGCCCCTGCTTGAACATGGTTGCGTTCCCACAGCGTCACCCCTGGGGGACCGTCGGTGCCACCCCATGAGGCCATTGGTCAGCCTTTCATGGCTGGCAGGTCTCGGTGGGGCCGTCCACGCATCCATGGTGGTCGTGGCACTGTGCCGCGTGACTGACCTGCCTCCCACCATGGCTATTGTCTGACGCTGCCCTGTGTGCAGTGTGTTGTGATACGTGTGATGCATGGGTGGGGTACTCGGCCCTGCACACACACACGGTCCATGTACACACCCTCCTGGCTGCTGGCCACTGTGGCATATGCATGATGATGCCTGTGTTGCACTGTCCACCAGTGTGCAATGGTGCCCAGTGTCTGAGACATGCACAATAACGGGCACTGAGCGTGGTTGTCTGTGGATCTGTGTGTGGCTAGGGGTAGCAGTCGGGGTCAGCGTGCCTTCTACCCCTTGTGCATCTCCTGTGGGGTGTGTGGGTGGGTGTGTGTGTGTGTGTGTGTGTGTGTGTGTGTGTGACCTCGTGTCATGTTAGGCCTTGCCCATCCCTGATGGCATGTGCAGTTCCATGCTCAGCCAATTCCCTCACTGCTATGTGCCCCTGGGATTCGTCCATGCGTGTTTGTGGGTTGTGCCCTTGCCATTGGTGGTTGAACATGGCCCCATGACCTACCTGTGTTGGTCGAAGTGCTCCTCTGTGATGGTGTCTCAGTGAAGCTGTGACATCCAGATCAGGCGGGGATCCCTTCGCCCAAGGGGTGGCTGTCCATCACTGTCTGTACCAGTGTCATCATCATCCCCATCACTGTCCCCCTCTTCGACCACTACTGCTACCCCACAGTTGTTGGCCATGTTGTGCAGGATGCAACAGACCAGAAATAGCCTGCAGGCCTTCGAGGGGCTGTACTGTAGGGCACTGCCAGACGTGTCCAGGAAACAGAAATGTGCCTTCAGCATCCCGAACACCCACTCTATGACATTACGTGTGGTGGCATGTGCCTCATAGTACCGTTGCTGCGATGGGGTCGCAGGGTGCTGGTATGGTGTGAGCAGCCAGGGACAGAGTGGATAGCCACTGTCACCTGTGTGTAGAGGGTGGACATTAATATGGTGGTCAGTGTCGCTCTGCCATGGGCCGTCAAGGCCGGTACCCATGGCACCTCTGACTATGCACCCCCCACCCCAGATGCCCATGTCATCCTCCGTGATATGCATACTCACCCACTAGGTGGCCAGTGGGGATGTCCCCACTCTCGAACCTGTGGCACAGTGCAGACTGGTGCCAGCACAGACATTGGTTATGCACCCCTTGGCATTGCACTCCACCTGGCAGTTGATGCTGGCATAACCCTTTTGGTTGATGCATGCTATACCATCTGGGCCAGGTGGTGTGCGGATGGCTACATGGGTGCAGTCAATGGCCCCGAGCATGCCAGGCATATGTGCTACCCTGTGGAACTCTTGTATGAATTCTGTGTGCTCCGCCTGTGTGCTGGGGAAATGGATGTACTCCACAGCATGTGGCAGCAGTGCGCTGAGGAATTGTGTGAGTAGGTGTGATGCAGCCTACTGAGTTATGCCTGTTGTGTCCCCTGTTGGTCTCTGGAAAGTGCCAGTGGTGAGCAGGCACATGACAGCTGTCACCTTTGTCTCCACTGACAGAGCATGGCTCCGTCATGTGGGTGCCTGCATCTCATCACTGTACAGCTCACAGAGCTGCCTCAGGATCACCCAGTTCAGGTGGTACCAGCCCACAATCTCTGTGTCACTGTAGTGCTCGAAGGTGGTGCAGGCTCGGTACCACCTGTTGGGGGCATACCGCCAACGGGCCTTTCCATGTCCGCACCCCCCTGCTGCCTGCCTTCTCACACCCCTCATTACCGCCTCCATCTGGAAGGTGGCAGGCCATGTCCCTGGCTGGTGTTCCCCCCTGGCAGCTGTTATCCTGTTCCCCGCGCTGTCCTTTGTGATGCTTCCCCTGCACCGGGTACACCTCCAGCCTTTGCCTGTCCTGCCTACTGCCAATGCCCTCAGTCAACTGTGGCACTTCCCTGTCTCTCCTGCACAGTGGCACAGGCTCCCCACTCCTGTCCTGTTCCTGTTTGTTCCCACGTGTGCCCTGTCCTTCTCCTGCCCAGTCCCACTCACTGCTACCCTCTTTCCTGTTGCTGTCACCTTGCTCCCAACTCTGGCTTCCCTGTAGCATTCTTGCACCTCGCTCTTGTTCCTTTTTATTTTGGATCATTTCCACTATTGCACAACTTCCACTTGCTCCCCTATTGCGCATGGCGTATGGTGTTGAATATAGCACTGCACCATTTATTCATGGTTCTTCCCCCTACAGTTGCACATGCATTCATTACCATTGCACTCTTGCACATTGCGACTTGTGCGGAGCACATGCCTCCCGCTGAATATCGCAGAATGGCGTATTTTCATACTTGCACTGGCACATCTCTATTGTGCATGGCTCAACCCTTTTGAATATCTGGGCCTTGGTGTACAAATAGGATAAAATGTCCAACTTATGAGTGAACATTGCAGTATTTCAGCATTCACTCTTAACTTCACTAATTGTAAATATTTTGACTCCGAACTTTCGACATACCACCTCATTAATGTGACACTTGTCATTTTTAAAATCCTGGGTGAGAGGTGTTCTCAGACTTCTGGTGTGACATGATGTTTTGTCCAATATACTATAAATGGTATCTGGACCCATATAGAAACCTTTCTGGAATCCAAGCAATCTCACTACATGAATGACATGGTCTTAAATGGCATCAACTGCAATGATCCAGCAACTATTGCCAACTCTTTTAATACCCACTTCTCTGACCTGTCTGACCTTACCTCAGCTTTAAAATCAACAATACCAACATCATTCACATACCTTGACCCTAAGCAGCCACCTTTCTACTTCAAAGCCATAACCGATACAGACGTGCTTAAGTTCCTAAACTCCATCTTGGACAGCATTAGTGTAGGCTCTGTTGGTCTTGAGCCTAAGCTTTTAAAACTGGTTGCCCCATTTATTGTTGGGCCTCTGTCTAGAATTTTCACCCTGTCCCCTTGTCATAGTCATGTCCCTGACATATGGAAATTAGCTAGAATCACACCAGTCTTTATAAAAGGGGACAAAAAAGATATATCCAATTACCAATTAGCTATTCTCTCAGCTCTGAGTAAGGTACTCGAAAAACTAGTGGCTTTACAAATGGTCAACTTTCTTTCTAAACACAATTTCCTCTCACCTAAACAGCACAGTTTCCATAAGAGGCACAGTACCTTCACCGTCTTACTCTAATTCACAAATGACACCCTATGTGTTGTGGATTCTGGCCTCCTAACAGAGGCAGCATTTATAGACCTGATAAAGCTTTTGATCTTGTGAACCACTCCATACTACTGGGTAATCTTCAATCCCTTGGTTTCTCAGACCAATCAGTGGCCTGGTTTAAAAGTTACTTATCAAACAGAGTTCAGGTTGTCAAATTCAACTCAGCCTTATCTGATCCAACATTCATCAGTGTAGGAGTTCCCCAGGGCTCCATTTTGGGTCCTCTTCTCTTCTCTATTTTTATAAATCATGTTGCACTGAATATTCCTGCTTTTTCCACCATCCTTTATGTGGACAATCATGTGCTTTATTCGAGTTCCAATGATACTTGCGATTAACCATAACCTTTCCTCTGCCTTCCTTAGCATTCACTCTTGGCTCTCCAGGCATTAACTTATACTCAGTGCAAGAAAAACTCAGTCAATGTTATTTGGCTCTGCTACCAAACTAAAAACCTATAAGAATTTGCACAATATACCTTGCCCAGATGGCTCCAGTTTGGAGTCTGTAAGCTCCTTCAAATACCTGGGGGTCCTACTTGATGGGACCCTGGACTTCAACCAAAATATTTTGGCTACCTGTAAATCTGTGAATAGCAAAACTGGAATTGCCTATAAAAGTAACCATGTCCTTACACCCTTCACTAGACTGGTTATTGCTCATGGCATATTACTCCCTACACTCACCTGTGGTGCCATCACTTCTCTAAATGCATCAAAAGCCAGTCTCAGAAAATGGGATTCGATGTACAATAATATTTGTAGGTATGCCTCTGCCTCTACAAGGTTCAAACATCATTGCCAACTGTATGCAGATCTAAACTGGTCTTCACCAACCACACATAGGCTCCTCTCCCTGGGCACCTTGATGGATAGCATCATTAGAAGTAGAACCCTTGTCTCACTGGCCTCCATGTTGCTCCCGCAGTCCTCCTCCTATAGCCTTAGATCAGTTGATAGATCCTGTCTATGCATGCCAAGATGCAAAACCTCTATGGGTGCTTTTGCATTCTCCCATGCTGCTCCTAAACATTGGAAATCTCTCTCTCCCTAAGCTGTACGACTTGCCCCAAGTCACGCCCTCTTTAAAAAGAAGTATCGAGAACTTATTCATCTTGCCTCTTGCACATGTTTTAAACCTCCCTAGGTACTTCACAGTCTCCTCTACTGTTGCCTCTACTCACACTGTATCCTGAGACCTTGCCTTGCTATTATTAAATTTGCACTGTTTCTCACCAACGGACCTGTACTTGCACCTTATTTTGGTTCCAGGCTAAAATCACCCTAAAGCCTACTTGGAATACTCTTGTAATTCACATCTTGCTCACCCTGTTAACTTGCCTATCTCACTGCCTTCTACCCTGCCATGACTATATCTGTATCTAACTAATTGTACCTAGTTCCTTACCTTGTATATAATGCTACTCATGCTAAGTTTTTACCATGTATATAATGTACTTGACATTGTTCTTCTCTGTAAATTTGCCTGTTAACTGCCCTCTGCCTTACCATGACTATATTTGTATCTTACTTTTTGTACCAAGTTCCTTCCTTTGTATATACTGCTTTTTATGCTAATGTTTCTACCTTGTACATAATGTAATTGACTTTGTTCTTCTTCTTCTTCACTTCTTTGTAACCTCCCGGGTCATGTCTGAAAATAGTCATGTCTGTGGCTAGTGCGCCTACCCGGTAAACAAAAACTAAATAAATAGAATAAATAAATGATACAAGTCATGTTTACACGGTGAATCATAAAGTGAATATTTTGATAATGTTGATTAAAAATATATATATATATATATTTATATATATATATTATAGTGGCACAGTAGTGCCACTATAGTTAGGGTTGAGGAGCCATTTACATGTTAATCCTAACATTTTGCACCTTAATAACTTTGCAACCATTTGACAGATTTGCCTGAAATTTGGAATACACAATCAAGACCCATATGCCTTGGGATCTGCCAAGTTTTGTACCAGTCGCATACATGGCTGTGGAGTTATTAAGCGTGATCTGCGTGCGCATTTACGCTTTTCTGGAATTTTACTGTCGCGCATACAGGTCGCATGGTTTGCATCACCAGTCTGAAATCTTCAGGGAACGTGCGGCTGGGGTCCCCAATGTGCCCTTTGAAGATTTCGTGAAAAAATATTAAACGGTTCAAAAGTTATTAAAAAAACAAGTTCCCATTATAAGTCAATGGGAAAAGTTAAAAAGTTCGACAATGTCGCAAATGCAGTTTTTACTTTCACAACGGCCCTTTTACTGTCACAAATCTGCCATTTTGTTTTCAGTTAGCAATCAGAAAAATGCTTGGCATTTAAATTTGGGACCCTCTAGCAACCTAATTATTTTGTATTCACCTAGTTGGACCCTGAGGATGCTAGCCATATCTTTATTTTGGGGTAAAACACCCCAGAAATATGTTTTTCAAATTTCTGGAAAAAGTATTTTCACAAAGTACTGTCACACTTGTGACACTGTCAAATTAATTTGCGAACGCTTTCACAAACTGCGAAAGTACTTTTCTAGGTTGTGGGAAGATGACGGCAATTCATTGGCACCCTGCTGCAAAAGAATGGTTTGGTGTTTTGGCCTGAAATTTGGAGGGAACGCAGCCGACATCTCACAGATGTGCCTTTCAGTATTTCGTTGAAAAAATATTACATGTCACCAAAGTTACAGCACTCCAAAGTTGACACTTTTTCCCATAGGATAACATTACGGCATCCGACGCATTACAGGAATCCTTTGGCGCCCTGCTGCAAAATAACGGTTTGGTCTTTTGGTCTGAAATTTGAAGGGAACACAGCCAACATCCCACAGATGTGCCTTTTTGTGGTTTAGTAAAAAATATTATAGGGAGTCAAAGTTATGGCACTCTGAACTTCTCTTTTTTTCCCATAGGATAACATTATGGTGTTCACCACGCCTTTCAGGGCCCGTATCTCGGAAACAGTGTGAGATACGGACTTTTCATCAGAAAAATGCCTAGCCCCCAATGGGGGCTAGGCATAAAGCTAGCCAGGAAAGTCATAAATCATATGACTTTTAATTTTTTTTTCTACAGTATGTCGTACGGTTCCTGAGATATAAGCAATTTAGTATTTCAACCCCTCATTTTCTGCTCTGAGAAGCATTATTATCCATGCATTCTTTGTACTCACTGTCTTTCTCTATGCAACTTTTGGGGAAAATCAGCCTGTGCGCTTCCATTACTGTTACTGTTATCATTTCCGCTTGCGGTTCTGTTCTCGTTTCACTTAACGCTCACTTCTACGCCACCATGTGCATTACCCTTTTCATTTTCATTTGCATTTCCTTTTGCGTTGTTTTTAACATTTCTGTCTACACTATTGTTTCTCTTTCTTTTTCGCTTTGCGTCACCATGTGCATTACCATTAGCGTTTGCGGGCACAATGTCACTATGTGACAAGACATCACGTGGCGGGAGCATGGGGACCAAAGGGCCCCGCGCTCCCGCCGCCAACTTACAGTCAATATTTCTCATTATCATTCTCAAAAAGAAGGGAAATTATCGGCAAAAAAATCTATTTAATGCATTAGTTAGGGTTGTTCCACACCGACAAAAGCAAGGAAATTCAGTGTTAGGGTTGAAAGCCCCCCTTGGACCCCCCCAACCAGCACTGGGGTGTGCATTAGGGTGTCGGTCCTAACTCCCACCCCATTCTCCTACACCTCTGCTTCTTTACACATGTGATGGGGTGAAAGTTATGGCTGACAACCCTAATGCACACCCCAATGCCGTTGGGGGTGTGGGGGGTCCAAGGGGGGCTTTCAATCCTAACACCGAATTTCCTCACTTTTGTCAGTGTGGAACAACCCTAACTAATGCATTAAATGGAGTATTTTGCAATATATATATATATATATATATATATATATATATATACAGGCACTGTACCACCAGTATAGTTAGGGTTTAACTGTCACTTCTATGTTAACCCAAAAGTTTGCACTTTAATAGCTTTGTAACCATATGACTGATGTACACAATATGTTTCATTCATTGTCAGGAACCACAGATCTCTTGATGTGGCAAGTTTTGTTCAAGTCAGATGTGTAGTTTTAGAGATACAGAGTGTTACAAAATGTGAAAATTACCATTTGGGTGCAATTCCTTTGCCACGCCATATCTCCAAAATAGCATGGGGGTCTGGTTTGAAATTGTTAGGGTATATGGGGTCTGGGTCATAGATGTGTCTTTTGAAGGTTTGGTGAAAAAATACTAATCCATTCAGAAGTTATTGAACTTTGAAGTTTCTCATTGTAGCCTTTGGGAAAAATTATATGTGCCATGCAAAAGCAGTTTCTGCTTTTGTGATAGCACTTTTTCATGCCACAAATGGATCAGTAGTGTCAGGCTGCTGCCATCTTGTTTTCCGTTAGTGGTGGGGAAAAATCGCTGTAATTTAAAAAAATACAGCCTCTTGGTAAGCACCAACAGTTGTGTTTACCTAATTGGGGCCCAAGAAACATGATTCTGATGTTAGTTTTAAAACAATTAATGTCTGAAAATGTGTTTTTTTACATTGGCCATTGGTAGTGTTCAAATTTGTGGGACTATTTTTGTGAATTTACCACACAAACTGCCACAGTTTTCATGCAACTAACTGCATTATTATATGAAAACTGCCACAAATTGTGGCACTGTTTCACAGAAACTGCCGCAGTTTGTGGCACTGCCTTAATTTAAAAAAAAAACATCGGACTCTGTAAATGGTCAAAATCTTTCTTGGCCATTTTTGGGCCAAAATAAAGGCATAATTGTGTTGCTCGGTCCCCGTTTAGGTAAACACCTGTTGGTGCTTACCTGATGAAATGATCTTTTATTCTTTTTTTGCCTCCTATGGGGCCAAGGCATGTTTTATATCCAGAAACTATTTTTGCTGACATCGGGGTGCCCAATCCCCATGCCGGTGGTAGAAGTCCACCCCTCACCAGTGTGGGACACTGGGGAGCCCATTCCCAGTGTTCCCAGTTATGTCCTACCCCCAGTACTTGTAAAAATATTGTTTTTGCTGCCATCGGGGTGCCCAATCCCCGTATTGACACTAGAACCCCTCCTCCAGTGTGTGACACTGGGAACCCCACTCCCAGTATCACCAGCTATGTTCTACCCCACCAGTACTGTGGGACACTGGGGAACACACCCCCAGTGTACCAAAATATTGTTTCAATTTTACCTGTGAAAAAGGAAAACAGTCCCTGGATGTCTTTTATTTATCATGAAAAACAGAATGCGGTTCCTTATCATCTTTCCCGTCCCTCTACCCCATCGCAACCATGCCAATAAGCACCCAGCACACCACCAGCACCCTTGCCCTATACTTACCACCAGAGAAAGTCAGCTGTCATCTTCTGTGGACCGGGACATATCTGCACCTGTGGCACAGAATGGCATTGCAGTCGCACAGAATAAGTTTTGGTGGAGATTTTAACATTTTCTGTACCAGGTACATGTCCTGGGGTAATTAGATGGCTATGGTGAAAACTTGCTCATGCAGCTATGAAGGGATGGGAATACAGGGTCTGAATGACCCTGCACTTCCACATTAAAATAAGGACAATCATGGAGTATGGGACATGGAGATGAAGAAGAATTACAATGGGCCTGATTCCAAGTCCAATGTCTCAACTCACCAGTGTATGCTAGTTATGACAGTCACCACTACACCAGGGACCCTGCATCCATTCCAAGAGCAGCAAGGTCCCTGCAATTGTGACATGCTGGTTACGCCATGCAGAGGCTAACACCATAAGCATGGTGTAGAAGCCTGACATGTTGCAAGTTCCGGCCCACTACTGGCAGCCCCCAAAGCCCCCCACTCCAGAACATCATGACATACACCAGGAGGCATGGGGTGGCAGGACAGGTGGCACAGGAGTCTGGGGGCACACTGGAGATCAGACCCCAGGGTTCCCCAATTTTGGGGGGTAAGGGGCAGGGGTGTGCCTGTGGGGGAATGGAGAGTACATCTATGCCATTGCTGCAGTGCTGCAGAGTGGGCATCTGATGGACGGCACCATCAGATGACCCTTAGAGCAACTCTGAGCTGCTCTAACTTAGCTCTGCTAGTGCAGCTCTTAGAATCACAGCAGTGGGTTAAGGCAGCTGTCCTCTTGGAACTGGACACTGTTGCTGCTGTAACCCACACTTGTGCCATGCCATTGCAGGCTGTGGCATAGTGAGTGGTGTAACCCATGGTGGCCTATCCTGCAGCCAACATGGCGCAGGTCACTCCTGGAATTGGCGTGTAACACATGATGTAAGTCACCAGCTATGTCAAGGGTTTGGTGTATCTTGGCTTATGTCTGCATATGCCGACTTGGAATTGGGCCCCATGTCTCTACACGTACAGATAGTCCCATAAACAACTATGGCTATGGTGAGACTTTCACATAAAATAAGGAAATTCATTGCAAACACTCTGTTATTGCATAAGTTAAGGTTCATATTACAGTAACAAAAGTATGGAAATGTGGTGTTAGATTTCCCAACCCTAACACCCCATTCCAGCCCCACCAACCCCTTCACTGTACCCCTCAACCCCACCCTCCCCACACACCATCAGGTGTCGGGTGTGTCTTGGGGTTGTTGACACTAATTCTCACCCCATTCTCCAATGCTGTACCATCTCAGCTTCCTTGCACATGTAATGGGGTGAGTGTAGGGTCAACGACCCGAAGACACATCCTAATGCCCGTTGATGTGTGGAGGGTGGGAGTGGGTTCGGGGGTAGGATTGGTTGGGAGGTGGAATGGGATGTTAGGGTATATATATATATATATATATTATGGTAGCACAGTAGTGCTACCATAGTTAGGATTGAGGAGCCATTTACATGTCAAACCTAAAATTTTGCACCTCTATAACTTTGCAATTGTTCAACGGATTTGCCTGAAATTTGGATATATGATCAAGAACCATACATCTTGGGATCTGCCAACTTTTGTACTGTTCGAATATACGGCTGCAGAGTTATTAAGCGTGATCTGCCCGCGCATTTACGCTTTTTTGGAATTCATTGCTCATCTCTGCAGGTCACACGGTTTGCATGACTGTTCCAAAAATTTCAGGCAATGTGTGGCCGGGGTCCCCGAATTGCCTTTTGAAGATTTTGTGAAAAAATATTAAATGGTTCAAAAGTTATTTGAAAAAACAATTTGCCATTATAAGTCAATGGGAAAAGTTAACAAAAAGTTCGACAGTGTCGCAAATGCACTTTTTAGTGTCACAAATGGCCCTAGTAGTGTAGCAAATCTGCCATTTTGTTTTCAGTTAGTGATCAGAAAAATGCTTGGCATTTAAATTTGGGACCCTCTAGCAACACAATTATTTTTGTGTTTACCTAATTGGACCCTGAGGATGCTAGGCATGTCTTTTTTGAGATTAAACACTCTAGAAATATGTTTCTTCAATTTCTGGAAAAGTAGTGACAAAGTAGTGTCACACTCATGAAAGTGTCACAAATGCTTGCAAAAGCTGTCACAAATCACGACACGACTTTTTCAGACTATGGACAATGACAGCAGTTCTTTGCTACTCTGCTGCAAATGAACAGTTTGGTCTTTTGGGCTGAAATTTGGAGGATGGCAGCCAGCATCTCTCAGATGTGCCTTTGGTGGTTTGGTCACAAAATATTGCATGAATACAAAGTTACAATACTCTGAAGTTAACACTTTTCCCATAGACTAACATTGCGGCCCGCTGCATGACAGGAATTCTTTGCCACTCTGCTGCAAAATAACGGTTTGGTCTTTTACACTGCAATTTGAGGAAGAAAGCCAACATCCCACAGATGTGCCTTTTGGTGGTTTAGTGATAAAATATTACAGGCGGCAAAGTTATGGCACTCTGAACTTCCCTTTCTTTCCCATAGGATAACATTACGGCATTCGCCTTTCAGTGCCCGTATCTCGAAACAGTGTGAGATACAGACTTTATAAGCAATTTAGTATCCCAACTCCTCATTTTCTGCTCTGAGACCCATTATTATGCAACAGTAAAGGGCCATTTGGAAAGTAAAACTGCATTATTATGCATACATTCTTTGTACAGCTTTCTCTTGTGCAGCTTTTGGGGAAACCATCCTGTGCACTTACATTACTGTTACCATTTCTGCTTCCGCTTGTGGTTCTGTACCCATTTCAATTACCGTTCCCATCTATGCCACCATTTGCATTACCCTTTGCGTTTTCATTTGCGCTTATGTTTGCGTTATTTTTACCATTTGTGTCTACAGTACTGTTTCTCTTTCTGTTTCGCTTTGCGTCACCATGTGCTTTACCATTTGCATTTGTGGGCACTGTGTTACTCCCTCCGCTGCATTACATTCACTATTTCTCATTATCATTCTCAAAAAGAAGGGAAGTTAGAGGCAAAAAACTCTGTTTAATGCATCAGTTAGGTTGTTCACAGCAACGAAAGTGAGGAAATTGGTGTTAGGGTTGAAAGCCCCCTAGGACCCCAGCCCACCCCCAACCGGCATCTGGGTACACATTGGGGTCATTGGTCCTAACTTTCACCCCATTATCCTATACCTCAGCTTCTTTACACATCTGATGGGGTGAGAGTTAGGCTCGATGACCCCAATGTGCACCCCAATTCTGGTTGGGGGTGGGCTGGGGGGAATGGAGAGTACATCTATGCCATTGCTGCAGTGCTGCAGAGTGGGCATCTGATGGACGGCACCATCAGATGACCCTTAGAGCAACTCTGAGCTGCTCTAACTTAGCTCTGCTAGTGCAGCTCTTAGAATCACAGCAGTGGGTTAAGGCAGCTGTCCTCTTGGAACTGGACACTGTTGCTGCTGTAACCCACACTTGTGCCATGCCATTGCAGGCTGTGGCATAGTGAGTGGTGTAACCCATGGTGGCCTATCCTGCAGCCAACATGGCGCAGGTCACTCCTGGAATTGGCGCTGGTGTAACACATGATGTAAGTCACCAGCTATGTCAAGGGGTTTGGTGTATCTTGGCTTATGTCTGCATACGCCGACTTGGAATTGGGCCCCATGTCTCTACACGTACAGATAGTCCCATAAACAACTATGGCTATGGTGAGACTTTCACATAAAATAAGGAAATTCATTGCAAACACTCTGTTATTGCATAAGTTAAGGTTCATATTACAGTAACAAAAGTATGGAAATGTGGTGTTAGATTTCCCAACCCTAACACCCCATTCCAGCCCCACCAACCCTTCCACTGTACCTCAACCCCACCCTCCACACACCATCAGGTGTCGGGGTGTGTCTTGGGGTTGTTGACACTAATTCTCACCCCATTCTCCAATGCTGTACCATCTCAGCTTCCTTGCACATGTAATGGGGTGAGTGTAGGGTCAACGACCCGAAGACACATCCTAATGCCCGTTGATGTGTGGAGGGTGGGAGTGGGTTCGGGGGTAGGATTGGTTGGGAGGTGGAATGGGATGTTAGGGTATATATATATATATATATTATGGTAGCACAGTAGTGCTACCATAGTTAGGATTGAGGAGCCATTTACATGTCAAACCTAAAATTTTGCACCTCTATAACTTTGCAATTGTTCAACGGATTTGCCTGAAATTTGGATATATGATCAAGAACCATACATCTTGGGATCTGCCAACTTTTGTACTGTTCGAATATACGGCTGCAGAGTTATTAAGCGTGATCTGCCCGCGCATTTACGCTTTTTTGGAATTCATTGCTCATCTCTGCAGGTCACACGGTTTGCATGACTGTTCCAAAAATTTCAGGCAATGTGTGGCCGGGGTCCCCGAATTGCCTTTTGAAGATTTTGTGAAAAAATATTAAATGGTTCAAAAGTTATTTGAAAAAACAATTTGCCATTATAAGTCAATGGGAAAAGTTAACAAAAAGTTCGACAGTGTCGCAAATGCACTTTTTAGTGTCACAAATGGCCCTAGTAGTGTAGCAAATCTGCCATTTTGTTTTCAGTTAGTGATCAGAAAAATGCTTGGCATTTAAATTTGGGACCCTCTAGCAACACAATTATTTTTGTGTTTACCTAATTGGACCCTGAGGATGCTAGGCATGTCTTTTTTTGAGATTAAACACTCTAGAAATATGTTTCTTCAATTTCTGGAAAAAGTAGTGTCACAAAGTAGTGTCACACTCATGAAAGTGTCACAAATGCTTGCAAAAGCTGTCACAAATCACGACACGACTTTTTCAGACTATGGACAAAATGACAGCAGTTCTTTGCTACTCTGCTGCAAATGAACAGTTTGGTCTTTTGGGCTGAAATTTGGAGGGATGGCAGCCAGCATCTCTCAGATGTGCTTTTTGGTGGTTTGGTCACAAAATATTGCATGAATACAAAGTTACAATACTCTGAAGTTAACACTTTTTCCCATAGACTAACATTGCGGCGTCCGCTGCATGACAGGAATTCTTTGCCACTCTGCTGCAAAATAACGGTTTGGTCTTTTACACTGCAATTTGGAGGGAAGAAAGCCAACATCCCACAGATGTGCCTTTTGGTGGTTTAGTGAAAAAATATTACAGGGCGGCAAAGTTATGGCACTCTGAACTTCCCTTTCTTTCCCATAGGATAACATTACGGCATTCGCCGCGCCTTTCAGTGCCCGTATCTCGGAAACAGTGTGAGATACAGACTTTATAAGCAATTTAGTATCCCAACTCCTCATTTTCTGCTCTGAGACCCATTATTATGCAACAGTAAAAGGGCCATTTGCGAAAGTAAAAACTGCATTATTATGCATACATTCTTTGTACAGCTTTCTCTGTGCAGCTTTTGGGGAAAACCATCCTGTGCACTTACATTACTGTTACCATTTCTGCTTCCGCTTGTGGTTCTGTACCCATTTCAATTACCGTTCCCATCTATGCCACCATTTGCATTACCCTTTGCGTTTTCATTTGCGCTTATGTTTGCGTTATTTTTACCATTTGTGTCTACAGTACTGTTTCTCTTTCTGTTTCGCTTTGCGTCACCATGTGCTTTACCATTTGCATTTGTGGGCACTGTGTTACTCCCTCCGCTGCATTACATTCACTATTTCTCATTATCATTCTCAAAAAGAAGGGAAGTTAGAGGCAAAAAACTCTGTTTAATGCATCAGTTAGGGTTGTTCCACAGCAACGAAAGTGAGGAAATTCGGTGTTAGGGTTGAAAGCCCCCTAGACTCCCCAGCCCACCCCCAACTGGCATCTGGGTACACATTGGGGTCATTGGTCCTAACTCTCACCCCATTATCCTATACCTCAGCTTCTTTACACATCTGATGGTGAGAGTTAGGCTCGATGACCCCAATGTGTACCCCAATTTGGTTGGAGGTGGGCTGGGGACCAAGGGGGCTCAAATCCCTAACACCGAATTTCCTCACTTTTGTCACTATGGAACAACCCTAACTGATGCATTAGAGTTTTTTGCCTCTAATATACATTTATATATATATATATATATATATATATATATATATTATTATACTGGCACAGTAGTGCCAGTATACATAGGGTGAAAGGTAATGTCTATGTTAAACCCAAATTTATGAACCTTAATAACTTTGGAACTTTTCAATGGATTGCCAAGAAGTTTGGAATATAGAATCTCTAAGAGTAGGTCTCTTGACTTGCCAAAGTTCATGTGAATCCATTTTGTGGTGTCTGAGATAGAAAGTGTTGAAAAAACAGAAATGTCAGTGTTTTATATACAGTATATGTTTTTTATAAATATATATAGCCAAAATGTTGAACCTTAATAACTTTAGAACTGATAAGTGGATTTGCACCAAATGTGGCATGCATAGTCTCTTTCAATATATCTCTTGGTGTGCTAATGTGTGTATAAATATGTTGTGTGGTTTTGAGATATAAAGTATTGAAAAACAGAAAAAATCTGTGTTTTTTGCATTTCTTTGTCCACCTGGATCTCTGAAATGGCTTTAAGTTGTGGTTTGAAATGTTCAGGGTAGAAAGACTTTGCCTCACATATGTGCATTTTGAAGGTTTTGTGAGAAAACATTAATCTGTTCAAAAGTTATTAAAGTTTAAAAGTTCCCATTATTTCCTATGGGGAAATTGATGTCAGGCACTGAAGTAATTTTGTGTTTGCACAAATGGAGTTTGCCCTTTAAGGGGCAGACCAGGTTGTCCTGGTGCACCCCCTTCCCTTTTCCTCAGGATGGTAGTGCTCAGAAGGGAAGGGGGGAAGGAAGGGGAGGAGACAGGGGATAGAACAATGGCCAGGGAACAGGAAGGGGAGGGGCAAGTGGAGGAACAATATGGACAGCACTGAGGGGTTTCAGCCACTTTTTGCTGGAGTTTTGATCTACATGAAACTGCAGCAGTTCAGATTGGTGAGCTAAGGACTTATTTTGGAGCTGAGGTTTGTGCACTAAAGACAAAGAAGGTAAGGCAAAAAACAATTGTGCTACGATAAGATAAAAAAATAATAATAATGTGATACTATAGGGCTAGTAGTACTGTTTTGTGATGCAGTAAGAGCAGAATGAGTAGAGAATGCATTGTGATGACCAATGCGTGGTTAATAGGAGCATTGGCTAAAATGGCTGGTTAACAAACTTTGCATGTGTAGGGTCAGGGGTTTGATTCCTGGAGAAGGTATAACTTTTGGGGGCCATCTGCATCGTGGGGAGTTGGAGGACAGACTGTACAGCACGCGATAAGTGCCTGATGCTAGGTGGTAGATGTGGGACCTTGCTTGAAGGCATGGAGAGTGTTTTGTGAGCAATGTGGAGGGTTGTATTGGCCTGAGAGCATCGTAGAAGGAAGCAGAAAGGCAGGAATCTGGTGGAGTGATAAAAAAAGATGGAAACGCTGGTTTGTCTGGGAAAAGGCTACCCCTCTGTGGTGAGTTATGTGGTTCTAGGTGGAAATCGCAAGCTGAGTAAATGTAGGGTGAGGAGGCAGAGGGGTGAGCATGGACAGCACCCACGAGTGATGACCACATGGCATGACATCAGATGCCATGGATGCAACTCGGTGAGAGGTAGCGCCTTTGAAGCGCGGAGGCCAGCAGGCTGTTGAAGGACAGCAGGTGGAAGCAGGACTCTGGGCACAGAATGTTTAAAAAAAACATGCCAAAAAAGGGCAGATACTTGATGTCCCCAAAGGGAGAGGGTAGGGGGGTTTGAGGCAGAGACACTGCGTGGCACGAGTGGAGGTATATGGGAGTGGGGGGGGAATGAACAGGACTCAGGGACCTGCAGCGGGAGGCATGTGAGAGCACAGGCCTTGAGGGCCTGCAGCTAGAGGCATGTGAGCGCATGTAAGGGGGGGCATGTACAGGCCAAAAGGCCACAAGAGGCAAAGCAAGGGAGGTGGCGTGGCCATAAGCGGTCAGAGGCTAGCTGGGGGGGCACAAGAAGAGAGGCTAGGCCTGACAGGTCAGGAGTGGGGTGGCAGAAGCAGTCAGATGCCAGCTGCAGGGGCACAAAATGGGATGGGGCCCAATAGGACAAGAGCATGGCAGTGGAAGCCGGGGGGGGAGTAGGAGAGTACCCCTGGGAGAAGGGATGGTTTTTTTTTAAGTTGAAAAGGCCACGTGGCATGGCCAAAAGAAAAAAAAACAGGACTAAAGGGGAAGGTGAATGGATATGCCTCGGAGTGTCAGCAGCCATAGCGAGGGCATGCAGTGGGGAAAAGGTTTAGGCCTGGAAGGCCACAAGAGGTGGTGCTTAAGACATTTTTGATGGCCATGAGCTTTTGAGGCCTGGGGGGGCACAGATGGGGCCCTGGTACTGAGGAGCCTGGCCAGGCGGCGTGACATTGGTAATGGGAGGAACAGATCTGCCATGGAAGGGGACCATGATCTAGAGTTGGAGGGGTACCGTTTGGGGGACAAGCAGCACCCAGCAACCAGAGAGAGGGCTGTGGGGGGCAGTGCATGGGAAGGGGAGCAGAGAAGCCGGGGAAGGCTTAGCAGCCATAGCATGGTGAAGCATGCAAGGGGGGTAGAGCTAGGCCTGGACAGCCACAGGAGGCAATGTTTTAAGCATTTCAGAGGCCTGGGAAGGGCCTTACAAGGCAACATTAGTTGAATGTTTTCTCTCAGAAAATGGGGATGGGTCATAGGGGAGGTTTATGGGACAAGCTGTTTAACAGAATTGTGTTTCTTGTCTATGGGGGGGCCCTTCCACATGAAGGCATGCTGTAAACATAAATTAGCAACAGAATCTTGTTTTCTTCCTGTCAGTTTTCTTTCACAGTTAAAAGGAGCAAAGAACATGGTGCCAAAGAAGAGCAGGCCATCAAAGGAAGACGCTTACAGGGCTATAATTGAGTTGGCAGAAAAAGCCAACAGAATGTGGGAACTGGTGAAAGGGGAGGAACTGGGGAGACCTGGGGAGAAAAGGAAAGCGGGACCGGGAAAAGGGGGCAGAGAGAAATGACCAACTGAAAGGCCACACAGTCCCGCTAGGGTATAACCACTAGCAGTGGGACCCACCAAGGTGGCTGATCCAGTACCTCTGCAGCCCATAGACCCAGTACCGCCAGTACCTCCTCAAGAACAAGTCAGGATCCCCCTTGGGGAACCCAGACCAGATCCCCTGAACATAGTGATTCCTCCACAACCCCTAGTGTTTCACCCACCCCCTCAACCACAACATGCTATAGTGGGGCACCAGGAAGATGCCAGGCAACAAGGCTCGGACAAGGACACAGGTAACACACCCAGCACAGTGGGTGACAGTATAAAAGATTATATAAGTCAAATTGTGTCAGTGCTGGGGACAGGAGGTTTAGGGCAAATGGAATCAGCTCTGGCAGAGATTAGGACAGAGAAAGAGGTGACAGAAAGAAATGAAGGGGATACAGAAAAAGAAGGAAAGGGTACAAGGGAGATAGGTACCCCCCGGGATGAGGGTAGGCGAGCATGTTCCACTGGCCACAAAGGAAAACATATGGAAAGGAGATTATGTGGATATATTCACTTTGGTGAGCCGGGAAGCAGCAGCAAAGTATGAGGAAGCAGACAGCATAGGAAAGAGAGAAATGGCAGCAGCGGTAGTGTTGTTAGGGAAGAAGGAGGAGGACAAATTCAAAAAAGGGAAGACTTGGGACGGGTGGTTCGTAGGTTTTGCCACCTTCTCAGCCATTGTCCTGGAGAAGAAGCCGGAGTTGGGCATCCCGCTCATCACATACTCCCTAATAATAAGGCAGGCAAAAGCAAAAGGGGGGGTGGGGTGGATATACTGTGATGAATTTTTTCGGCAGAGAATGGTAACATACGGGGATGTAAAATGGAATACGAAGCAGCTAGACTTATGGAAAGATTATGTAATGGATCAGTCCACACCCAAAGGGGAGGAAAGGAGTTAGGCCCCAGAGGTGCTGCTGGGCTTACAAGAGGGCCTTTTGTTCGTGGCCTCAATGTCATTTTCAGCACACATGTTTGAAATGCAGGGGAATGCACCCAGCAAGCAGATGCAGAACAACATGGGCCCAAGGGGCACAGGGACCCGGGGGTCATAGTTCAGGTCAACAGTTTTTTCAAGAGGGACAGGGGTTTAAAGGGCAGGCATGGAACAGGGGAGGGAGGGGTAGGGGGAACATGAGTAGAGGAGGTCAGAATCACTGACCGGGAAAACCAAGCACTGAGTGAGAGGGAGGGACTGGGGAGGGTAAACGGGAGGAAAGACAGAAGGCAGCTTGAGGTGGCCAGAACCCCCATCAGGTTAGAGGCATGGACAGTTTGGTTGGACAGATATCCAAACAAAAGAGTGAAGGATATGATCATAGAAGGTTTTGGCATAGGTTTTTCACTGCAGTGTGAGGGTCCCAGACAAGTGAGAGAGGCAAGCAACCTGGGGTTGGTCAAAGGGAGGGAAGAGATGTTAAGACAGAAGATAGAGAAGGAAAAGGCAGCAGGGAGAGTAGAAGGCCCATTTGATACCCCACCATTGTGGAACATGCGGATTTCGCCATTAGGCTTGGTACCCAAGAAACAAGAAGGGGAGTACAGGGTGATTCACCTCCTATCCTATCCAGAAGGGGATTTGATGAATGATTTTATCTGGGAGGAGTATAATAAAGTGACATATGCAACATTAGAGGATGCAGTCCGGATAATCCGGGCTACTAGTGACGCATAGATGGCAAAAACAGATATTGAATCTGTGTTCAGACTGCTGCCAGTTAGGAGAGAAGACTGGAACCTATTGTTTTTTAAAATTGGGGGTCAGTACTATTTTGACAAAGCCATGCCAATGGGATGTTCTATAGCATGTGCAACATTTGAAGTGTTCAGCACTTGTTTGCAGTGGATATTTCAAGAAAAAACTGGTTATAGAATGGTCATCCACTATTTGGATGATTTTCTTTTCATTGGTAGAGGGAAAAGGGAGACACAACAAATGCTGGTCAAGTTTCAAGAGCTTTGCAAAGAATTAGGGGTTCCACTGGCACCGGAGAAAACAGAAGGGCCCAGCAGGGTGCTTGAATTCCTGGGGATTGAGATAGATGCCCCAAGGGAAATATTCAGGCTACCGGACAAAAAGGTGAAAAAACTGAGAGAACTGCTCCAGGTACACACCAGCAGGAGAAGGGTACAACTCAAACAAGTGCAGCAGGTACTGGGGCACCTGAACTTCACCTGCAGGGCTATTGGACCAGGAAGGGCATTCACAAAAAGGTTAGCAAGGGCTGCAGTCAGGGTCACCAGGCCACACCATTGGGTAGACCTGACAAGTGGTGTCAGGGAGGATTTTAAAGTATGGGAGGAATTCCTCAGGGAATAAAATGGTTGCTTCTTCTGGCAAGAGGAGTGGGTGTATAACACAGACCTCGAGCTTTACACAGATGCAGCCGGGGGCCTGGGCATGGGGGGTTACCTGAGGGGCAGGTGGTTTGCAGAACCCTGGTCCACTGATTGGGTAAAGGAAGGCAAGGTAAGAGATATAACATTGTTAGAAATCATGCCCATCTGGGCATGCACCTTGGTTTGGGGGGAAGAATTACAGGATCAGAGAGTGACATTCTGGTGTGACAACAGAGCAGTGGTAGAGGTCCTAAATGACAGGGGGGCCAGGTCAAAAATGGTCATGCAAGTGTTGCACCTGCTGGTGCTAAGGGCCTTGCAGCTGAACATGTCATTCAGAGCAAAATACATAGAAGGGATACACAATACTCTGGCTGACAGCCTTTCCCGTCTGCAGCTGGATTGTTTCTGGAGTCTGGCACCAACAGCAGAGGAGAGAAAAACACCCATACCAATGAACATATGGGATGTTGGCAAGAAGGAGCAGAACTGTTGTTCCACAGCTCATGGGCACCACGAACTCTAAGGGCCTACGATGAGGCCTGGTGAGTGTTTCAAACATTCAGGGCAACACACCATATGAAGGTAAGTAGGCTGCTTATGGAGGAGCAATTGGGAAGTTCACCATAGAGCAATGGCAAAGAGGCACAGCCCATGCCACAGTGGGGGTCTACTTGGCAGGGATTAGTGTTATTTGTAGTCTAAAAGGATGGAAGGACCCAACAAAATCAATGTTCATTAGGAGAATGATGCAAGGTTGGGGTAGGTTAAAACAAGGGACGGTAGATAATAGAAGACTGATAGATGAACAATGGCTGGTGAAACTAAATGGCGTGTTGCTGGCAATATGCAAATCAAAGGCAGAGGCCCATCTATTTAACATTATTTATGTGGTAATGTTTGCAGGGGCCATAAGAGTGAGCGAGGTGGTAGGCCATGGCAAAAAAGACAAGGAAGGGGATTAGAATGGGAAGATATAAGCTGGGGGATGGAAGAGATACAGATCAAGATTAAGAGGTCAAAGATGGATCAATGGTGACAGGGTTGCATAGTGACACTAAAGAGACAGGTAGCGGGTGCGGTATGCCCAGTGCAGTCTTTGTGGGCTTTCACTGCAGAGCATGGGACCAGGACAGGGAGAGTATTTGTTCATGGTGATGGAAGTAAGGTCACCGGTTATCAAGTCACAGCATTGCTCAAGAAAGGCATGCAGTTCCTGGGGGAGGACCCAGTTAATTATTCGTCCCACTCCTTGCAGATTGGGGCTGCCTCACAGTGGGCAGCAGCAGGTGAAACTGTGAATAGTATTTTGGAAAAAGGACTTTGGTGGTCTGCCAGCTATAAGAGATACATTCAAGCACTGAAATAAGAAAATTAACATATTGCCTATCTGTTGTTGCAGTCCTGGAGACAAATGGGCGCGGGGGAAGGGCAGGGAGAGGGATATTATGGTGGGAAACTAAGACCATATATAAGATAATTATTTTTGCTTAAACCCCATAGGAAAAGGGAGGATCACGGAAGTCTGGATCTGCGGCCACTCCTGTATTTATTGGGCAGAAAGGAGAGCAGAGAAAAAGGCTGGGGGAAAGCAGCTGTACCAAGATGTGAAACAATGTAGGTTGGTTTGGTGTGGCATCCGGGGGATGAGATGGGCACAACTGCTTCCCACCTTGAAGGAACTTAAGGAACGTCAACCCTGTCCAGACTTAATTATTATACATTTGGGGGGCAATGACCTTGCGGGCAAACCGTGGGTTGACACATACTTACAGATAAAAAGGGACCTAGAAACAATACGGCAGTGGTGGCCTTGGGTAAGCCTTGCATGGTCGGATATGACACCAAGGAGGGTGTGGAGGCAGGAGCACAGCCATAGAGCCATGGATAGGTCCAGGAAAAAGATGAACAGAAGGGTAGGGACATTGGTAAGGAGTATGGAAGGACAGGTAGTACTGCGAGGGGTAGAAGAGTGGATCAAAGATTTCTACAGATCAGATGGGGTACACCTATCAGATCTAGCCATAGACATTTTTAACACAGAAACAATGGGTTTTATAGAGGCATGGAGGTAGCATGCAAAAAACGGAATATAAAAAAAAACATGAATAAAAAAGGGGAAAGGGAGGTTTAAGAAGGGGTTTTCCTGGAGGTAAAGGAGAATAATACCCTATAGGGAAAGCCAGTCATCCAATGCAAGCTGGAGACTGGCTAATAGGGGAAAAGGGGGGGGAGGAGGGAAGGGGGGAAGAAAAGGGAATAAAACCAAAAGAGGAAGAAGATGAAGGAAAAAGCAGTCTCGGTTTTCACCGTTACCTAACAGAAAAGAAGAAGAAGGCCCCCAGGTTTTCACCTAGGGGGAGAAAAGAGGAAGAAAGAGGGATGATCAGAGATTGCTATACAGATGAAAATAATTGAAATTGTGAGAGATATAATAACAAAGGATGATTAAATGGAATATGGAATTATGATATATAAATAAATTGTCAATCTGAGTACAACTACAAACTATGGTCTCTGTCTCTTTGTGAGGGAAAAGGGGAGAATCTGGTACAATGGAGTTTGTCCTTTAAGAGGCAGACCAGGTTGTCCTGGTGCACCCCCTTCCCTTTTCCACAGGATGGTTGTGCTCAGAATGGGAGGGGAGAAGGAAGGGGAGGAGACGGGATAGAACAATGGCCAGGGAACAGGAAGGGGAGGGGCAAGTGGAGGTGCATAATGGACAGCACTGAGGGGTTTCAGCCACTTTCTGCTGGAGTTTTGATCCCTCTCACCCACCCTGCAAGACAGAGGAAGAGGGGAAGACAGTCAAGAAGGGACTGTATGGCTAGTCTGTCAAAGGTGGAGGACAGACATGTCCGGTCAGACAGTTGGACTGCCAAAGGTGGATGGCAGATAATAATATGGTTATGGACTGCCAAAGGTAGATGGCAGGAAAAAGGAGGGAAGGGGGGGAAGGAGGGGAGGGGGAGAAAAAGGAATAAGACCAAAAGAGGAAGAAGATGAAGGAAAAAGCAGTCTCAGTTTTCACCATTACCTAACAGAAAAGGAGAAGAAGAAGGCACCCAGGTTTTTACCTGGGGGGAGAAAAGAGGAAGAAAGAGGGGATAATCAGAGATTGATATATGGATGAAAATAATTGAAATTGTGAGAGATATAATAATAAAGGATGATGAAATGGAATATGGAATTATGATATATAAATAAATTAATTGCCAGTCTGAGCACAACAACAAACTATGGTCTCTGTCTCTTTGTGAGGGAAAAGGGGGGAATCCGGGACAGTGAGTATCTGTACCAATAGGAGTCTGTATTTGTGTAATTTGAAGTCTGTATTGGCACAAATAAAGTACTTTTGTGATCACAGGAGTTGTCAGTAGACTGACAGATTTTATAAGTATAGAAACTGCAACCCTTACGTTGTTTTTCTTTTGTGATGTAGAGGATAAGACACAGGAGCAGGATTGCAAGTATCCTGGGTTTAAATCTAGTCTTTGTAAAAAAAACCTTTTTCCACCTACAATGAAGGTGAAAAATTGTAGACAGCTTGGATCTTAACACCAAGACCACTGCATTCTCTATTCTTGTGCTTAGTCCTCCATGCCATAGGAAAAGCATAACCACAAATGTGCTTTTTGTATATTTGTCAGTGTCATCAATTAAATGCATGTTTGTCTGCAAGTGGATGCTTGATGTTTGAAAATGAGGTATATGCAAAAATAGGCTATGCCATCTTTTGCACATGCCGTCCTTTCAAATATTAAGCACCTACTTGTGGCCTGTTTGCCTGTTAACTGCCTTCTGCCCTCTGCCTCGCCATGATGACTGTATTTGTATCTCACTATTTGTACCAAGTTCCTTCCTTTGTATATACTGCTATTTATGCTAATATTTCTACCTTGTACATAATGTAATTGATTTTGTTCTTCTTCACTTCCTTGTAACCTCCCAGGTCATGTCAGAAAATAGTCACGTCTGTGGCTGGTGAGCCTACCCGGTAAACAAAAACTAAATAAATAAATGATACATGTCATGTTTATATGGTGACTCATAAAGTGAATATCTTGAAAATGTTGGATAAAAAAATAAATATATATATATACTGGCACTGTACCACCAGTATAGTTAGGGTTTAAAGGTCACTTCTATGTTAACCCAAAAGTTTACATTTTAATAGCATTGTAACCATATGACCGATGCACACAATATTTTTCATGCATTGTCATGTACCATAGGTCTCTTGATGTGAGAAATTACGTTCATGTCAGATGTGCAGTTTCGGAGATGCAGAGTGTCACAGAGTATGAAAATTATCATTTGGTTGCAATAGAAACAAAAAAATATAAAAGCTGATGGTAGATAAGGACCGCAAAGCCCATCCAGTCTGCCTATTTCTTTTTCTACCTTATAAATGTTAAATTGTCCTTTTCCCTGTCAATGGCATATCTATTCATACTCATCTGTATTGCTCCCTTATGACTATCCCATGCCTGTTTAAA
The DNA here is from genome assembly GCA_016271365.2 of Neoceratodus forsteri. Lineage (NCBI taxonomy): Eukaryota > Metazoa > Chordata > Ceratodontiformes > Ceratodontidae > Neoceratodus > Neoceratodus forsteri. The sequence continues at coordinate 284,644,064 of CM057454.1, forward strand.
GCCCTGCACTGTATTCATATCAACCACTTCCTGAGGTAGGGAGTTCCATGCATCCACCACCCTTTCTGTGTAAAATAACTTCCTCACATTACCCCTTAATCAGCCTCCCTCTAATCACATGCTGTGTCTTCTTGTACTGCTATTTTTCTTATATTGAAACATGTTAGACTCTTTCACCTTGTTAATGCCCTTAAGGTGTTTGAATGTTTCGATCATATCACCTCTCTCCCTCCTTTGCTCTAGGGTATACATATTGAGCTCTATTAATCTGTCCTCATATGTTTTCTGATGCAGTCCCTGCACCATTTTGATTGCCCTTCTCTGGACTGCCTCAGTTTGGTTAATGTCCTTGTGAAGGTGTGTCTTCCAGTACTGCACACAATATTCCAGATGGGGCCTTAACAGTGTCTTGTAAAGAGGGATTATTACCTCCCTCTTCTGACTTGTGATACCCCTACTAATACATCCTAACATCCCCCTAGCCTTACCTGCTGCTTTAGTGGTCTGCTTGGATGATTGCAGGTGATCGATGATGATGATGCCCAAGTCTCTTTCTTCCCTTGTGACTGCCAGCAACTCCCTCCAGCTAATAGTTGGCTTCAGGGTTTCTCTTCCCAAAGTGCCTGATCTTGCACTTCTTTGCATTAAACCCCAGTTGCCACTCTTCTGACCATTTTGCTAGTTTATCCAGATCTCTTCTCATTCTGCCCACCCCATCTGGATCATCTACTCTGTTGTTGCAGATCTTGGTGTCATCTGCAAACAGACAAACCTTACTCTGCAATGTCACTGATGAAGATATTGAAGAGGACTGGCCCAGGACTGATCCCTGAGGTACCCCACTTGTGACTTGCATCTCTTCTGACTGTATATCATTTACCACCATTCTCTGTTTTCTGCTCACCAACCAGTTTGCCACCCAGTTGACCAACTTCTGACCCACCCCATGCCTACCCAGCTTATTAATCAATCTTCTATGTGGAACAGTATCAAAAGCTTTGCTGAAGTCAAGGTATACAACATCAACTTCTCCCCCTTGGTCTACCACTCTGGTTACCCAGTAAAAGAAATCTATGAGATTAGTTTGACAGGACCTTCCTTTTGTAAACCCATGCTGTTTTAGATCCTGTGCTCCTATGCATTCCAGGTGATGCACTATCCTTTCCTTAAGGAGTGCCTCCATAATGTTGCCCACTACTGAGGTAAGACTGACTGGTCTGTAGTTCCCTGCCTCCTCCCTGCTATCACATTTGTGGAGTGGGATCACATGAGCCTTTCTCCATTCTTCTGGGACCTCTCCTGTTCTCAGAGACTCACTAAACATTTCTGATAATGGCTCTGCTAGTTCAACCCTTAGCTCCTTTAGTACCTTGGGATGTATGTCATCAGGTCTCATTGCCTTATCCACTCTGAACTTATTGAGCTCTTGTAGGACTCCTTCTTTTGTGAAGGGACTAGTGCTCACCTTCTTCCCTCCCTCCCTGTGTCCATGGTGCTAAGCTGTGGGCCCTGCCCTACCTTCTCTTCAGTAAATACTGAGCAGAAGTATCTATTTAGGATAGATGATTTTACATGGTCCTCCTCCTCACATGCCCCCTTATCTCCTTTGATCTTAGCAATATCCCCTCTGGACTTTCTCCTTTCACTAATGTATCTATAGAAAGTGTCATCACCTTCTTTTACTGTTTGTGCTAAGGTTTCCTCAGTTTGGGCCTTTGCCTGCCTTACTGCCTTCCCTGCTTCCCTTAGGGAAGTTTGGTATGCCTCCTTATCTTCATCCCACTGTGTTCCCTTATATTTCCTGAAGGCTAGCCTTTTGACTCTGACCTTTTCTGCTACTGTTTTGAGAACCAAAGTGGTTTCCTTCTTCTTTGCACTTTCTTTTTCTCTATACAATGGGATGTTGCTTCAAGTATTGCATCTTAATGCTTGCCCACTTTGCCTGTACCCCCTCACCTGCATTTCTTTTTGCCAGGGCTAGCTTAACTCTGTTGGCCATCTTATCAAAGTCAGCTCCTCTGAAGCCCCATATTTTTGCCTTGGAATGGGATGATTTAGTTGTAGTGGTCAAATTGAATCATACCATGTGATGGTCACTGGCCCCCAGGTGACCTTCTACCTGGAGATCTGTAATCCTTTCCCTGTTAGTCAGTACTAGATCTAGGATAGCCCTGTCTCTTGTGGGTTGTTCTACCAGTTGTTTGAGGCCCTCCCCCTGCAGGGAATCCCCCTTTTGTCTAGTTCTTGCAGATGTTCCTGCTGGAATTGACCAATCTGTATCTGACTTATTGAAGTCTCCCATTATCAGAACCTCCCCTTTAGCTGTGATGTTTTGTATATCTTCTAACAGTAATGTGTCTATCTCTTCCCCCTGGTCTGGGGGCCTGTAGACCACCCTAGTTCTTATGACTGTCCCATTTCCTGTTTCCAGGGTGACCCACAGTTCTTCTGGCTCCTTATGTGTATTCTGAATTTCTGTAGCTTTCATATTTTCATTGACATACAGGTCCGCTCCACCCCCTTTTTTGAACCTCGGTCTCTTCTGAATAGTACATAGCCAAGTACTGAAGTCTCCCAAGTGTGGGTACTGGTATACCACATCTCACTAATTGCTACTATGTCCAGTTTAGCCTCTGTCATTATTGCCTACAGGTCTGGGATCTTGTTTCCCAGACTGTGAGCATTTGTGTACCTGATTTTCCATTGGCCATATTTCGGTGTGTTAGTTGTTGGGTGAGGTCTGGCATTTCCGCTGTGATTCACATGTGGAAGTGGACCTTCTTCCTTACCTGGTGATGCAAATGAACTGAAAACATGCTGAACTCTTGTATGACCACTAGCTGAGGGGGAAGGGGTGTTCTTCCCATTCGACGTATAAGGTGCTGCACCCCTCTCACCATTTGCTAGTTTAAAATATTCTGCAAAGACGTCAAACTTCTGTCCCAGTGCACTAAAATCCTTTGCCGCACCATATCTCCAAAACAGCATGGATGACTGGTTTGAAATTGTTCTGGTATATGGGGTCTGGGTCACAGATGTGCCTTTTGAAGGTTTGGTGAAAAAATATTAATCCATTCAAAAGTTATTGAACTTTTAAGTTTCTCATTGTAGCCTTTGGGGGGAAAAGTATATGTGCCATGCAAAAGCAGTTTCTGCTTTCATGATAGCACTTTTTAATGTCACAAATGGATCAGTAGTGTCAGGCTGCCACCATCTTGTTTTCAGTTATTGATGGGGAAAGATCGCTGTAATTTAAAAAAATACTGCCCCTTGGTAAACACCAACAGTTATGTTTACTTAATTGGGGCCCAAGAAATATGATTCTGCTGTTAGTTTTTAAAAAGAGTAGCTGGAAAGATGTTTTTTTACATTGGCCATTGGTAGTGTCGCAAATTTGTGAGACTATTTTTGTGAAATTACCACAAACTGCTGCAGTTTTCGAACAACTTACTGCACTGTTGCATGAAAACTACCACACATTGTGGCACTGTTTTGCAGAAACTGCCACAGTTTTGTGGCACCGCCTTAATTAAAAAAAAAATATTGGGCCCTGTAAATAGTCAAAATCTTTCTTGACCATTTTTGGGCTAAAATAAAGGCATAATTGTATTCCTCAGTCACTGTTTAGGTAAACACCTGTTGGTGTTTACCTGATGAAAAGATCTTTTATCCTTTTTGTGTCTCCTAAGGGGGCCAAGGCATGTTTTATATCCAGAAAATATTTTTGCCGATGTCGGGGTGCCCAATCCCCATGCCGGTGGTAGAAGTCCACCCCTCGCCAGTGTGGGACACTGGGGAGCCTACTCCCAGTCTCCCCAGTTATGTTCTACCCCCCAGTTCTTGTAAAAAAATGTTTTTTGCTGCCATTAGGGTGTCCAATCCCCGTGTTGACACTAGAACACCTCCTCCAGTGTGGGACACTGGGGTGGCCACTCCCAGTGTCACCAGCTATGTTCTACCCAACCAGTACTGTGGGACACTGGAGAACACACCCCCAGTGTCCCAAAATATTGTTTTAATTGTACCTGTGAAAAAAGAAAACAGTCCCTGGATGTCTTTTTTTATCATGAAAAAAAGAATACGATCCCTCATCATCTTCCCCGTCCCCCTTCCCATCCCAACCCTGCCAATTAGCACTCAGCACACCATCACCACCACTCCTTGCCCTATACTTACCACCAGAGAAAGTCAGTTGTGGACAGGGACATATCTGCACCTGTGGCGCAGAATGGCATTGTAGTTTCATAGGTTTTCTGAGCATTTAAAGACCAAAGTCGATATGCTCACCACAGTTTAGGTATATCCAAAGATTTTATTATTAATCAGATACTTATCTAATTTAGCCTTAAATTCATCCATTGTTTTACTAGCCATGATTTAAATCGGGAGCTTATTTCAAATTTACCCTCATTGTTAACCAATGCTTCCTTCTAGCTGTATTATACCTTTCCCAACTTATCTGTAGTGGATGGGCTCTAGTGCTGTATGACTGGTCTCTTAAAATCAGATTTAACTGTTCCCAAAGTTGTGGATCATTTAGCACCCTATATATCATACACATATCATACACATATCACCTCATAGTCTTCGAAACTCCAGGGAATATAATCACAGAGACTGTAAATGATGTTTGTAATCCTGGCCCTGTACCTCTTTGATCCTATGAGTTGCTCTCTCTTTTGAACCCTCTCCAAGGATCTGATGTCACCCCTGCCCCCAGGTGCCCAAAACTGTGCACAGCATACCATGTGTGAGTGCACAAATGAGGTATAGAGTGGCAAGAGAATCTCCATGTTACTACATTTTATATGTTCATGAATGCAGTATTGTATGCTGCTAGCTTAGTTGTACAGATTAAGTTTTGTTGTTGTTGGAAAAGTTTATTTCTTGTAAAATCGGGAAAAGGAAAACCCATTGAGTGGTTAGACTCATTTTCAATGGGGTCCAATACAGACAATACAATTTAATAGAAAAATATACATAATGCAGTAGAATACATATTTTACAAAGTAGTACTCTGTCACACACAATATTATTTATGCATAAACTACAATGTACATAACACGTTTTAGGAATACAAAACCTAAACAATAACCATTCTGCATTTAAAAAATGGCCTAAAAAATAGCCATAGTGGTAATAGTAATAAATAATGATGATGACGAGTTACCACAAAAAGTGATTACTTTTAACTGGAACCACTATCATTTAGTTGAATAGACTTCTGACTTAACCATTTTTGATCTCATGCCATGGACAATGACCTTTGTTCTCAGATAATCTGGTAGCCCATTTCACATTTTAGGCCCACTCACAATTAATATAGAATTCACCTTTGCTGTTCTAGTTTTCGGGATTTCCAGTTCCAGATTTTGTGCTGATTGGAAGCCTACTCTATATGTGTATATCTGAAACAATTGTCCAGATATGATGGAGTCTTCTGCTTCAGATATTGAGGAATTAAGTGCAGTATATGCACATTTCTACACTCTGTAAGGCTAGTCCAATTGAAAGCACTATGCATGGTGTGCCAGTGCGTCAAGCGAGGTGCATCTAGGGCAAACCTTGCAAATCTATTTAAAGCTATGTCCAGCCTCTCTAGTACAGTTTTTGATGCACCGACACACACCACCTCACTGTAATCAAACAGTGGAATTATTGTAAAGTTGATTAAATGTGCACTAGCTTTATTTGGTATACATCTTTTCAATCTGTACAATGTTCCTAATAGACTATGTAATCTTTTAATCAAATTTTCTGTATGTAAATCCCATTTTAGATGTGTATCTAACCATACTTCCAAGTATCTGTACGAATTCACCTGTGTTACTGTGTGTTTAGTCAGTGTTTTAATTTGAAGTGAATTTATTGTGACTGTCTGCTTATTTTCAAAAAGCATAACTTGTGATTTTTTGTCATTGAGTATTACATTTCGTGACTTATAATACTCTTGTAAGATATTGAAATCACTTTGAAGCATTTCCTGGATTTCCTGAAGAAAGGAGCCTTCAGCATACAAAATTACATCATCTGCATACAAGTGGTGTTCCACCCCCCTTATTAGGGTGCTAGCACCATTTGTGTACAGATTAAACAAAAGCGGACCCAACACTTTGCCCTGAAGGACCCCAGATTTAACAGATGCAAACTGAGATGTAAACTTTCCTAGAGTAATCTGCTGGGTCCTACCAATGAAATAATCCTTAAACAAGTTTAGGGCCACCTGGTCAAGGTCAATGTCCTTCAGTGTATCTAACAAAACTGTATGACTAAGTGTATCAAATGCTTTGGACAGATCTATAAATGTCGCCCTGACCAGGAGGCCCCGGTCCAGTGAAGACTGGATATCCAAAGTTACCTTTATCAAAGCTGTTATTGTACTATGACTAGAGCAAAAACCTGACTGATATTGGTTATATATTTTATTGTTCTCCAAGTAAGTTTGCAATTGCTTCCCTACAAGCTTTTTAAAAAGTTTAGATATTATGGGAAGTAGGGATATAGGTCTATAATTTTGAATTTCATGTTTTTTTGTCAGATTTATATACTGGGATTACTTTCACCTTTTTCCAGGCACTTGGAAATATCCCAGTAGTCATAGACAAGTTAAAAATATAAGAATTTTTTTATGTTATTACGGGAGCCACAGATTTCAGCAATAGTGTAGAAATACCATCTAAACCTGAAACTTTTTACATCTAGTTTTAGTAGTTCATCTATAACTGCATTAGTACTAATCAAGCTAAAAGTAAATTCTGATTTATTTAATGTTTCCTGTCTGTTTTTAACTTCTTTTTGTAAGCCCTGTTCTCTACTAACCTTAGTTGTTCCTGGTTCTAAGTCTTTCCCTATCTTACCTCTCTCAGCATCCTCCACTGGGTTTCCAAAATCTGTAAAAAACCTGTTCATAACATTTGCCACCTGAGCGGATGTTGGGATGTTCTCTCCATTAATGCTAAAGGAACCAGGGAAATCTTTTGATTTTTCACCTTTTAATTTAGAGTATAGTGTCCAGAAGTTACGAGGGTCCTTTATATTCTTTATCTCCAGCAAGCTGTTAAAGTATCAATTTTTAGCTTTCTTAACCTCCTTTAAATAATGATTTCTTAATTGACGGTATTTGTCCCAAGCATTTTTAGTGTTTATCTTTTTGGCCTTTCTCCATAATCTGTCCCTATTTTTCCTTATTACACCCAAAGTCCCGTTATACCATGTTGCACTTTTTAGTTTCACTCTTCTTTTTAAATTTGGGGCATGAAAATCACATACTGCAGTAAATTCTGAATAAAAATATTCCCAGGCACTTTCTACATCATGAACAAGAGGTAAACGGTCCCATTGTCTACCCTCTAAATCAGTTCTAAATGCTGAGTAATCAAAGTCCTTCATTTGTTGTGATTCTCTAACATCATGTTTATCCATTTTTAACTTTTGCTTCTGGACACAATATGTGATCTGATGGTAACTAAATGTGAAGATTTGGTGGGGATTTGAACATTTTCTGTACCAGGTACATGTCCTGTGGTAATTAGATGGCTATGGTGATAACTTGCTCATGCAACTATGGAGGGATAGGTGCACAGGGTCTGAATGACCCTGTGTTCCCACATTAAAATAAGGAAAATCATGGAGTATGTGACAGGGAGATGAAGAATAATTACAATGGGCCTGATTCCAAGTCCAATGTCTCAACTCACCAGCATATGCTAGTTGTGACTTTCATCACTATGCCAGGGACCCTGTGTCAATTGCAAGAGTGGCAGAGTCCTGACAATTGGGACATGCAGGTTACACCATGTGGAGGCTAATGCCACGAGTAAGGTGTAGAAGCCCTGCATGTCACAAGTCATGACCCACTACTGGCAGCCCCCAAATTTCCCCCAACCCAGAACACCATGGCACATACCAGGGGGCATGGGGCAAGACAAACGGCACAGGAGTCCAGGGGGGTGCACTGGAGATCGGACCATGGGGAGGTCCCTGACTTTCAGGGTGTAGGGGCAGGGGTGTGCCTGTGGGGGCATGGGGAGCACATCAGTGCCATTGCCGCAGTGCTGCAGAGTGAGCATCCAATGGATGGCACCATCGGATGCCCCATAGAGCTGCTCCAAGCAGCTCTACCTAAGCTCCACCAGTGCGGCTCTTAGAATCATGGCAGTGGGTTACTGCAGCTGCCTCTTGGAATTGGGCACTGTTGCTGCCATAACCCACACTTGTGGCATGTCGTTGTGGGCTGTGGCATAGTGGGTGGTGTAACCCACAGTTGGCATATCCTGCAGCTGACATAGCGCAGGTCACCTCCTGGAATTGGGACTGGTGTAACACTTGGTGTAAGTCACCAGCTATGCCAAGGGGTTTGGTGTATCTTGGCTTACGCCTTTGTATGCTGACTTGGAATTGGGCCCCATGTCTCTACATGTATGGATAGTCCCATAAACGACTATGGCTATGGTGATACTTTCACAAAAAATAAGGAAATTCATTGCAAAAAACTCCATTAATGCATAAGTTAAGGTTCATATTACAGTAGCAAAAGTATGGAAATGTGGTGTTAGGTTTTCCAACCCTAACAGCCCATCCCACCCTCCTACCAACCCTTCCCCTCCACCTTACCCCCACCCTCCACACACCATGAGGTGTCGGGGTGTGTCTTGGGGTTGTCAACCCTAATGCTCACCCCATTCTCCTATGCTGTACCATCTCAGCTTCCTTACACATGGAATGGGGTGAGTATAGGTCAATGACCCCAAGACACACCCAGATGCCTATTGATGTGTGGAGGGTAGGAGTGGGTTGGGGTGGTAGGATTCATTGGGGAGGTGGAATGAGATGTTAGGGTATATGTATGTGTATGTATATATATATATATATATATATATATATATTTAATATATTGTATTATACTGACATGGAATTTATGAACCTTAATAACTTTGGAACTGTTCAATGGATTGGCAAGAATTTTGGAATGCATAATCACTACAAGTAGATCTCTTGACTTGCCAAAGGTCACGGGAATCTATTTTGTGGTGTCTGAGATAGATAGTGTTGAAAAAACAGAAATGTCAGTGTTTTATATACAGTATATGTTTTTATAAATATATACAGCCAAAATGCTGAACCTTAATAACTTTGGAACTGATAAGTGAATTTGCACGAAATGTGGCATGTGTAATCTCTTTAGATAGCTCTCTTGGTGTGCTCATTTGTGTGTAAATATGTTGTGTGGTTTTTGAGATATAGAGTGTTGAAAAAAGAGAAACATCTGTGCTTTTTGCATTTCTTTGTCCTCCTGGAACTCTGAAATGGCTTTAAGTTGTGGCCTGAAATGTTCAGGGTAGAAAAAACGTTGTCTCATATATGTGCCTTTTGAAGGTTTTGTCAAAACACATTAATCTGTTCCAAAGTTATTAAAGTTTTAAATTTCCCATTATTTCCTATGGGAAAATTGATGCCAGGCACTGAAGTAATTTTGTGTTTGCACAAACGAGTATTTGCACAAATAGGAGTCTGTATTTGTGCAATTAGAAGTCTGTATTGGCACAAATAAAGTACTTTTGTGATCACAGGAGTTGTCAGTAGACTGACAGATTTGATAAGTATAGAAACTGCAACCCTTATGTTGTGTTTCTCTTGTGGTGTATTGGATAAAGCACAGGAACAGGATTGCAAGTATCCTGGGTTTAAATCTCATCTTTTTTAAAAAAACTTTTTGCTTCTACAATGAAAGTGAAAAAATGTAGACAGCTTGGATCTGAACCCTAAACCATTGCATGCTCTGTTCTTGTGCTTAGTCCTCCATGTCATAGGAAAAGCACAACCACAGATGTGCTTTTTGTATACTTGTCAGTTTCATCAATTATATGCATGTTTGGCTGCAAGTGGATGCTTGATGTTTGAAAATGAGGTATATGCAAAAATAGGCTATGCCATCTTATGCACATATCATCCTTTCGAACATTAAGCATCTACTTATGACCAAACATGCATACTGACAGCGACAAGTATGCATGTCCCCCCCTTCCATCTTTTACATTTTTTAAACTGGAAGAAAGAAAATGGTCCCTCATCATCACCGTGGTTCCCCTACCCCTACCTGACCCTCCCACTAAGGACCTACCACTCACACACCCTCCTTATCATATACATACTTCTGGAGGACTTCCACTGTCATCTTCTGTGGACCAGGACATGTCTGCACTCTTCAAAGCCGAACCACAAACTGAAGACTCAAGGTAAGTCCTGCATAATGGATTTCAGTGGTGTTTTGAACTCATGGTGATATCATGGTTATCTTTTGGTATTTTTTCACCAAGTTTTCACCATGATCTTCTTGGGACCTACCTCATGAACACTGTCACTGTTGTTTCATTACTCAGCCCCACAAGGTGATTTTGTGGTTGCTACATGAAATCACCTTTTGGGACCAAGTGAAAAAATAACAGTGGCAGTGTTCATGAGGTAAGGTCCGAAAAAGCCCATGATGAAAATTTAGTGAAATAATTCCTAAAAATGCCCGAGTTAAGCTTGATTATTGAAATTTTTCTATGCCATGTGTAACTTTGTAATTTTTAAAATTTATACTTCAAATTTCCACCATAGACATTTTTTCACACCACCTCATGAACTGCACAGCTGTCATTTCTCACATCCTGCCTAAAACATGTTTCCACACCTGTGGCGTAGAATGGCATTTTGCCATGGATTATGACATTTTCACCTTTGGGGTTTATGGGGTGGGGTTATAAGATGTTGAAAGTTTGGCATCAAAATATGAAAAAATGGCAAAGTTATAACCATTCATTGCAATTTCAGTATGACTGCTCATAAGTGCAGAATCCTACAATATTTTGATCCAGGATTTACAACATAACCTTCTTATTACCCCACTTCAAAATATGTTTCTGCACCTGTGGCACAGAATGGCATTGCAGTTG